>VDFB02271358.1:792211271-792700240 GCA_007258455.2 Sequoia sempervirens
TTCCACAGATGACTCGAGAGTTTTAATACAAACACATTTTCAATCACAGAACAACTTTTAAAGAAACATAGAGAAATTGATTTTTAAAAACACAACAAACCAAATATTGTTTATAGAACAATAAAATAATAATAAAGTAAAGAAGAAAACCTAGAGTCCTTCGTTCATCTTATAACCTTCTATGTGTAAAACTCTTTTTCAATACAATAAATAAAAATCAATAAAATCTCTTCATCTTTTTTCTCAAAAATCCCCTTCATTCATTGGTCCTTTTTCTACTTTAAAAAGCACACACTTATCTAGAATTTTAATTAAAAATTAATTATTTTCTCAAGATATTATCCACACAAGATTTTCTAATTTAATATTAAGAAAAATATAATATTTAATTATCATCCTCAATATTTATTCAATTAATTTCTTACACTTTTAATTAATTAAATAACTTTTTAATTTCTAATATATTTAAAAATCAACATGTAACTAACTGACAATTAATTAAAACAAGACAACATTAATTAATCTTATAAAATAAGATTAATTAAATAACCACTTAACTAGAAATAAAATAAATAATCAACAAAAAACCTACTCAAGGACAAGGTGTCACGCCCCGCCGTGCGAACCCCAAAGGAACTAATAACAACGGAACAATTTTTTTTTTTAAGGAATATAATAACATACTTAAGTATTATAACATAACAATGTATTAAGAGGCACAACTAGTTCCAATGGGGTACACGAAGTGACATCACTACAATAACCCATAACAATAATCAACTATATCCATATATCAATAATCATATATCCATATTAATAACATATTCACATATGACAATTCATGGAATTATAAAGATATAAAGTGTTACATATTTCGATAGATACAACTCAACATAACCAACTATAACAAATGATCCTGAATAAATACATGGCCTGAATAAACATTACACCCCAATGATAGAAGAATACAGTTGAATGAAAATACAACTCAATAAACCCATATATAATTTACAACAAGGTCATCCCAACACACGTGGGAGGCAATACATCAATGAATACATTACATATGAAGTATATACATCAATCTGGTACATAAGGACACTAGATCATCAACATCTGCCAAAACCTGCAAGTAAAAGATACATGTGCAACATAAGAGGGAACCCGATGGGGTGTGAAGCACGTTCCACCCAACCACCCCCGTGCTGAGAGTAGACAAGGAAGGGTCCCCGACCAAGCACGCCTAACAATAACAAATACTAACTCCAAATAGACAACTTAACATCAAAGACCACTAGAGAACTCACAACAACAATTCCAAGAGGCACAACAACAAACCACTTCAGAACATAACAACAAGTCATAATCACAAGCATCAACGAAACTCAAGACATAATATCAAAGACTACTTCCAACAATAACCAAAGACAAATCAATAAATCACTTAATCACAACAGACACAATATCACTTAACATGACAATCATAGAGTCACTTACAACTACAAACACAATATCACTTAACACGAGGTTACAATGCTTCCAGAGAACAAGATTATGAACATCGCACAAGAACTGATTAACTGTCGACATAGGAAGAGTGTCATGCATAAATTGCCATGAGTTACCCTGGCTCAACCTTCCTAGGCTACTGGACCCCCATCCTGGGTTACCCTGGCTTGCCTCTACCGGCCGCCGGACCCTCACGTAAAACTATGCGTCCCATCTCATCTCGAGCCTTATCATTCACTTGCTTCACGAGAGAGACATTCTTTTATCTTTATTAGTGTGAAAGCCCCCCATTTATTTCTTTTAGATTATCACTTAATTAAACTCTAGGTAGGTTACCCCAGCGCCCCTTTGTGTGCCGGACCCCCAGAATGAGCCACTCTCCTATCGACAACACAACAAAGTGCAATACCACAATAGGTAACTAGAAAACATAACCTCTCCCATCCAAGGAGCAACAAAAAAAGGAACTCACTCCAATCACTGGAGGAAACCAAATACGAAAACACACTCCTTCCAAAGGAGGTACAAATCTCATTAGCCACTCCTATTTCCTAGGAGGCACAAATCCCCGTTCATGGAAACCGGGTACAACATCATAGTACAATACATCAAGGCAATTCACAAAATGAACCTCTACACCAACATCCCACTCTAGAGAACTTCTCTGGAAGACTTACATAAACCCTTAATCCCAATTGCCCGACATGAAGAATAAAAAAACATGATAGATAAACATTCCATTTCTGGAAGCCCTTAACAATAACTTAACTCTTATGAATGGTAAGGTAAACCTAGGGTTTTCCCATACAACACAATAAAACAATGAAGAGAATACCACCACAAACTTAACAAATAACCTCAAGAAAACGAGTACTTAAGAACAACTCCATAAAGAAATATTTCCAAACTCAATAATTTCATCAAACAAATAACTCGACAATTCAAGAATATTCGATTCAAAGCACAACACATTGCTTAATCCAAAGTTGCACAATTACACTATAACATCATATCTTTTAACTTTAACTATTCGGTCCAATTCCAAACACAAAATTAATTATAATTCACACCAACTACATTAATCATTGCAATTTTCCCCTATTTGTATCATATTAAAAAAAAAACATCATATTTACAATAAACCACTCTATTACACAAATATTCAAATATATAAAAATAATCATTTAATAAAATTAATATA
This sequence comes from Sequoia sempervirens, assembly GCA_007258455.2. Lineage (NCBI taxonomy): Eukaryota > Viridiplantae > Streptophyta > Pinopsida > Cupressales > Cupressaceae > Sequoia > Sequoia sempervirens. The sequence continues at coordinate 792,213,982 of VDFB02271358.1, forward strand.
ACCCTATTACAAAATTACTTTATAAAACGAATCCAGTTAATACACAATTGAATATTATAAAAATAAAAATTAAATTAAAACCCAATAAATATATATATATATATATAATATATTATATAATATATAATATATATATATTCATATTATTTTATAAACTAAATATTAATAAAAAACCAAATTATAAAATTTATTTAATAAATGAAATTCGAATTAAATTAAATTAAATTTACAAACTTTAAATAAAAATATGAATTTTTTTTAAAAATAAAATGAACTTAATAAACAACATATCAAACGGCCCCACGCAGTAAATGGTACTGTGTACCTCCCAAGGGAGGCCGCAGGCCCCACTGCTGTGTAGTGCCTTGGGGTCGGGGCTGGTACGGCTACAGCCATCCACCCCTTCCCCGAATTTAAAATACTTTCATTTTTTAAATTTTTGTTTTATAATTTTATTTTATATATTTTAATCTAATTTTCATTTAACTTTTCAATGTACTTTTAATATTTTTTTAAGGTTTTCCTGTCACGGAAAACGAGAACATACAGAACGATTGCTCACTTATTTAATTTAATTTATATTAAAAAATTTCAAAAGATAAGACAAGAATTTCAATAAAAAGGTAAGCAATTTATTTGTATGTAAACATATAAATACTTATATATTATTTTATTTAATTTTTAACACAATTTTCCTTTTAACTCTTTTATATATATATATATTTTATTTTTTTATGAAGATTTTCTTTAAATTCATAGGCACAGATTTCGAGGACATACATAAATATATATTATTTTAAAGAAGATATGGTATTTAATGTATATATCTTGCCAGAATAAATTATAAAAATTATCGATATGATCAAGAGATCGATTTTCACTAAAACCCAAAAAGAATAGAGCATAAAATTTTGATTTCCACAATAATTGATTTACTTTTCAAAACAATAAATTTCTCTACCAAATTATATTGAAGAACTATCATTTCTAACCAAATTGATCCTCAGATAATGTGATTACTTAACTACTGCATCATAACTAATTATTAACCATTGCATTATAAAATAATACTGAATTAAATAACATCACCATAGAATCATCATATTGGCATATAAACATTAATGAAACAGTATTTGAATAAACAATAATCCAATCAACACACCGAGTATCATAAATCATACCAATAATGTCACATGTAACAATTAACTAAACTATGCATCCGCACACACCAAGTCGGTGAATGAATCACCAACACAAATCAGTATCATGCTAACACAAGAGAAACCAATAGTAGCAAATAGTATCAGAAATATGGGGGTATTACATCCTCCCCCCTAGAATATGGCTTACTCCTGGAAGCCAGTAACTATATATATATATATAAAAGGTAAGATTAAGCATACAACAACCACAGAGAGAACACGCCACAAATCTCTATAACTAACCACATATTCATTCCTTTCCTATTACCATATTCCATAATTCCACACCATATAACACGCAAAAGCAACTCCAAAACCACATAGGGTCAATCAGACAATCGCTTGCACAATGAGGTAAAGCACAAGAAGACATACAAGGGTGGACATAACAACAAAGCTAGTTGTCATCCACCACACACAACACACAAAATTCACACACAACACAATTGTCCATAATGCATTCTTCCAGTAGGAAGGATATCGGTGCATTGTACACTACACCGAGGGTCCTATCCCTTCCACTAGTTTCCTGCACCATTGGACCTACACCATGCAACAACTTCTGGGTAGCCAAGTCAGACCAACCCAAAAAGGAAAACATAAACTAACGAACAAAGCACCTAGGTCAACGCCATGGCTCATAATGCCTGGAGTATTACCTACGCAACTAACAACTTAATGGGTCCACATTATCCCAGAGCGCCCAGTGTTTAAACTTGGGCTCTGATACCAAGCTGTCACGCCCCACTGTGCGAACCCCAAAGGAACTAATAACAACGGAACAATTTTTTTTTTTTTAAATATAATAACATACTTAAGTATTATAACATAACAATGTATTAAGAGGCACAACTAGTTACAATGGGGTACACGAAGTGACATGACTACACTAACCCATAACAATGATAATAAGATAACAATAATTAATCCATTACGTAAATCTATACATTCCCATATCATCATTTGAAATATATATCAACTATATCCATATTAATAACATATGCACATATGACAATTCATGGAATTGTAAAGATATAAAGTGTTACATATTTCGATAGATACAACTCAACATAACCAACTATAACAAATGATCCTGAATAAATACATGGCCTGAATAAACATTACACCCCAATGATAGAAGAATACAGTTGAATGAAAATACAACTCAATAACCCCATATACAATTTACAACAAGGTCATCCCAACACACGTGGGAGACAATACATCAATGAATACATTACATATGAAGTATATACATCAATCTGGTACATAAGGACACTGGATCATCAACATCTTCCAAAACCTGCAAGTAAAAGATACATCTGCAACAGAAGAGGGAACCCAATGGGGTGTGAAGCACGTTCCACCCAACCACCCCCGTGCTAAGAGTAGACAAGGAAGGGTCCCCGACCAAGCACGCCTAACAATAACAAAGACTAACTCCAAATAGACAACTTAACATCAAAGACCACTAGAGAACTCACAACAACAATTCCAAGAGGCACAACAACAAACCACTTCAGAACATAACAACAAGTCATAATCACAAGCATCAACGAAACTCAAGACATAATATCAAAGACTACTTCCAACAATAACCAAAGACAAATCAATAAATCACTTAATCACAACAGACACAATATCACTTAACATGACAATCATAGAGTCACTTACAACTAAAAACACAATATCACTTAACACGAGGTTACAATGCTTCCAGAGAACAAGATCATGAACATCGCACAAGAACTGATTAACTGTCGACATAGGAAGAGTGTCATGCATAAATTGCCATGAGTTACCTTGGCTCAACCTTCCTAGGCTACCGGACCCCCATCCTGGGTTACCCTGGCTTGCCTCTACCGGCCGCCGGACCCTCACGCAAAACTATGCGTCCCATCTCATCTCGAGCCTTATCATTCACTTGCTTCACGAGAGAGACATTCTTTTATCTTTATTAGTGTGAAAGCCCCCCCATTTATTTCTTTTAAATTATCACTTAATTAAACTCTAGGTAGGTTACCCTGGCGCCCCTTTGTGTGCCGGACCCCCACAAAGAGCCACTCTCCTATCGACAACACACAAGGCACGATACCACAATAGGTAACTAAACAACATAAACTCTCCAATCCAAGGAGAAAACAAAACAAGGAACTCACTCCATACACTGGAGGAAACCAATTCAAAATACACACTCCTTCCAAAGGAGGTACAATTCTCATTACCCACTCCTATTTCCTAGGAGGCACAAATCCCGTTCGTGGAAACCGGGTACAACATCATAGTACAATACATCAAGGCGATTCACAAAATGAACCTCTACACATAACATCCCACTCTAGAGAACTTCTCTGGAAGACTTACATAGACCCTTAACCCCATTTGCCCGACATGGAGAATAAAAGAAACATGATAGAAAAACATTCAATTTCTGTAAGCCCTTAACAATAACTTAAACTCTTACGAAAGGTAAGGAAATTCTAGGGTTTTCCCATATGACACAATAAAACAATAAAGAGAACACCACAACAGACTTAACGAATAACCTCAAGAAAACAATTTCTTAAAAAAAAACAACTCCATAAAGAAATATTTCCCAAAACTCAATAAATTTATCAAACAATTAAATCAACAACTTAAAAATATTCGATTCAAGAACATTGCTTAATCCAAAATTAGCACAATTACACTATAACATCATATCTTTTTAACTTTAACTATTGGGTCCAAGTCCAAACACAAATTAGTATAATTCACACAAGCATTAATCATTGCAATTTTCCCCCTATTTGTACATCATATTAAAAAAAAAAACATCATATTTACAATAAACCACTCTCTATTACACAAATATTCAAATACATAAAAAATAATCATTTAATAAAATTAATATAACTCTATTACAAAATTACTTTATAAAATGAATCCAATTAATACACAATCGAATATTATAAAAATAAAAATTAAATTAAAACCCAATGAATAAATAAATATATATATATTAAATAATATATAATAAATATATATTATATAATATATAATATATATATATATATATTCAGATTATTTTATAAACTAAATATTAATAAAAAACCAAATTATAAAATTTATTTAATAAATTAAATTTGAATTAAATTAAATTAAATTTACAAACTTTAAATAAAAATACGATTTTTTTTAAAAAATAAAATGAACTTAATAAACAACATATCAAACGGCCCCACGCAGTAAATGGTACTGTGTACCTCCCAAGGGAGGCCGTAGGCCCCACTGCCACGCAGTGCCTTGGGGTCGGGGCTGGTATGGCTACAGCCGTCCACCCCCTTCCCCAAATTTAAAATGCTTTCATTTTTAAATTTTTGTTTTATAATTTTATTTTATATATTTTAATCTAATTTTCATTTAACTTTTCAATGTACTTTTAATATTTTTTTAATGTTTTCTGTCACGGAAAACGAGAACATATAGAACGATTGCTCACTTATTTAATTTAATTTATATTTAAAAATTTCAAAAGATAAGACAAAATTTCAATAAAAGGTAAGCAATTTATTTGTATGTAAACATATAAATACTTATATATTATTTTATTTAATTTTTAACACAATTTTCCTTTTAACTCTGTTATATATATATATATATATATATATATATATATATATTTTATTTTTTTATGAAGATTTTCTTTAAATTCATAGGCACAGATTTTGAGGACATACGTAAATATATATTATTTTAAAGAACATATGGTATTTAATGTATATATCTTGCTAGAATAAATTATAAAAATTATCGATATGATCAAGAGATTGATTTTCACTAAAACCCAAAAAGAATAGAGCATAAAATTTTGATTTCCACAATAATTGATTTACTTTTCAAAACAATAAATTTCTCTACCAAATTATATTGAAGAACTTCGAGGGTTTTAATACAAACGAGTTTTTAGATCATAAAACTTTATTCAAACAATTTTTGAAAACATAGCAACTAGATTTGTTTACAGATCTACAAAGAATTAATAATTTAAAAGGAGAAAACATGGAGTCCTTCATCTAAAGAAGAAACCCTTCTGTAGCCTCCTCTCGATCTCCTCCTGCCGCTCTCTTTTCTAGATCTTCTGCCTTCCCCGTTCTTCTGAACAATCTTTTCTTTTCAAACTCACAATAATTTCACCGAAAAAAAACCATCCAAAACTAAAAAAAACTATCTTTTTTTTTTTTCCCTCTGGATCCAAAACAATAAAGCCCAAAACTTGTGTGAGAATCATTTTTCTCTAAAAATAATAAATCACTAATTAAAATCAATAAATCTTTTTCCGCTTTCTTTTCCAAAAAGCCTCTTTTCTTATTGGTCCTTTTCCAACTTTTAAAAGCTCACACTTATCTAAAATTTTAATTGAAATAATTTATTTAATTCAGATATTATCCTCACATAATTTTCTAATTTAATATCACTAAAAAATATAATATCTAATTATTCTCAAAAATATTAATTTAATTTAATTTCTTAAATTTTAATTAATTAAATACTTTTTTTTAATTTACAATATATTTAAATTTCATATTTTTCTAACTTGCAATTAAATCAAATAACAATGCAACATTAATTAATTATTTTATGAAATACGATTAATTAATTAAACATTAACCAAGAATTAAATAAATACTCAACAGTGAAACTACATACTAGACAAAGACAAAACTTCAGTCATAACACAACGACTCACAATAGACGACGGACTTGGGACGGGGACACTTCCAAACCTACTCCCTTTTTCAACATTTTTACTCATTGGGTTAATTTGTTGCTCGCCCTTTCCTGCCGAAGCAAGTGGAATCGAGACTTATTCCTGCAATCCTGCATCCAAATAAACGTCAAGTAGCACATGTATGTATATATATAGTCAAACATCCTATCGTGAGAAGGAATTGCAGTGTAGCAGGGCACTCGTGAACGAGTGATACTACACTGTCCTCTCACCTAATCTATTCTAACAATTACAATATCAATGATGAACTAACATTTCTAACCAAATTGATCCTAAGATAATGTGATTACTTAACTACTGCATCATAACTAATTATTAACCATTGCATTATAAAATAATACTGAATTAAATAACATCACCATAGAATCATCATATTGGCATATAAACATTAATGAAATAGTATTTGAATAAACAATAATCCAATCAACACACCGAGTATCATAAATCATACCAATAATGTCACATGTAACAATTAACTAAACTATGCATTCGCACACAGCAAGTCGGTGAATGAATCACCAACACAAATCAGTATCATGCTAACACACAAGAGAAACCAATAGTAGCAAGTAGTATCAGAAATATGGGGGTATTACATCCTCCCCCACTAGAATATGGCTTACTCCTGGAAGCCAGTAACTATATATATATATAAAAGATAAGATTAAGCATACAACAACCACCGAGAGAACACGCCAGAAATCTCTATGACTAACCACATATTCATTCATTTCCTATTACCCTATTCCATACAATACAACACACAAAAGCAACTCCAAAACCACATAGGGTCAATCATACAATCGCTTGCACAATGAGGTAAAGCACAAGAAGACATACAAGAGTGGACATCACAACAAAGCTGGTTGTCATCCACCACAAACAACACACAAAATTCACACACAACACAATTTTCCATAATGCATTCTTCTAGTAGGAGGGATATTGGTGCATTATACACTACACCGAGGGTCCTATCCCTTCCACTAGTTTCTTGCACCATTGGACCTACACCATGAAACAACTTCTGGGTAGCCAAGTCAGATCAACCCAAAAGGAAAACATAAACTAACGAACAAAGCACCTAGGTCAACGCCATGGCTCATAATGCTTGGAGTATTACCTACACAACTAACAACTTAATGGGTCCACATTATCCCAGAGCGCCCAGTGTTTAAACTTGGGCTCTGATACCAAGCTATCACGCCCCGCCGTGCGAACCCCAAAGGAACTAATAACAACGAAACAATTTTTTTTTTTTAAAATATAATAACATACTTAAGTATTATAACATAACAATGTATTAAGAGGCACAACTAGTTCCAAAGGGGTACATGAAGTGACATGACTACACTAACCCATAACAATGATAATAAGATAACAATAATTAATCCATTACGTAAATCTATACATTCCCATATCATCATTTGAAATATCTATCAACTATATCCATATTAATAACATATGCACATATGAAAATTCATGGAATTATAAAGATATAAAGTGTTACATATTTCGATAGATACAACTCAACATAACCAACTATAACAAATGATCCTGAATAAATACATGGCCTGAATAAACATTACACCCCAATGATAGAAGAATACAATTGAATGAAAATACAACTCAATAACCCCATATACAATTTACAACAAGGTCATCCCAACACACGTGGGAGACAATACATCAATGAATACATTACATATGAAGTATATACATCAATCTAGTACATAAGGACACTGGATCATCAACATCTGCCAAAACCTGCAAGTAGATACATCTGCAACAGAAGAGGGAACCCAATGGGGTGTGAAGCACGTTCCACCCAACCACCCCCGTGCTGAGAGTAGACAAGGAAGGGTCCCCGACCAAGCATGCCTAACAATAACAAAGACTAACTCAAAATAGACAACTTAACATCAAAGACCACTAGAGAACTCACAACAACAATTCCAAGAGGCACAACAATAAACCACTTCAGAACATAACAACAAGTCATAATCACAAGCACCAACGAAACTCAAGACATAATATCAAAGACTACTTCCAACAATAACCAAAGACAAATCAATAAATCACTTAATCACAATAGACACAATATCACTTAACATGACAATCACAGAGTCACTTACAACTACAAACACAATAACACTTAACACGAGGTTACAATGCTTCCAGAGAACAAGATCATGAACATCACACAAGAACTGATTAACTATCGACATAGGAAGAGTGTCATGCATAAATTGCCATGAGTTACCCTGGCTCAACCTTCCTAGGCTACCGGACCCCCATCCTCGGTTACCCTGGCTTGCCTCTACCGCCTGCCGGACCCTCACGCAAAACTATGCGTCCCATCTCATCTCGAGCCTTATCATTCACTTGCTTCATGAGAGAGACATTCTTTTATCTTTATTAGTGTGAAAGCCCCCCATTTATTTCTTTTAGATTATCACTTAATTAAACTCTAGGTAGGTTACCCTGGCGCCCCTTTGTGTGCCGGACCCCCACAAAGAGCCACTCTCCTATCGACAGCACAACAAAGTGCAATACCACAATAGGTAACTAGAAAACATAACCTCTCCCATCCAAGGAGCAACAAAAAAAGGAACTCACTCCAATCACTGGAGGAAACCAAATATGAAAACACACTCCTTCCAAAGGAGGTACAAATCTCATTACCCACTCCTATTTCCTAGGAGGCACAAATCCCCATTCGTGGAAATCGGGTACAACATCATAGTACAATAAATCAAGGCGATTCACAAAATGAACCTCTACACCAACATCTCACTCTAGAGAACTTCTCTGGAAGACTTACATAAACCATTAATCCCAATTGCCTGACATGAAGAATAAAAGAAACATAATAGATAAACATTCCATTTCTGGAAGCCCTTAACAATAACTTAACTCTTATGAATGGTAAGGTAAACCTAGGGTTTTCCCATACAACACAATAAAACAATGAAGAGAATACCACCACAAACTTAACAAATAACCTCAAGAAAATGAGTACTTAAGAACAACTCCATAAAGAAATATTTCCAAACTCAATAATTTCATCAAACAAATAAATCGACAATTCGAGAATATTCGATTCAAAGCAGAACACATTGCTTAATCCAAAGTCGCACAATTACACTATAACATCATATCTTTTAACTTTAACTATTCGGTCCAATTCCAAACACAAAATTAATTATAATTCACACAAACTACATTAATCATTGCAATTTTCCCCTATTTGTATCATATTAAAAAAAAACATCATATTTACAATAAACCACTCTATTACACAAATATTCAAATATATAAAAATAATCATTTAATAAAATTAATATAACCCTATTACAAAATTACTTTATAAAACGAATCCAATTAATACACAATCGAATATTATAAAAATAAAAATTAAATTAAAACCCAATGAATAAATAAATATATATATATTAAATAATATATAATAAATATATATTATATAATATATAATATATATATATATATATTCAGATTATTTTATAAACTAAATATTAATAAAAAACCAAATTATAAAATTTATTTAATAAATTAAATTTGAATTAAATTAAATTAAATTTACAAACTTTAAATAAAAATACGATTTTTTTTTAAAAATAAAATGAACTTAATAAACAACATATCAAACGGCCCCACGCAGTAAATGGTACTGCGTACCTCCCAAGGGAGGCCGCAGGCCCCACTGCTGTGTAGTGCCTTGGGGTCGGGGCTGGTACGGCTACAGCCGTCCACCCCCTTCCCCGAATTTAAAATGCTTTCATTTTTTAAATTTTTGTTTTATAATTTTATTTTATATATTTTAATCTAATTTTCATTTAACTTTTCAATGTACTTTTAATATTTTTTTAAGGTTTTCTTGTCACGGAAAACGAGAACATACAAAATGATTGCTCACTTATTTAATTTAATTTATATTAAAAATTTTCAAAAGATAAGACAAGAATTTCAATAAAAGGGTAAGCAATTTATTTGTATGTAAACATATAAATACTTATATATTATTTTATTTAATTTTTAACACAATTTTCCTTTTAACTCTTTTATATATATATATATATAATTTCTTTATGAAGATTTTCTTTAAATTCATAGGCACAGATTTTGAGGACATACGCAAATATATATTATTTTAAAGAAGATATGGTATTTAATGTATATATCTTGCCAGAATAAATTATAAAAATTATCGATATGATCAAGAGATCGATTTTCACTAAAACCCAAAAAGAATAGAGCATAAAATTTTGATTTCCATAATAATTGATTTACTTTTCAAAACAATAAATTTCTCTACCAAATTATATTGAAGAACTTCAAGGGTTTTAATACAAACAAGTTTTCAGATCATAAAACTTTATTCAAACAATTTTTGAAAACATAGCAACTAGATTTGTTTATAGATCTACAAAGAATTAATAATTTAAAAGGAGAAAACCTGGAGTCCTTCATCTGAAGAAGAAACCCTTCTGTAGCCTCCTCTCGATCTCCTCCTGCCGCTCTCTTTTCTCGATCTTCTGCCTTCCCCGTTCTTCTGAACAATCTTTTCTTTTCAAACTCACAATAATTTCACCCAAAAAAACCCTCCAAAACTAAAAAAAACTATCTTTTTTTTTTTCCCCCTGGATCCAAAAACATTAGAGCCCAAAACTTGTGTGAGAATCATTTTTCTCTAAAAATAATAAATCACTAATTAAAATCAATAAATCTTTTTCCGCTTTCTTTTCCAAAAAGCCTCTTTTCTTATTGGTCCTTTTCCAGCTTTTAAAAGCTCACACTTATCTAAAATTTTAATTGAAATAATTTATTTAATTCAGATATTATCCTCACATAATTTTCTAATTTAATATCACTAAAAAATATAATATCTAATTATTCTCAACAATATTAATTTAATTTAATTTCTTAAATTTTAATTAATTAAATACTTTTTTTTTAATTTACAATATATTTAAATTTCATATTTTTCTAACTTGCAATTAAATCAAATAACAATGCAACATTAATTAATTATTTTATGAAATACGATTAATTAATTAAACACTAACCAAGAATTAAATAAATACTCAACAGTGAAACTACATACTAGACAAAGACAAAACTTCAGTCATAACACAACGACTCACAACAGACGACGGACTTGGGATGGGGACATTTCCAAACCTACTCCCTTTTTCAACATTTTTACCCATTGGGTTAATTTATTGCTCGCCCTTTCCTGCCGAAGCAGGTGGAATCGAGACTTATTCCTGCAATCCTGCATCCAAATAAACGTCAAGTAGCACATGTATGTATATATATAGTCAAACATCCTATCGTGAGAAGGAATTGCAGTGTAGCAAGGCACTCGTGAACGAGTGATGCTACACTGTCCTCTCACCTAATCTATTCTAACAATTACAATATCAATGATGAACTAACATTTCTAACCAAATTGATCCTAAGATAATGTGATTACTTAACTACTGCATCATAACTAATTATTAACCATTGCATTATAAAATAATACTGAATTAAATAACATCACCATAGAATCATCATATTGGCATATAAACATTAATGAAACAGTATTTGAATAAACAATAATCCAATCAACACACCGAGTATCATAAATCATACCAATAATGTCACATGTAACAATTAACTAAACTACGCATCCGCACACACCAAGTCGGTGAATGAATCACCAACACAAATCAGTATCATGCTAACACACAAGAGAAAAAAATAGTAGCAAGTAGTATCAGAAATATGGGGGTATTACACAAGGACAAAACCTCGGTCATGATAGGATGACGGACTTGGGATGGGGACACTTCTAAATCAACTCCCTTTTTTCAACATTGTACCTGTTGGGTGAATTTAATGCTCGCCCTATCCTACTGAAGCAGGTGGAATCGAGACTTTATACCTGCAATTCCTATATACCAATAAACGTCAAGTAACACATGTATATATAATCAAAAATATCATATCATGAGAAGGAATTGTAGCGTAGCAATGAACTCGTAAATGAGTGGTGCTACACTATCCTCTCTCTAGAACTATACTTACAATTACAATATAAACTATGAAATAACATTGCTAACTAACTAATCATATCATAAACTAATTACAAAAAAGTAATTACTAAACCATTACATTACAATGTATTACTAAAACCAAATTAAACATCATAAAATCACAACATCAACATATATAACATTAATAAAAAACCATTGCATAATCAAATAATCCAAATGCCACATAAAGTATCATAAATCAACATAATAATGTCAAATGTAGCAATCAACAAAGCTATGTTGTCATGCCTGAAAAATTTTCATGAGAAAACCCAACAATTTTTTTTTAAAAGGTGTTACAAAACACTCACTGAAGGTCTTGTCATGTATTACTATGTTCACATCTATTTCTCCATGCAAGCCCAAGAACAATCATTGATATCAATTGTTACTTCTGACTCAATTGTCAATGCCATTAATTAAGATTATGACATTTTTTTGATGTTAATATTGTCCCCATTATTGGTAATGCTTAATAGATACGTTTAGATAATTTAATTATCACAACATGATTAATTCTTAATAGTCCATTCAAAACTCACAAGTGTTTGCTTGTCGACCTTAGCACAGCTGGACATTTGCCCTAACACTACTCTTCATACCACTGCTAAGATGATTGTTGACTCTAACACCCTTCAGTCCTAAGGGTGTGTAAAATTATTAATATATTTTATTTATTTTCCCTGACTATTATTTATTTATTTATCCATTCATTTATTTTTATTTTTATTTTGTTTTACACTTCTATAGGCATATATACCCTATTCACTTTTAAAAGGTAATTAAAAATTATAACAATAATAATTATCACTTCCAATCTAATATATTATTTCCTATATATTCTACTTTACTCAAAAAGAAACTTAAAATAAAATAAACTAAAAAAAAATCCTTTCTTTAGAATTTCTAATCTTTATTATTTTCTTATACTCTTACTCTAAGTAATGTGTTTCCTTTTCTTTAAAAAGAAAAAGAATAAGAGCATATATTCTCCCTTCCTTTATTTAAAGGATCTTTGAACATGGAGGTTACATAGGAATTAGGACTAATTTTAAGGAAACTTATATTCTTCTTTTTTAAACTTATTACCATGGCCTTAAATCATTCCTTATCCAGAGGAAATGCCAAAATAAATGGAACACTCCTAGCCATTTACTGTAAATCTGCCCTTTTAATGACTAAATCTTATTTTGATTCTATTACTGTTTATTAATATTATTATTCACTACAATTAATACTCCTTCAACATCATACAAATCTTATCCTTGATACTATTACCATTATTATTTCCTATAATTAAGGTGTGATTATATTAATGACTTTTTTTGGTCCCTTGTATATAAATTTAACAATGAGATTGTGTTACAGCTGATATTAATATTAAAATCAGTAGAGTTTCCCCCTTAACTACCTACTCAAATATTGCCAACTTTCTAGAATAACTAACAATATTGGCATAAACTGTATTGTTTTACTTGGAGGTAATTATATTATATGCTAATAATAGTCACATCCCCTCAAATACTGGAATTAATATTAACTCACATTAAGGTTTTGAATTATTATATGCACCTCCCATAATTTTAAATGCCCATGCTACTCACAGCATTTATCCTTTAATTGATGATATTCTAAACGTAGAATGTGTGTGCAATGAGTAAAAAGAATATTAATTTATTATTATTCCATAAAGACATAATATCCACAGCCGAGTATTGTATCCACAGTTAGTGGATATTAACTATGTAAAATTTCGCAGATATTTATAAATATATTATTAATGTCTGGGATAGCAAGATGATCTGATGAACATGCATTAAATATAGCCAAATGGTGATTACCACGACATCTATAGCTATGGAGATTATTTTCATTTCAATTAAATTACTAATAACCACAAAGCATCAACATTCCAATGCTTGGATGGTGCAGTAATACCAAATTTGAATAGGAAATTATAGCTTACACGGAAAATTCGGCTGGTGGGTGACAAGAAAATTAGTCTTGAGTTCCACAAAATATCAATTACCTAATCTACTCACGGGACCGCTATCTACAATGGTTGTAAGGAGCGAATAAATCATTTAATGTAATTGTTTTGAATTAGTTGGCATTTGAATCCAAAGGTCTTAATGTTGCTTGACCATGGCATCCATATCTTCCAATGAAATCTAATGAGCTTGATGTAAAATCGGTAAGGTGGGGATGGAGTGAGCTACAGTTGCCAGGTTAGGTAAGTATTAATTAGACATTTAACTACACTCCGTCCACTTGGAGGCTAGCTGGAATAACATGACTAGCACACAAGGATCATAATGACCGAATAATCATGCCAAAAAGGTCGCTATCATCAACCAGTAATATATCAGCAATGGCACATGATAACAAATGTGGTACACTTATATTATATCTTTCTTTTATCCTTTTCATTTCATTCTTTCTAGCAATGAAGTGGGGGAGAATACAACTGATTGATGTGGATGGAAGTATGGGTTCTTTCATACTGCCACACAAGAGTAAATGCACCCAATAGTCTCTCACATGGCAGTGTTCCCTTGCATTTACAACTGTATCAAGTCACCAGTCTTGAGAGCGTAAGTAAGTAGATCATACGCTCATATTTAATGGTGAGACAACTACTCTCCGTCCCCTAGGAGGAACCAATTAATGCCACTCTAATTCATTTTCAGGAGCTAAATAAACTCCCTTCCCTATTGGCAGTTGAAGACGTAAATTGATGTGATGTTCCTTAGATTAAGAAGGATCTCACTTGCACAATGGGTATGGCACTACTATTAATCAACTCAACAACATTATTAACTCAGCTAGTTTTAGCATGATGATTTGTACATCAATAGTGCAGTGGAATAGATGCACAAGGGAGGTGACCAAAATGTGATAGACATCACTCTATTCGACTGGGAGTTATTTTATCCCAATCTAGGAAGTGACAAGAAATACACCCACTGGAATTCCCAATGCATGGTGATAAGCTTTCCTTGTTTCATTGGTTCTATTGATTGTTTTATTATTCTTTCCTTTGTTAATAGATCTACTCTAGGATTCTTTATGGCAGGGCTTAATATTTGAATCCTAGATACCATTATAGTTTAGGATCTTCTCTCATGTAACTGACCCAAAACCCCAAATTCCTTTGCTTACCTTTGCTTAGACTCACATTTCATTTATGCTAGAGTAGAGTTACAAGCACAATGTAACATTTTACCATAAGCTAGAAACTTGACAAGGGTCACAAGAATAACCCAGACCCATTCTGGAAATGATAATGTTGCTCCCAAAATGTAATAGATGCCATAGTGGGTAGGATACCTTCCATTTGCAAGGAATACTGCCACATTTGGCCTCCCCATAAGCCTCTTGGTGCTGCAGCCCTAGAAGCTATACTCTCCCAATAGACTGCCTTCATCTATAAGTCTAAGGTCCACCCATACCCAAATTTACTTTAACAAGTACCTATGTTTTGTTTGGACAAGAAACCTTCTAGGATGAAGGCTTAGGCTTCCTGCGGACCCAACGTTTCCTTCCCTACTATTTCATTTATCTTTATCCTGAGCGAGGGTTGGCTTTGCTTCTAGAACATACTAATTATTTATCTTGCCAATAGGTCACAATGCTAACACTACCAACATTTGATTCTAGATTTTTTTTTTTTTTAAAATTCTGTTTTATTTATAACTTATATTCCTTACCCATTATATTCCTTGCTTGTAGGTACCTTATTATCATATGTTTACTTGTTTGATTTCGATAAACTTACCATTCATATTTCCATTTCTAACTATTTATGTTTCTCTTTTGTCTTTCTTGCAAATTTGAATTCAGAGACACTTTAAGGAATTGTTGGATTTATGTTTAGAGAGGAAATTTAATACATCAAATATACTTCATATAGGTAAATAATTAAAGTGAAACCTTGGGCAATATATTATTGAATTTAGATTGACTTATTTAACTTATTTTGGGAGGGTCCCCTTGGAAAACTAGCTTGCTTAGATAGCAAATAACATATATACATTCTATCTCAAATACTCGAGCCAAATAAAACACTCCATTTACTTAAGAAATTTGAACCACTTAACTCTTCATTAGCAGAGTAAAATATCCAATTAAATTGACTAATAAACACAATATTATCTTAAAATCTTCATTTGGCTGTAAATAAAATATGTATAGCAATTATTTAAAGAAAGCAACAAATTGATATGCCAACCAAATTAGGCTTGCTCTTTTCCGTTCACTATCATGTTCAATGACACTAGTTTTTATTTTATTTTATTTTTTTACAACAAATTTAAGGACATGTAAAATAAAAGACACATAATTAATTGAAGCTTGCTCTCCACCCTATCGTAATGGTGTCATGGAGCCTCGTGGACTCTAGCCATACCCCCGAGCAAGGAATTATTTTAACTCCATGATGATAAATGGAGTCTTTTCTCATTTTTACAATGGGATAAAACTATCACAACACAACTTCTAGCATCCAAGTTCTCTACTTTCTATCTTCAACCATTTTCCATACAATGTCACCTACTTACAATTAATAAACAAGGGTGAGTGAAAATAGGAAGAACTTATCTCTTTTCTTTTAGGTGAGGGGAGCAAGCTCTTTCATCCATCTTTCCCCTCTAGCCAACTAGCTTGAGCACCATCTCCTAAGAAGCATATCTCCACTCCTCTCACATCTTCTCATTCTCTAGTAGAATTCTCCAAAAGGAGAAGTGGGTAACACCACCCTCCTTCTTCCTCCCCCAATATAAAGAAATCTCACCAATTGTAACCCTTGGATGGGGAGGTGTGAGTGTACCTCTCTTATCAATGAGGGTCAATTCCTTCTTTAAGATGGGTACATGCACTTGGAGAGCTCCTCAATCTTTTCACCCCATCTTTTTACTCAAAAATTCCTCACTCCTCATTATGAATACTTTCCAGAGTCAAATCATGTCTTTGGAGCCCTATTCCATGCCCACTTGACCCCTACCATTATGGTTTAGACCCTAGGGGGTTTATTTATGCATCCCAACCAAGGAAATTGACCAACAACCCTCTTTAAAGGCCCATTTAAGGATCCATCCGAAATTCAAACTTGGATAAGGGTTTCCAACCCCTAACCTACATAATTAAATATTCTCACAAACCAAAATAAATTATACCTTTAATATCAACCTTCACCTCTTAATATATCAACATATTATCTTTATATCCTCAAGAAGATGTCTTTTGCTCTCGGTGGTTCTCCCTTGTCCTACTAACATTGTTACCTTCCTGCACATTACCAACATGATCATAAGTAACATTGTATATCACATTAATCTATTAGCTGAATATTCTAAACTTTAACCTTATAATAATCTATTTAAATTTCAATCTTTATTCCATATTATACTAGTGTATTCCATCTTCATGGTAGTGACAATAGAACATAATATCAAAATGAAATTACAAGGATTTTTCCAAAGATCGCTTTATTTATCATCCACAATATATCTAATTATCAATTTAAGAAAGTCATGTCACAAATTAGGTTTAGCATTAATCACATGTGAAATGGGGTCTTATATATGCATCCACACACAACAAGTTGATCTAATCACCATCACAAACCAATATCACACTAACACATAAGAGTAACAAATAACAACAAAGAGTATCAAAAACATGGGGGTATTATAGAAAACACTAATTGCTTCTTGAAACTTCAATTCAATTCAAATAAAAAATTTGCATTTGTAAACCCTATATTGAAATTGAGAATAATATTTTTTACAGATTTGAAAACCCTAATTTCATGTTTGAGTATTTGAAAATGGAAAAAAATCATTTGCATTGTATGGAGACAAGTAGGTAGGCATGCCAATGGATGAAATTTTTTCGTAGATTTAGGTTGATACATTGTAAATTGGGGTCCTAAATATTGACAATTAAATAATATTTTATAAATATTATACATTTAAATGTGTATTTGATAAGTTAGAGACATGTTGAAACATAGTAAATTAATCATCTTGAAAATAGATATAATTAGATTATAAAAAAATATAATAAACCTTGTACCGGTGGGTCTAGTGGATCATTAGAATAGATATAAATTATGTGTTTCTATTATGGATTGTGTTGAATTAGTTTATGTGATTATCCCTACTATCATTGTTAATATCAACCATATGATCATTGTCATCATTGTTTCCATCCCCAAAGAAACCTACAAGTATTTCATTCAATACTTCTTCATGCACTATATTTTCAGTATCATGATCATCATCATTAAGGCTAGGTGGCATCTCATCAGTGTATGCAAATCTCATTAGCTCTTCAAACTTGCTCTTTTTTCCCTAGTATTGTTTAAAGGATGGCTTGGATCATCCATTCCAAATCTTAATATCCTAGTTGGATCATGGGTATTAGTATGTGGTTCATCAATATCTTTTACCCATCAACAAGCATAAGCATTATTTAATGTTTTCCAACAATTAGATAAATCATAAATGTACCAATTTAAAGGAAATATAATCAAATATGTCTTAAAAAATAAAAAATATAAATTTTATGAACATATATACGACAATTGAATAATTGAACATTATTTTATAGACTGCCTTTTTTATACAGTAATTTAAATAAAACACAATTTTGACAACATAGTTTATAAAACATCAGTCCACACTCATTTATTATTCTCTGGTTTTCTACCCTTAAGAATGTCCTTAGGGAGACCTTTTTCTTCCCATTTCTTTTGCGTAGGAGTGCATTTTAAGAAGGGGCAATCAATCAATAATCATCCCCAATGGTAAGTTCATTAATAGCCTCAACCATTATCAATCTATCAACCTCTCTTTCCGTATATCCATATTTATCATTTATAATCTCAAAAAATTGGCAATTCAGTTTTACATTAGGGTCCCTTCCCTTACTACTATTTATAAATCCTACAATACTTTTGTGTGTATGCATGTCCATATATATACATAAGATGACCTCTATTTATTTCTTTTCCAATTTCCAATTGGACATGATGTGTATACATAGTCAAATTTAGACCATATGCTAACATGCTAGGCTTATATTCTACTATCCTTCTCCATTCACCACTGTAATATGATGGACAATAGTATGACATTAATCTCCTAGTAGTTTTTTTTGAATGTTTTCTATGTTTAGATCCCACATGTACATTTTGGACAATAAAGAGGCCTAGATTTTCTTCATGAATATTAGAGGGTTGTATCATATATTTGTATCCCCAAAATTAAAACACCTCATACACTCTAGGTAGTTGTTGATCACTAGGCCAAGCACAATATAGTCGATGATCAAATGCCTCTTTTTTAATTGATCTCAAACTTAGGGGTAAGTCACCATCTCCATCAAATTCATTCTCATAGGGTATGTAGTCTATATTCCCCATGTCTTTAATAAAATTATGCATCCTTAAACCAGTTCTTGTTCTATAAATTGTTTTCATCAATTCCTCATCTTTCAAGCTAGCATATTGGCGCATATTTTTGTTGGATTTATCATTTGATAAATGATCATTTCCCTTTAGGCTAGAAGTTGGTGATCTAGGAAACTTTAAACCAAGAAGTTTATCTTGCAAGTATCCATTGAGAAAAAAATGAGTTATTTAAATATTATAAAACAATGTTTAAATGAAGTGTACATGTTATTTATATCAAATTGGAAAATTCCTTACCATAATTCCTATTGGATTTGAATCGATTATAGGATGCATACTAAAAACTATAAGTTCATCATATAAGTAGTTTCTTTGTACAATTTCTCATTTGAATGGTTTCTCTCCACAACATAGAGAACATCCATAAACAACAATTTTCTCAAAATATTCATCCCATGTACTATAGGCCCGACCAACCTCTTTTTCATTGCAATCATTTACTGTGTCTGCAATATCCATTGTCATATTCTCTTCCACCCACTTTCATCTATGCAATTTAACACTTTTAGATCCATGTCCACATACATATATTCTTCTTTTTCTAGTTGAATACTCAGGCTCTACATTTGCTCCAATATCCATCTAAAATAATCAACATGCATTAATTTATGTCAAGATTGGATAATACATTATAAATTTGAATAATATTGTGAAAAAAAATGGATTCTTAAAAAAATTCCATCAAATCATTTTTTCCTAAGTTAATTCAAAATTTGAGTACCTAATGTCCTACTTCATCCATTTTGTTCTCATTTGATATGGCATGATCTATTGCCATGGCCTCATCTCACTCCTATAATACAAAACATAGTAAATAATATTTACTACACCAATTATATCATTTCAATGAATATGCTATCCAACACAAAGCCTCACTTTAGTCATATATTTTCTCAAAGTATTCATCCATTGTACTATAGTCATAAACAACCTCTTATTAAATGCAATCATTTGTTGTGTCTGCAAGGTCCACTGTCATATCCTCAAACACCCACTATAGTCTATGTGATTTAATAGTTTTAGGTCCACATCCACATACATATCTTCCTCTTTTGCTAGTTGAATACTTAGGTTATGAATTTTCTCCAATATACATCTAAAATAATCAACAACATGCATTAATTTATGTCAAGATTGGATAATACATTGTAAATTTCAATAATACTATATAAAAAGATGGATGTATCAGAAAATTCCATTAGATCATTTTTTCCTAAGTTATGTCAAAATCTGAGTACCTAATGTTTCGCTTCATCCATTGTGTCCTCATTTGACATGAAATGATCTATTTCCATGGCCTCATCTTTCCCCTATAATACACAAGACAATAAATAATGTTTAGTACACCAATTATATCATTTCAATGAATATTCTATCCAACACAAAACCTCACTTTAGACATATATTTGACATATATTCACACTTTGGATGACTCATCTAGTTGTATTGAGGTCATTTTCGAGTTCACAAATCTAACCTCTATTGTTTTTGCACCCACAAAATTGACATGGGATAAGGAATAGATAAAACAAGGAACGATGATTACTCCCTTGGAACATATGAAGATGAAGTCAATTTATGATAAATTTATTTATCAACTTCAAAGAAAAATACATCATTTTTCACTGCTAGGCACTAAATTAGGTGCACTTTGCATTCCTTTTTGCATCCCAAATAGATTACATTTTAGGCTAAAAGGTGGCACTAAATTAGGCACATTTTGTTATGCCAACTATATCATTGACTGCTGAATCAAGAACAAAAATTTAAAAATTTCGATGTCAAGAAGGAAGATATGACAGGAGAAAAAAGTTGCACGAAGGAAGAAAAGAGAAAAAAAGGGAAAAACAACATGAAGGAGTGCTACAAGAAAATAAATCAAAATTTCAATTTAGTTTTCCACACCATATGTAAGGTTACAATCTATTTTTTTCATTCCCACAAATATTTTTGTTTGGATTAAATAGAGAGGATTGTGAAGAAAGGGTTGTGAATATTTTTTTTTTTACACATGAATTTTTCAAGTCTCACGTGGTTGCAAAGGAGGATGGTAAAATTGTAGACATTGCATTATTTCCTCTATATTTGAGAGTAGTGAATGCAATTTTGAAACCATAATGCCCCATTTTTCTTATCATTCCCATCCCAAGCTTTCATTTTCTAGTTCAATTTTTTAGACCTTCCTTCCATAAAAAAGTAGTTGAGCACTTTTAAGACAAGTCATTAAACTGCATCTACCCCACTACAGCTAGGTCCCATGGGAACAAAGGTTGGTCAAGACAATTCGAGGAGATAGGGATTTTTAGATGATAGATAAATAATAGATCATTTCCTCAAATTTGTAAGACCTTTAGGCTTAAATTAACTATTATTAATTTTCACTTATTCTTTTACAAAACAATGAACTCATGGTTTCAAATTTATTGTACACACACATTCATTTTATTTCTAATTAACTAATGCAACTCGAGCATGGGGCCTATCTACATTAACTCTCAGTAAAACCACACTCCATGTAATTTTTATCCCCAAAATATTACCATTCTATAGAGGTGAACAAGTGTTGATTTTTTTACAATACGTTTGTTTCATTTTACACATATTTATATCCTTTCAAATATATTTATATTACATACTAGTGCATAAGTAATTTATTCATAGGAATTTAAATCTAGAAAGAGAGCCATTCAAGGTAAAACTTTCATATCACAAATTGGATAAAAAATTTCATACCTGCTAGTGTGTACTTTGTTTGCCTCCACACACTAGACAAAAATAATTTTCCCTAGGTCACCTCAAAATTTCAAGAGATAGAAGGAAGAGAAAAAAGTGAGTAGAATTTGGCCATAATGAGGCAATTCATTCTCAAATTATAGATTTTTAAATGTTTCCCTTGTTTCTTTCATTTTTACTTTTTATCTTTTTATTTTTAAATATAAAATAAGAAATTTATTGTATCTATATAGATAGAGACATGTGACTGACAAAGATAAAGAGGAATTGGCTTCCATATTGGGGGTAGAGGAAATGAGAAAATTGGATGATGTGCACTAGAAAATTCTTGCCAAATACATAGAAAACCGATCTAGTGAAGCCCCTCAAATATTGCAACCAAATAAACCATGTCAAAGGGAATCAAGTGATTCCCCAAATATTCCTAGATCAAGCAAAAGATCTAGGAGGAAATCAATAATAGTAAAATCTAGGAATATAGAATAGGGAGCAAAGTCTTACATTGTCCCACCCACTTCTAGGACAAGGACTTCTTCCACTGCACCAAGTTTTCAATCTTGCATCAATACCTGCAATACCAAGATAGAATACAATGTGGTTTCAAGGGAAGTCTGAATGATGGATGTTGGAAAAGGGTGTGTGAACAGGTTGAAGGAATCATACCTTAAATGGTTCAAAGACCATATACACTTGTCATTCTCAAATATAACCATACACCTACAAAAAGTAGTTATCAATGACATGGAAACTGAATTTGGCACAAGTTGTTCTATGAAGAAGGTAAAGCTATGAATATCTCAATATTGCAAAAGATTTTGGTGCAACCAAACAAAGAAGATAAAAAATTCCCTCTTGAGCTAAGGCTCAAAAAAGGCTAATTGATGTAAGTGTCAAAGTATGGAAAGATCTTGTAAAAGCATATGAGATGTCCAAAGCATGAAGAAAGTCTAGTGAGGAGAGTACGCAGGTATTTGAATTTTCTCATAAGATTATATCAAATATATTAATTTTTTTTTTAATTTAATTTGTGCATAGTTAAATTGAATTAGTATACATTTCAGGATGAGGCCTCCAAGGCTAGGCTTCAAAAACTTCATGCCATGCATCATAGTGGCCAAAAAGTTTTATAGGCCTTGATCTATAAATTTGCAAGTATATTAAATATGTTAAATTATATTTTTTAATTCCCTAGGAAAAATTAAATGATTGCATATTAATTAGTTTAACTAGTCCATGAGCCATGTTTTGACAGTAGGAGAAATACATTCAACATCCGAAGAAATTTGAAAAGGAAAAGTTACAAAGCAAAAATTGGGTTGATTTTTTAATTTGGATCGAGAACAAGGTATCAATAGTTGAATTTCAATGACTTAGTTGGATATTGTTGTATTAATATGTCAATTTTCATTTCTTGTGTTGAGTTGTTTATTGATGCATAGGATGAGTTCTAATGTGCTTCTCTGTTGGCCCTAGATCCCACTCAATTGTCCCATTATTTCATGTCGAGGAAAAAAATATTCTTTCCCTTAAAGGGTAATGAGTGCAATTCATGCCTTATTTTCATTGCATCTTTTAATTAATGGCCATTGTATTTTAATATCTCTTAAGTGTCCTCATTTAAGTTATGATTTGTATCACTTAGGTAACTTAGTCCCATGTTTATTTTATTTATCTTCTTTTCTCTCAAACATGGTATCTCAAGGAGTGCTTGCTTGAGTTCATGTTTCCATTCTACTAAGTGATCAAGATGCATCTTTGCCATCCTTCCTCATGATGTTTCCATTCTTTTAACATTTAAGAATGTTTTTATCCATCCTGGTAGGCATCCTATAGATCTAACACATCCTTGTAGTCTACATCACTTGGCGTAGCTAACAAGCCATTTAATTTTTCCATCTAATTTTAAAAAAGGTAGTGAATTCCTATCTTCAAAGTTTAAAAAATCCATAAATAAAGAAATCAACAGTAGAAATCCTACAACCTGATCTAATCAACATAGATAAGTGTGTAATAATAGACTTCTTAATATTCAAAATATAAATGGAATGTCCTTAACACCAAGTAGAGCTATCCAAAAAAGCTAACTAAAAACATAAATGTGCTCCTGCATAGAATGGCCTAATGGCTAGTTGTCATAGAATTCAAACTAACAAAGTAACTATGTTGATCAACTTAACTAAAATATATGCATCATTTGCATAAACATTTGAACCATTTATGTGCATGAATAAACAATAGAAGGATTTAGATGAACTCAATTCATCTGACTTTATGCCTCTTGGTAGGCATTCCTCTTGAATCTCTAATATCAGGTGCCTGAGACTTCCCTGCAGCTTTTTCCTTTTGTCACCACCTTTCCTCTTCACTGTCATTTTCATCTCCTTTTTCCTTATCTGCATTTCTAGCTTTGGCTTCTAATTCATCTCATGTTTTATATTCCTCCCCTTCATAATCTTCTTCTTCTTCTTTGTCCTCATCTAACTCCATAAGAGATTCATCTTCTAAACCTTACTCATCTAATTTTGATTCCTCTTCTACATCAATGGATTCATATCCTTGATTTTACTCTTCTAAATTATCCAAATTAGAATCATTGGCTTCCATATTCAAAAATTCCCAACCACCATCTTCAATAAATTTGTCTAGATCACCAATAATAGTCTTCAAAATTCGTTGCTACTTCAAGTTCATTTTTCTTTCTTAATACTTTATATACATGGATTTTAGCCATTCCTTGATGCCATCAAGAAAATATTGATGAAAGGTGTCAATGCAAAGTACATGGGTATGTGCATGGTCATGATGGGCCAAAAAGTGGCGATATTATTGGTATATGTAAGGTATGTGGCTGATGATTTTTTTTTACTCAACATTGATGAATCAAAAAAGGTTTTTAAAGGATATTCTCAAATTTGCATCAATATAAATTATGCTTTACTTTGAATTTAAAATAATTATTATCCATTTTCTATTTGAATTACAACTAAAGTCCTGATTGATAGGCTGACTGAAAAATATCTATAGATTTCAAATGGTATCACATTTATTGAATCTAAAAAATGTATCAAATTCTATGCTTCACATAATAAAGGATTAGACAAAGAAAAATTGAATTTTATGAAGTTTTGACCAAGTTAAGGTGGTAAGACATACAAGTTTTTTATATTTTAAAAAAGTTGTAATAAAAATTCATAATTAATTATTTATTTGGAAAAAATTACAAAAAATGCATCACATCGGGACATGAGTCCTCTACTTATATCTAAAATCTTATTAAAAAATATGATCATTTTATTGTGGTTAGGGTGGTCAGATAGACACCTACTTATTTTTTTCCCCTAAAATTCAAGTACTACTACATTGAAATTTCAAATTTTCACCAAATATATTTTATATTTTTTTAAATAAACTAATAGTTTAGAAACTAGATTTAATTTTCTATAGATTCTATTCTTACATATTTTTGAAATAATATAGATAACTTATTCAAAATTTTATGTCAAGTTTCCTAACTCTAATTTTTCTGATTTTTTTGCCACTTAAGGGCCTATTTTTTCCATGATGATCCTACACGTGCCCACATCCCACTTGAAGTCTTTGAAAACAATAGCCATATCAAATGCCTTTTTTCCAAGTCCTACTCTCACTAGGTTAACAATTTCATTCTCACTATAGTGATTACTAAGAAAGGAAATTCCACCAAGTGTAATAGTTTACTATAAGAATAATAAAAGTAGAGGATTTGAAAGGAACTCCATGAAAACCAATCTCTCTAAATGGTACACCAAACTCTAGTTCAAAAAATTTTCTATGAGGCTACTCCCATAACTCTTTTACTGGCTTGAAAAATCCTTCAAAATTTGCATTGATATTATTTTCCATGTCCCTCTTTTGTTGTTCTTCCTCAATTTTATTAGGATCATACATTGACCTTCTTTCCCCTCCTAAAGTTTGGATGACATCCATTACCTCCACATAAAACTGGAAATCCCTTGTGTTCTTGGTTCCCATGCCATGATATGGTTATGCAAATGAAAATGAAGAAAAGTAATAATCTCTTTCTTCATTGGCTAGAAGAATGCATGCATAATGTTTTGATACATTATATCATCTCTCTCTTCTACTCTCATGGTTGATTATCTAAATTCATTATGGTGGGCGTTTAGAGGTCCAGTCATCTTTTTTCATCTTCCACCAAATGTTGGCCTGATCCACAAGTTTTCCAGCCTAATTTCCTTTGGTTTTTAAAGCTAAAGTTTCTCCCAAGTCACCAGTGTAGCTCTCTCTACCTTTTTAGACTCTGTCATTGCTATACAAAATTAGCACCTAATTGATTAATAATCTCAATCTCACTACTACTAATTACTAAAAAAGGTAATTCCACCAACTTTACCAAATAGTTTACTTTAAGAAAAATAAAATCAAAGGCTTTGAAATGAACTCCATGAAAACCTAGCTCTCTAAATGGTACATCAAACTCTAGTTCAAAATATTTTAGATGAGGTTGTTCCCATAGCTTTCTTACTGTGTTGGAAAATATTTGAAACTCTACATTGATATTATTTTTCATGTCCCTCTCTTGTTGTTCTTCCTCAATTTCATTACAATCATACATTGATCTTCTAGCCCCACCTAATGTTTGGACCACATCCATTACCACCACATAAAATTGGACATCCTTTGTCTTCTTGATTCCCACTCCATGATATGGTTATGCAAATTAGAATGAAGCAAAGTAATCATCTCATTCTCTATTGGCTAGAAGAATGCATTCTTAATGCTTTGATACATGATATCAACTCTCTCTTATGATATCATGGTTAAATACCAAAATCCATTATGTTGGGCCACCATAGTTCCAGTCATCTTTCTTCCTCTTCTACCAAATGTTGGCCTAATCCACAAGTCTTGTAGCCAAATTTCCTTTATTTTTGAAAGATGAGGCTCTCTCTCCCTTTTCAAACTCTTTCATTTCTATAGGAAATTATGTTCTATTGAGATGTTAAATTATTATTTTTACCTTACAATGCAAATATTTAACATGTATTTTTGTGTTTTATATTGTTTTTTAATGGAAAATTAAGTGGTAATTGTATGTGGTACCTTATTTGAGTTAATAATATGGGCCTTATGCATCTATCATGATTCATACTATCTGACAACATGTGATATTATGGATCTTCAAAGAGTAAACATATGTGTGAAGCCTAGGCTCAAACCCATGTTTGCAAGGTGTTTATGTAGAGCAATATAAAATATGGTCCACAATATAAAGATCATTACTCAATATTTATATGGGAAAATACTCCTAAAATAACTCTACATTAACTCACCTCTTAATGGTTTTATTGACCTTCTTCCCAAGAATAATTTATCTAGTTTAGGATCAATGAATCACTTTTTCCTACGCTTGAATGCTTAACAATCCTCAAATTTAATATGAATGATTGTATTTCAATCTAGAACTTGAAAATCAAAACAACTATGGTCATAGGTTATATTTCCACTCCTTTTATTCATAGACTTCAAAGATGGTTATGGAAGGAATAGAAATTACCAATACTAATCATGTATTTGATAACCAAATTTTAAGATCTAGCTCTAACAACTTGTCAAGACACATTTTAATTTCTCTAACTATACAGATTTCTATAAATTCAAGGTCAGACCATGGATACTATACAAAATTGTCAAAATTTGGCTAATTTATGTGTGCTTAATTCCTCGATCATAGAAGTAATCTAAGGAAATAGTTAGTCTATTCATAAATTAATTTTCTTACATATGTGATGAATCAAAAATATTAACCCCAAGTTACTTTCCATCCTATTACTCTAAACCCTAAATTGATGTCTTCAGGGGTCCTAATATGACATCTCTCAAGGGGATCAAAGAAGTTCTCAAATTTTAGTGAAGTTGCCCAGGGAAACCAAATTTAAAACAATAATATATATTTAATATTTATTGATTAAACTATAGCCTAGAGCCTTCAACATTTTTGGGTTCTATCAAGTCCATTATTTGGAAGGAACTCATTTTGGAAGCCTTTTATGATTCAAAATGTAACTAACATTATAGTTAAACCATGAGTAGCTCAACCAATAAATTTTTTATAGAAAATTGCAAGACCTTTTGAAGACCCTTAAAAATATTAACTTTCAATAAACACATAGAGTTGAGAAAGATAGTGCTTAATTATTTATGGTTTATTTGTAGTACCTTACTTCATAGTGTTGATTTTTTTTAGAACCAAACTTGATCTTATGACTCATCTATGGATTCTCCAAAATATAATGATTAGCAAGGGTAAAGATTGGTGAACACACAAGTAAGGTTTTTGTGGCCCTTCTACACCTCGAGGTCTGTGAAACCCAAGAGGGTAATCCTTATAATGTTCATATGGTATTCCTTTTTCAATTGATCAAGAACATTGCAACACACAGATGAGTCTCACATTGCAGCTAAACCAAGAAAACACATTAAATAAGTTGGTTACTTCTTTAAAATGGTTTGTATTCAAAGTGTGAGAATGGTAATGCTTAACATAATTGTAACCTATTTCAAATAATTTGATTTAATGGGTGGTTTCTTGTTGAATTAATCAACACAATGCAATAAAATTGTGTCACTTAGAATATTGCCTCTTCCTTGGAATGGAGTCAATTCTAACACCCACATAAATTGATAGAATGTTCACACATGACATTATTGAAAGCTTTGAGAATACCACATTATAGTATTTCAACATTCTATCTCAACCATCACTTCCTACTAGCATCCTAGCACTTAATCAATATAAACCTATAGCTCTATTCAAGCATCTACATCAATTCATTAAATTAATAAGCAACAAGACAACCATACATCCATTGTAAATTAACAAAGAAAAATAAGATAATCCTTGATTATATTAATCATAATTTATAAAACCAATACATAGGAGAGAAAATAGTATCGAACTTGCACTATTATATTCTATATTGCAAGTATACTAGATTAGAACTAAATATACATATTAGTAGACTAAAACCTAAGACCTAACACTAATATGTTTAGTATCCTTTACAAATTTATGTGTGACTAATTCAAGAAAAACCTACCAACTTTTTCCACTCTCCTATAACCATCCCTAAAATCCCATTTATAAAGATATGGGATTGACAAGCATCAGGATGAAATTACAATTTCAACTACATTTGCATTTGGTATTTAAACTCAGCTTAATTTTAGAGATTCCTGAGATGGTTATAGTCAATCATTGAAGAATAAGGAAAAGAGAAAGACAAAACTCCACATGCATTGTTGAGGAAGACCAACCATACTTTTTAAAGGCATTGTTTGTTGTTTTAGTTGATCTAAAACTATTCATCCACGTCAATCAAAGAATATTCTCCATCAACACCCAAGGAAAAATATTATATATTAACTAGAAAAGGTATACTTTCCAACAAGCAAACATATTCCAACACCTCTTCTTCACACCAAACAAAAAGGTTTCCAAGTCAGCATAAGAAATGAAAGACCATACACATGTTCAAAAGTATGAGTCCACTAAAGTAGCCATGGTGTCATCAAAAAAAAAAAAAAAACCAAGCCACTAATTGGATTTGTCAGCATTAGAGTATGCCCACCTACTCAATGTTTGTGCTAAAACTAGAGAAGATACTACTTCTCCCTTGTCAAAATCCTCATGTAGCACCAAAGTGAGTGGGTAATGACCATACTTTGGATTAGGTATCTTCTTCATCACCTAAAGGGTTGTATGAAACCTCTATAGGAGAGTTATGCCTCCTATATAAGCCTTGTGGTACTTATTCTTCTTCTTCTCTTCCCTCACAAGCTTAACACATTTTTTCTTTATATACTTGACCAAATATTTTGAGACAACCCTACTTCTCAAGTTATATGTTCTCCCAAAGCATCCTTTCACAACCTTCCTATGGCCTTTCTTCTACCCCATTGGTGCTTCAGGAGTTCTTGGTATCTCAATTTTAGTTTTAGGAGTATTTTCTTAAGACTCTAGAAGACTAAGCCTCCTAAACCTTTTGAATAGGTTGGAATACATACTGGGTTTACTCATTTTCAATTAGAACAAAATGAGAACAAGGAGACATTTTACAGGTTATTTCATAAGACCTTGTAGAATAAAACACTCAAACCTTGCAATTCTTATCAACTTAAAATAAGATTGTAGACTACAAACTGTCACCACTCCAAGACTTTAGAGCTAACACATTAACTTATACGTAATTGAAACAAGCATGTATAAGTGCCTACTTACCCAAGAAAAAGCTACCTCCATATCTCTATAAATTCTTATGCCATACTCTTCACAAAATCAAACTTAATTTTTAAGCTTTTGATTTGGAAATGTGAAGAAAAATATGGCTATTGATCCTTATTATATTGATAAACTTGAGAGTGCTTACCATTAATTATCAAGGAAAGCTTGTGCCAATAAGTTGACAATTAACTATTTGATTTTAGAACCTTAGTTGTTGATTGCATGTTGCGATAAATCAACTAATAATTACAATAAAGGTAATTAATTATGAAAAGGTCAACTGCATGCACCTATTTCATTTTTCTAATAAGAAAAAACCATATACAGAGGCATCCACTCTATCTACATAGTTAAT
The DNA here is from genome assembly GCA_007258455.2 of Sequoia sempervirens. Classification (NCBI taxonomy): domain Eukaryota; kingdom Viridiplantae; phylum Streptophyta; class Pinopsida; order Cupressales; family Cupressaceae; genus Sequoia; species Sequoia sempervirens. The sequence goes on from VDFB02271358.1 coordinate 792,244,902, forward strand.
CACAAACTTAGAATTAAATAAAATCCTATCGAGTCCAACTTTATCACTCTACCATTGGAATTAATCCACTTCCAACTCATCTCAATAGGATAATGGGGAGTGATCATGACTTAATCTAAAACCATTGGCCTATACCCTACCTTAATTCAAATTTCACCTTCCTATATATACCGTTATCTAACAGAATTGATGGTCGAAATCAAAGCAATCCTTAAATTTGGAACACATGCCAAGATAAATTAATTCAAATATGGCACTATTTTATCCTTGCTATATTCTCAACAAATTTTATCAACTTTCCAAGTTTACCTTTATTAGTTTCCATCCATCCTTTTAGATTATTCCATGTGGAAATTACCCACTCTCCTATTGAGAAACAAAAGGTATGAGTGGTCCCCTCATGGGATGGTGGGTACTAGTCAGGATTGACCATGTCTCCAAGAAATATAACCTATGACCATAGTTGGTTTTGAGAAGAAGATGAAATTAAAAGATGGAGGGGTTGTCCAAGAGCATGTTTCATCTTTAATAAGGAAAAGACTCTCATTGATGGAAGTTAAAACCTCACCTTCACACCTCCCCACCCAAAAGTTGAAGTTAAAACTCCTATATATTTTAGAGTGGAGGAAGGAATGGGTGTTACCCACTTCTCCTTTTGGAGAACTTTAGTGGAGATGGTAAAATGAATGAGAAGAGGAGAGGAGTCCAACTCCTTGGAAAGATAATGATGAAAATGGCTTGGCTTGGAGATGAATGATTGATAAAGAGTTTAATCCCTTCACTTAAAGAAAATAGATAAGTTATTTCCTATTTTCATTTACCTTTGCTCATTGGTTATAAGAAAGTGACATAGTGGATGGATCATGATTGAAGATAGAAAGAAAACAATCTAGATGCATGAAAATTATGCTATGTTAGTTTATCCCTTTGTAAAAATGTGAAAAGACTCTATTTATCATCATGGAGCTAAAATAATTCCTTGCTCAAGGGTATGGATAGAGCCCATGTGGCTCCATGATGCCATTATGGTAGGTTGGAGAGCAAACCTTATTTAGTTGTGTGTTATTCATTGCATTCTTATGTATTGTTTGTAATGTTGAAAGCTAGTATATTGTTTAAGATGAAAGAATGAAAAGAGCCAACCTTATTATTTTGTTGTTTTTCTTTGTATTCTATAATATTGTGTGTAATATTGAAGCTTTTATTATTTTTTGCAATGGAAAAAATAAAAAAGGGGATACCTATGAGTTTGTGTTGCATTAAATGTGGAGGCAAAATAGGATTTCATTGATTTTTGAGAAATAATCATTCAAGTCATCATAAAAGATGAAACTGATTGTTTACTTTATTTCTATTAAAAGTAAAATGAGGAGCAAATGGATAGGGGATAAACTATGATGGTTGAGATAAGCTTTAATGTTGTAGCAAAAGAATCTTCATTAATATATGTTAAAGGTATCATGGAATTTTAAATGCATAAATAAATAAATATATATATATATATATATATATATATATATCTTTTTATTTAAAATTAGACCACCTATATTTGCAAGAAATGATTATTATCACTATGAAAGCATAAAAGAAACAAAAAAAACACTATGTCAAGTGCAATCTGTAGGCGACTAGAATGACAATTGGAGGTGGTCAGGGTAGCATTGGCCCTATGTCTCTAGTGTCTGGTGGAAGGAAGGTTATGGGTGTTGGATCTATGACAAAATGCAAGAAGTTTGTGGGTCTCAAACTTGGGTCTTTTGGTGGATTTATCCCAATCAAGAATGCCATTTTAGTGAATTTGAAAGATAAAACAGTAGAAGAAATTGAAGAGGTTGTGGCTGACCTTTCCCTTCGTGGTGTGATCTGTTGGTTCAAAGGTTTTTTGCCTAACCTTCCTCAATTGCATTCTTGGATCTCTAGTGAATGGGAGACTTTAATTTAGGGTAAAATTCATATTCCTTGGCTAAGGCATTTTTTGTAGCTAAATTTGACAATACTTAGGACATAAATATAATTTTTTGTGAAAGTTTTTTGAGCTAGGAAGATAAATATTTGTTGATGATCAAACCTTGGTACTATGATTTCAACCTTGTTTCTAAAACTTTTAACAAATTCTCAATTTGGTTTAGATTTCCTAATTTCCCCCTTCACCTTTGGCATGACTCTCTTCTAGAGGAAGTGGGTGATGCCCTTGGTGATTTTTTGATGGTGGATGAAGAGTCTTCTAACATTCTTCATTCCACCCCATGCTTGCATATTGGTTGAAATACATGTTTCAAAAGGGCTTCCTGTTAAGGTCCTACTTAAATCTTCTAAAGGCTCTTGGGTCCAATCTTTGGATTGTGAAGGGATTCCCTTCTGGTGTATATGATGCTTCAATATTGGACATGCTGCTGCACATTGCGGATTTGAGAAAAAAGCTAAGACAACTACTTGGTGGAAAGATGCTTCTCAACAACATTATACGGTTGAGAAGAAAGTTGATCAGAATAAGAGTCTTTTAGTGGTGGTTGCTTTTGAATCACTCGGTCTTGAGACACCCCCTCTAATCCTCTCAAATGGTGGGCTCGCTAGGGAAACCCCTATTGATTCAAAGACTACCATTTTAGGTGAAAGTGCTTCGGCTTCCCTTTCTGGTGGCTCTTCAAAAAAGTCTTTATCTATGCAAAGGACTCAAGATGAATCTCCAAATAATTTGGCTGGTGACTTTCATCTTCATGAAATTAGCGAGTTGGTTTGGCATGGTAAGGTGGTGCAAGTGGAAGAAGGTTGGATCACAGTTAAAGGGAAAAAAGATAAATCCTCTATGCCTTCTTTTGACATGATTCTCCACTCCCACAAGAAAAGTATAAAATGTAAATCTCGAATGGTCTTGTTTTGGAGTTGGTCTTTTCTACTGGCTACTTGTTTTCTTTTCTGTAGCCTTGCTCTTTTTGTTAAAGCGTTTCGGGTCCCTTCAAAATCTGCTTTTCCCTTTATCAAAAACAAAACAAAACACTATAATGTATATCATGAAACTTTCTCAAGGAGACAATAGAAAGAGTGTGTTGATTTAAATAAAGATAAATGATAGTATAATTGTTTATAAAAGTTTTCCATATAAAAATTCATAAGTAAATAAAACTAAACATGAGATGATAAAAGAAATTACAACTAAATAAATAATATATATATATATATGGGTTATTAAATATTCATATCAAGATTGAAATTTTATAATAGTGAACAACACAAATATATATTAAAAAAAAAATGTATTAAAAGCTTATTTTTAATTTTCTTTTTAAATGTATTTACTTCTATCGATAATAATATGCCCTGGACATTGGGTTTGCTATATTCATTTAGCCTTGTAATCTGTTGAAATATAAATATATATTCAACATACCACAATAGTTAAATCATATATTTTGAAAGAGAATAATAAAGTAAATGAACAACAATTTCCTTCAGCTTTGTAAGACATTTAATATATATATATACCTATGTGTGCATGTTATTTGGACAAATATATATAAAATAAAAATAAAATAAAAGAGCAGCAATATTAAATTTGTTGTTTAAATCTGATAGTGGAATTTAGATTCATATTTGTATTTCAAGAACATATATATAGGCCCCCAATAGAGTTTTGTGTAAAAAAATAATATAATAATAATGGAAAAAAATATAGTTACTACTTTCTCTATGAATAAAAACTATTTATTAATCATGTTGATGCCTCTTACACCAGTTGGTCATGATGTTGCTACAAAGAATACATGTGATTATTATTTGAAACCATTATTGGCAAAGTTAAATGAATTCAGAGCATCCTACTATTGTGTAACAGAAAAATTTGAAACCCAGTCATAATATCCATCCTTATCATCTGAAACATAACAACTACTAACTTGGATTTCATTTCCTACTACAAAAATATATATAAAAATTTAAAAACCTTGCTACTGTAAATGAAAGAAGTAGGTTCCATAGCAAAAATTTTAAAAAATAATAATAATTAAAAAAATTCAAAGACCCATTACCTCCTCATCTTCTAGTTGATGGAGAGCACAAATTTGAAGAAAAATAAATTCTATCCAGATGCTACTCTCTTCACTTTTACGCCATGTTGGTATGTGCATATAAAGGAAAGAATACTTGTATGGACTTAAGATGAAATCTAAGATCAATGTAAGTTATTCAAGAAAAGTAAAATGAAAGAGGGTATGTGCAGGATCATGATGGGCCAAAAAGTGGCAATATGATGGGTATGTGGCTGAAAACTATTATTTTACCCAAAATTGATAGAATGCAAAGGGTTTTTAAAGGCGATTCTTATCTTTCCACCAATATAAATTATGTTTTACTTTGAATTTAATAAGTAATTATTATTCATTTTCTATTCAAATTATGACTAAAGTCCTGATTGATAGGCTGATTGAAAAACATCTATAGCTTTCAAATGTTAGATCATATTTTTTGAATCCAAAATATGTGTCACATTCTATGCTTCACATACTATAGGATTAAAAAATAAAAATGAGTTTCATGAAGTTTTGACCAAGTTAAGGTGGTCGACATATGATTTTTATATTTTAAAAAGTTGTAATAAAAATTCATAATTAATTATTCATTTGGAAAAAAATTACAAAAAATATGCATCACATCGGGGCATCAGTTCTCTACTTATATCTAAAATATTAAAAAAAGTATTATAATTTTATTGTGGTTAGGGTGGTCAAACAAACACCTACTTCTTATTTTTTCCCTAAAATTTAAGTACCACTCCATTGAAATTTCAAATTTTACCAAATAGATTTTTTTTTAAACAAAAACTAGTAGTTTAGAAACTACATTGAATTTCTACAGATTCTATTCTCACATATTTTTGAAATAATATAGATAACTTATTCAAATTTTTACGTGAAGTTTCCTAACTCTGATTTTTCTAAATTTTTTTCCACTTAAGGGCCTTATTTTTCTATGATGATCCTGCACATACCCAAGAACTGGCTGCATGGTTAAACTACTAAAAAAATTATAATATCATGTTATATGATTGATTGCGACCCTATAGAGATGATACTTCCAAAATTTCACCTTCCTTCATTCTATGTAGTTTGCAAGAAAAATAAATAAAGAATAATCTTGTATTTTTACATGAAATAAAATTAAGTTGAAACTATTTAGAAGAGCTTTTGGGTGTGTTTTTCCTCATTAGCTAGCCATTGGTCCTCTTATCAACACAGTAGCTCACTGATTGACCAGCCAACATACATAAAATTTAGAATTTTCTTATGGACAATGAATTCATTATATTCCCCCACAAAGCTATATGCTAGATAGTTGCAATCTTCTATAGGTGGAAATTGACTACCTAATCAAGATTGTGCATAGATGAGGTGAGGTTAGACGTGCGGCCAAGTAACATTGATCATAACTTGTATGGAAATGGCATTGATCCTTTCCATACGCGATATTGACTCTATTCGCATGATGGGTGTTGATTGTATTGTTTTAAAAGAAAGAAAATAATAAGCATAGAAATATAGTTGAGGAATAGATGACCATTTATTAGTAGCCCATCTCTTGGTCAACACATCAATAAATGCTTGGTAGAGTGGTAGCCCTTTTTCGTTGCCACAATAGCCTATTCAACTCTAGCATAGCCATTATAAGGAGGTTATATTAAAGTTCATGTCACTCTTGTTGCATAAAAGTTAGGAAGGCATGAAGAAATAAAATAACCCTATTACCCATGGTTGACAGCTTTTGATCATGTCCCTTTATCTCAACAATTATTTTGGTGATCTAGTAAGTCCCTTAGTAGTTGTAAGGTAAGCTACATTGAATCTATTAGGCTGCATTGGATGATGGCTCCACCGATTTATCCCTTATCATATTGATTATAATTTAAGCACACACAAATAAGCTGGTTGATATTTGCTTAATTTGTTAGTAGATCTAAGATTGACTATTAAGTTGTGGAGAATTTAACACATTAGGCCTAGAGTGTAGATATTAGATCTATGTGTCTACACTATGCATGACTGCATATTGTGGCATATATGATTGCTTATTTCTATCAAGAACAAATTATTTAGAAAATCACTTTTGTAATAGGGTATGTGTACGATCATGATGGGCCAAAAAGTTGCAATATTATGGGTATTTTTAGGGTATGTGGCTGACAACCTTTTTTTTACCCAAAATTGATGAAACAAAAAGGGTTTTTAGAGGAGATTCTCAACATTCCACCAAATTATGCTCCAACTTGAATTTAATAAATAATTATTATTCATTTTTTATTAGAATTATGACTAAATTCTTGATCGATAAGTTGATTGAAAAACATCTATAACTTTCAAATGGTATCACATTTTTTGAATCCAAAACATGTGTCACATTCTATGCTTCACATACTATAGGATTAAAAAAATGAAAAATAAATTTCATGAAGTTTTGACCAAGTTAAGGTGGTCAAACATACGAGTTTTTTATATTTTTTAAAAGTTGTAATAAAAAATTCATAATTAATTATTTACTTAGAAAAAAATTACAAAAATATATGCATCACATTCAGACATGAGTCCTCTACTTATATATAAAATATTATAAAAAGATATTATCATTTTATTATGGTTAGGGTGGTCAGACAAACACCTACTTCTTATCTTTTCCCTAAAATTTAAGTACTACTGCATTGAAATTTTAAATTTTCACCAAATAGATTTTATTTATTTTAAATAAACCTAGTAGTTTAGAAACTAAATTCAATTTTCTAATAGATTCTATTCTTACATAATTTTGAAATAATATAGAAAACTTATTCAAAATTTTATGTCAAGTTGCCTAACACTGATTTTTCTAAATTTTTGGCCACTTTGTTGAAATATTTGCCTCAATCCATAGTGACATGTAACTCCTGGAGGGAAAAGTCATTGTGACATTAATCATGTTTGGCCGACTAGTTGTTCTGAATTCTCTTGAAATGTTCATATCACTGAGAAAAAATAGATGTCTTTCCGAATGATGTTATCACTATGACTAGAAGCATTCTCTATGACCTTTTGTCGAGTAGGAGATATTTGGTTGATAGTGTTATTTCTTATCAGGTGTCAGGGAGACTCATAGGGACTAGGGTCTTCGGGGTGACTTGATGTGTAATGCCCCGCCACGCAACCCTAGAGGAAGTTGCAATTCGCTACTTAAACATACCAATTTTTTTTTGTTGTTTAAGTACAAATAACATGTAAGGTGAATACATATTGCCAACAACCTCTAAGGCCACGAGACAAGGATTACTTAAAAACCCAACATCAAATAACATTAACATAAACTGAAAAATTATGCACTTAAGGAAATGAGACAACATACATTCCATGCAAGATAAATTACAACAAGGATATTAAATACCTCACGATTCCAATTTAACATTTAAACAATAAGGTTACATCACTTATTCTCTGAATGAGGTAAATCCAACCAAATGATTTCATATTACAAATTCCACCTCGATAGCAACTGAGGGGTAATAAAATACAATAAGAACTGAGAGAACAAGGCATGAGAAGAACTGATTCCCACTAGCTCTCCAACTGGAAATCACGAACACACAAACAAGAAGAAGAACCAACGGAAAGATGCACGCCACCCGACCACGTGGAACCCAAAGGCCCCACTCCCTCCGTGCTAGGAGATAGTAACAAGGATTTTCTAGACAAGACCATCTACCACTAGACACATGCTAACACATGAACTGAACTGAGACCAGAACATAAACCACATCACTTAACATCAATGATTACAGTGCTTCCAGAGTACAAAAAATGAGTACCATCACAGTACAAATAAACCAACGGTACAATACCATACCAACTGTTGTCATAGGAGGAGTGTCATCGCAAAGGTTGCATGGGATCTCCTAGCTAGTCTTCCTAGGTTCTGACCCCCCTCTAGGGATATCCTAGAAACCTCAACCGACTCCCAGCCCCACATGCATACCAGAGCGGAATTGATTATCTCTCGTAAAGATGAGATAACAATATTACCATTCCAGGCCTTCCCGACTCATTTCAAGTCTCGTACAAGCCCTTGAGCCAATGAGCAAGGCTAAATTATCTTATTAATGTTCAAAGCTACTCTCTCCCTAGTAAGTTATTTTAATTTTCACTTAATTAACTAACTCTCAAATGAGTTATCCTAGAACCACTTTGGGCCCAGCGCTCGTTTGAAAGCCACTCCCCTATCGGCAACACATAACTCAACCACATGCCAAGGGTAGACAATGCACTAACATTTATCACAAATAATCAAACACCTCAATAGGTAACACATCACTACGGATGTCCAAAACTGAAACCAAAGCGTGCACTACCCAAGGCTAACACAAGGTTGACTAACAAACTGAGGCCCACATAACAAACTGATAACTCAACACAACCACGAATCACGAGGTCACACAACCCGTTCAAAGAACCAGGTAACCACTTAAGCTTAACTCACACATAATCCAAGATAGCCAAAGAAAAACATAAGAGACATAACATCATCTCAAGAAAACACTACTGGAAGACTTACATGATCAACAAGAAATGACTTAGAGACAACAATCATATAAACTCACGTAAACCACCCATAACAATAAATGAACCCATAGCAGGAAGATTCACAAAACATTCACTCTCATTTTGCAACATCAAAAGCGTACAATTAAGCACTGAAACCATTTTGGACCAATAGGTAAACTAATATTCGGATTTCCTAAATCCATTCAAACACAGATTTCCTAACTTGCATTTATCCAGTCAATTGATCCCATTTCTAATCACGACATTGGAATATATAAAGAATAGATCATTTACTCTAAATTTCGTAACCATATTCATAATCAAACACTTTAATGATGCAGCTTTCTGGTTAAAATTTATATCAACCGTTCTCCCTAAGTTTCATGATCACATACCATAGATAGATCACTTGATTAATAAATCATTTAGGTTAATTTATAAGTTCGTCTTTCACTTTCAGTTCCGTAATCATATTATATAATTAGACATCTAGAAAAATAAACAAGATATGCCTTTAATATCCATTTGAATAATAGCTTAAAGTCACTTCATTGGAATTTATGACAATATACTAAATATCAATTTCCAAAATCATAATAATCACATGATGGTTTACAATTTCCAGTTTAACATTTAACATTATTTAAATATATCCAGTAAAATGATATTTTATTTGCAATTAAATAAATTATATCACTTTAAATCTAAATTCCCATTAAATACAAGATACCAAATAAAATAATATTTTATTTTCCAATTAACTCATACTTTTGAATCCCCATGATTAACATAAAAATCATTTTGAACTTATACTAAAATTTCTTTAATTTAATATATATTAAATATATTATATTTCATATAAGATACAATATTATATATTATATATTTAATATACAAAATATATTATAATTAATATAAATATAAAAGTTAGGTTAATTAAAATTAACCAAAATTAACAAAAAAAAGAAACAGCTTTTAAAACACAAGGGCCGAAGCCCTGGGCACGCAGGCCCTCGCTGCCCATGGCGGTGGAGCCTGTGTGCTCCACACAGCGCCCCGCCCACAGGTCGGGCGGCAGAGGCTGTGCGCTGAGCACACAGTTCCGCCTCCCTTCATGGCGGCGGAGGCTGTGTGCGGGCCACACAGTGCCCACCTCCCCACGGGGCGGCGGTGGCTGTGTGCTTCGCACACAGCACCGCCTCCCTGCCGGGCGGCGGCGACGGTGGCAGCGGCGGCGGTGGGGTGGGGTTTGACCTCCCACCTCACCCAAAAACAATTTTTTTTATTAATTTAAAATTTCCTACGTTTTACCAGAACCGAAAAATGAAAATAGAGAGGTTTCCATTCTGGGTTTTACCCCAATTTAAAATTTTCTAAAAAAATAACAAATATATATTAGAATATATATTTGTGGGTATCACCCTATTTTAAAAAAAATGGGTTGTAAACACAAATCTATATACTCAAATTTTGATTCCATACCCAAATTGTGAAAATAATCTATCTACCCATTTCAAGAATAGAATTTTTTTTCAAACAACAAGATGGGTTTTCAAAAAAAAACTAGATCTCACATGGAGTTTTCTTTTATTTTATTTCAATAACTTGGTATAAATTCCATGTTTGGTTTCAATTTCCCAAACAAACTACCATTTAGCAAATTTAAGAGCTCTTCCATGAATTCCATTAAATCTCAAACTATATTTTCAATTCATTCCAAAATGGCAAGAAGATGAAAGGGGAAAGTATGATACCTTATGTTTTCTCCAAAATTTGCAAGCCTCCACCATGAAGATTTTCAAACACTCTTTCAACTCCACCATCTTAGCCTCCTCCAAGCCTCTCCACCCCAAAACTCCAACCAAGAATCCATGGAGAGGTTGAAAGAAAATCCTAAAATAAAATATATCCTTTTTTTCTTTTCTTTTTTCTCCAAACTCCCCAAATTCACATTCAAATTCAACTTCTAATTCCAAATTCAACTCTAACTCAATATCAAAATAAATTGAACTCAAATTCAAATCAAAATTTAATTCAAATTCCAATTTCAATTTCAAACACAAATATCTTTTACCAAAATAGTCAACTAATTCAGAAAATATCTTTTCTACCCCAAAGTCTTGCATAAGAAAACATTGAATTTTTTAATAACTTTAAACAACTTTCTAATTCCAATTTCAATTCAAAACATTTTAGCACTTTACATTCAACATAAGAATTAAATCTTTCACACTTTTAATTCAAAAGGGATAATTTAATTAATTCACACAATTAATTTAAATTATCAATAAAATAAATCTAATCCACTATTAGATTATTTTATTAATTTATTTAAATTAATTAATTAATCACTAATTTTCCAACCACTCAATAAGACAAAACATTCATCATTTATAATTTCCAAAAGCTATTTAATCACTTTTAGCTTGCAACTGAACACATTTAATCATTAATTAGACTACGCAAGTCATTTAATAAACTTTAAACTTGAAATCAAATAAAAACTCGAAGGAACTAACCAAGTTAAAACAACTGACCCCGACGACAAACCAACAACATGCTATGAGTAGGGTGACGACTTGGTTCATAAACCCTAGCTACTATCTCCCAATTAATTTTCGTTGGTCAATGGACACGCTCAGACCTGGAAACCAGGTGGAGTCGATGTCATGTACCTGCCAACCTGCAACAAAGAGCATGTCGAACGTGCATATATACATAATATGATCAGACACACCATGAAGAGGAAATCTCAGAATCGTAGGGCACTCGCAAGTGAGTGATACAACCCCGTCCCCTTCACCAATACAATATCACTAACTGACAAAGCTAACATTATTAACATAATCAAAGCATAAAGCATCATTAATTCACATGTTAACATAATTGAAGCATAACATAGGAAAACATTGCCTGATTAACAGAGCACAAAAAGGAGGGGTGTTACATGATCACTCAGTATGATGTCCCAGTGATTGAAGAAAGTCTCACTGATACATAATCGACCTAACACAAGGGCTTCAGTAAGATGTCCCAGGGAGAATGGAAGGTCACATTGACGGGGATACAATTGAAGTCATCGGATTAGCTCAAAGCAATCGGTATGAAGTCTTGGTGACTTGTGAGGTCTCGCTAATGGAAAAGCCAACATTTCAGTATGACTTGAATAGAGTCTTGCCGATAGTAAATGGTCATCAGTGTAACATATGATTTCGATAAGAACTCTCAACGAAGGTGATAAGTCTTACCGACCGGTGATTGGGGTGCTCGGTATGACTTAGGACCTTGATATGAAGTCCTAGCAAAAGCAATGAGTTTCCTTGACTAGTGGATGCTTTGGAACAACATGAAGACTTAGTGGGAGGTCTTGGTGAGAGTGAAATGTTTTACTAATAGTATGACTCTTTGGTGTGACTTAGGATATCGATATGTGGTCTCACTGAAGAGCGATAGTCTTTCCAAAAGGAAAACTGAAGTCGATGCAACTTGTGAGCTTGGTAAAACGTCTTGCCGATGGAGAAACTCTTGCTGATAAGAATGTAATGGATGTCAGGGATTTCAGTATGAATTGTGGCTTTCATTATAATGTCTTGCCGACTGTTGGGACTTACGTGATATTGATATGAAGCCATTGAGCATCGGTGACACTTCTTATGTCTCACTGACATGCAAACTCAATTGAATGTTCCTTTGACCATTTGACTTTCCTCTGTGGCATCTCATGGACCAATCAGAGGAAGAAAATTTCAAATGGATGGCAATTAGATTTTTTACAATAGTTACGATGCTAGAGCTGAACTGCATGCAAGGAAAAATCAACACTCAAGAGGAAACTTTCTACAATGGGGCAACGACAAATAAGGATGAATGGAAGACAAAAATTAGAATGTGATCAGATAAAAGGAGATCGATTCTGAGTTTGATGTATTAGATTCTTGAGAGCATTTTTTCTATAACTAGATGAATAATGAATGAAGCTACTATGAACTAATACCAAAGAGTTGTAACTTTGCATTGTATGTAATTGTTTGTTACTGTAAAGCAAAGAGATTCAACTTTGTGTGGTGGGTTTTTTCTGAAAGGGTTTTCCCACATAAATCTGGTGTTCTTTTGTCTTTGAGTATCTTCTATGTTTCTGTAAATATTTCATGCGTGTCTTAATTAGATTGTAATTTGTAAATTAAAAGCCCTGTATGCATTCTTCCCTGTGGTTTTGACGTTAGGATAGTTGATTCTACACCTCTGATTTACTTACAAGTGGTATAAGAGCCTGGCCAATTGTGTTATCCTTGTGAGTGGGTTGGGTTTTTATGTCAATTATTTTTCAATGGGAGTCCAGTAGAGTTATGATAATTTAATTATAGATTAAGATGGAAAGCACATCTAGAAAGATGGAAATAGAGAAATTCAATGGTAGCAATTTTGAGTTGTGGAAACTCAAGATGGAAGATCTATCAGTGGATCATGATCCATGGCTTGCTATGTCTGGAATGATGCCTCAAGGCATGAAGCAAGAGGATTGGAATCTTCCAGATAGAAAATCTAAGGGGCTGATATGGCTCTATTTGGTAGACTCTATTCTTCTAAATGTTCATGAAGAAAAGACTACATCTTCCTTGTGGAAAAGAATAACATCTATTTATCAAGGCAAGTCCTTGGTGAACAAGATATTCTTGAGGAAGAAGTTGTACTCTTTGAGAATGTAGGAAGGAATATTTGTTGTTGATCACTTGAATGCTTTCAACATGCTGATTGCTTAGTTAACATCTGTTGGTGTGAAGATTGAAGATGAAAATTGTTGCATGTTGTTGCTATGTTCTCTGCCTAATTCTTGGGATCATTTGGTGATGGCTATAGGGAGTAAAACATCCACTTTCAAGATGGAAGACATTTTTGCTTCTTTGTTTTCAAAAGAGATGAGAAGGAAATCTTCTAAGATGGAAAAGGAGGCTCTTGCTGTCAGAGGTAGATCTAAGGATAAAGGCAAGAAGAAGGACAAGAAATCTAGATCAAAATTAGAAGGGAGATCAAAGTCTCCTGGCAAGAAGTCCAAGGTGAAGTGTTGCAATTGTGAGTAACTTGGTCATGTCTGAAAGGATTGCAAGGAGGAGAAAAAGAGGAAGAAGAACTCTTCTGACAATGACTCTTCTTAGAGTGATGCAAACGCCTTCATTGCAGCCTTGGCTACAAGGGCATTTGATGATGTCTGGTTGATTGATTATGAAGAATCTTTCCACATGACATCTCATAGAGACTGGTTCATGAAGTATGAAGAATACAATGGTGGAAAGGTGTACTTAGAAAGTGATTCACCTTTGGAAATTATTGGTCATGGAAGAGTCATAATTCAATTCCCTGATGGAAGAGTGAAGGGAATCAATGATGTGATGCATATACTAGGTTTGGATCATAATTTACTTTCTGTAAGTAAGCTAAATGATGTTGGAGTGTAAGTCACATTCTCTGGAGATGGCTGCTAGATGACTAGAGGCACAATGGTGTTGCCTAGGGGTGCTCGAATTGGTACATTGTACAAGCTGTATGCACTGGTTGTCCAATGCAACAGTGTCTCTGCAAAGCCACTTAAGGCTATTCATGGAGATAAGAAGGAAAACATTCTTAATAGTGTAAACTCCATGGAGGTTAAACTTCGAGTAGAAAAGACTATGCTCTTACATCATAGGCTCGACCACATTGGTGAGAAAGGTTTAAAAACCTTGAAAATTTAAAACTTGGTAGAAGGGCTTGAAGATTGTAACCTTCAGTTCAAATTTTGTGAACATTGCATATATGGTAAACAACACCGTGTTTCATTTTATTCCAGTCCTCACAAATCTTTTGGTTTGTTTGATTATATTCATTATGGTGTGTTTGGTCAAGTGAATGTTCCTTCTTTATCTAAATCAAGATAATATGTGTCGTTTATTGATGATTATTCAAGAACATTTGTATACTTTCTGAAAAGTAAATAAGAAGTGTTTAGTTGCTTTAAGGAATTTAAAAACCTTGTATAAAATCATATTGCTAGAAAAATAAAATGTTTAAGGACTGACAATGGTAGTGAGTTTTGTTTAGATGAATTTGAAAGGTACTGTAAAGATCATGGGATTAAAAGACATAAGACTACACCTTACACTCCACAGCAAAATAGAGTTGCTGAAAGGTTCAATAGGATAGTAATGGAAAGAGCATGAAGTATGTTGAGCAGTGTTGGCTTGGAGGAGAAGTTCTGCGCTGAAGCAGTCTCTATAGCATGTTACTTGGTAAATCGATCTCCTAACTCTTCTCTTGTTGAGAAGACGCCTTTGAAAGCATGGTCTAGAAAGAATCCCTCTCTGAGACATATTCGTGTCTTTGGCTGTGAGGCATATGCATATGTCTCATTTGAAAAAAGATCTAAGTTGGAAAACAAAGTTGTAAAGTGTATTTTTATTGGCTATAGTGCTGGAATAAAAGGATACAAGCTTTGGAATCCTAAGATTGAGAAGGTTTTGTACAGTAGAAGTGTTATCTTTTGTGAGCTGAAGCCTGCTAGATTGGATCTACAGTCAAAGAAGAAATTAGAAAATGAAAATGATGTAGCAACAATTCCTCCAACACCAGATAAAGAGGAATTGAAAAATAAAAATGTACCTAATACTAAGGAAAGCTATGGTAGTTCTAAAAGTTCTAAAGAAGATGAAGAACCACCTCAACCTCAGCCTATGAGGAGGTCAACTTGTGAAATAAAGCAACTTGATAGGTATGGGTTTTCTTTGATAGAGTCTACTTTTTCCTATGCTTTGATTTGTAGCACTAATGAACCTAGGACTGTGAAAGAGGCATTTAAAATGCCTGATTCAAACTCTTGGTTGGAAGCCATGAATGAAGAACTGACATCATTAGAAAAGAATGATACCTAGAGTTTGGTGCCATTTCCTAAAGGAAGAAAAGCTATGGGCTGCAAATGGGTATTTAAAAAGAAAATAGGTCTGGACGATAGTGCAGAAAAATATAAAGCAAGGCTAGTTGCAAAAGGTTATTCCCAGGTAGAGGGAATTGATTATGGAGAAATATTTTCTCCTGTAGCTAAACTGACATCTATTAGATTTATTTTGTCACTTACAGCAACGTATGACTTAGAAATTGAAGACATGGATGTGAAGATAGCATTTCTTCATGGTGATCTTGAAGAAGAAATTTATATGTCCCAACCAAAGCACTTTGTGGAAAAAGGTAAAGAAATCTTTGTATGGGTTAAAACAGTCTCCTAGAATGTGGTACGAAAATTTTGACATGTTTTTTTTTCATTGGGATTTGTAAGATCAAAATCTGATCACTATGTGTATTACAAAGTTGAAAGTGATCAAGTCCTTATTATTGCTCTCTATGTTGATGATATGTTGTTCATAGGCAATAGTAAGCTAATGATTTCTGATCTTAAGTCTTAGTTGTCTACAAAGTTTGAAATGAAAGATCTTGGTGCAGCCAAGTATATTCTAAGAATGGAAATAACTAGGGACCAGAAGAATGGAAAACTTTGGCTTAGTCAGAGTAAGTATATCAAGACTGTTCTAGAGAGATTTTGCATGACTAATTGTAATCAGCTAGTTGTTCTAGTTTTGTAGGGAATGAAGCTATCTGTTGAAGACTATCCAAAATCTCCTACTGAGATAGAGTACATGATAAGTGTGCCATATGCTAGTGCGGTTGGCAGCCTTATGTATGCAATGGTCTGTACAAGGCTAGACATTGCCCAAGCAGTGGGAGTTCTTAGTTGTTTTATGGCTAATCCTGGAAGAACACATTGGGATGCTTTGAAGAGAGTGTTTAGATATTTGGAGGGAAATTTAGACTATGCTTTGTGTTACCATGGCAACTTGGTTGAATCATAGAGGACTCTCAGTATTCGAGGTTATGTGGACTCTGATTAGGCAAGGGACATTGATAGCAGAAGATCCACTAGTTGATATGTTTTCATGATGAATGGTGGTGCAGTGAGTTGGATGAGCAAGCGGTAGGCTGTAGTCACTTTGTCCACTATAGAGGCAGAATACATGGCAGCTACACATTCCTATAAAGAAGTAATCTAGTTAAAATTTTTGTGTTCTAACATTGGTTTTGATGTAGGAAAAATTACTATTTATTGTGACAGTCAGAGTGCTATATGTTTGGAAAAAAATCCTACTTTCTATGCCAGGATGAAACATATAGATGTATAGTATCACTTTGTACAAGATATGGTGGAGGATGGGAAGGTCTCTTTGGAGAAAGCGGATACTTTAGAAAATGTTGCAGATGCATGGACAAAGCCTATGAGCACAGAAAAATACAGGTGGTGTGCTAGTTCGATGGGCCTCTTGGCCCATAAATTTTAGTAGTTTTATTATGCTCTGGAGCTTTCAGTAAGGTCTTTGTCAAGTGGGAGATTGTTGGAATATTTTCCTCAATCCATACTGACATGTAACTCTTGGAGGGAAAATTTGCTATGACATTAATCATGTCTGGCTGACTAGCTATTATAAATTCTCTTGAAATGTTCATATCATTGAGACAAAGCAGATGTCTTGCCGAATGATGTTATCGCTATGAATATAAGCATTCGATGTGACCTTTTATCAAGTAGGAGATCTCTAACTGATAGTGTTGTTTCTTATCAAGTGTCGGGCAGACTCATAGCAACTAGGGTCTTCAGGGTGACTTGATCACTCAGTATGAAGTCCAAGCAACTAAAGGGAGTCTCACCAATAGATCAATAGGGTAACAAAGGGTCTTCGATAAGATGTCCCAGTGAGAATGGAAGGTCACGTCAACAGGGATACAACTAAAGTCATCAGAGTAGCTAAAGAAGATCAATATGAAGTCTTGGCGACTTGTGAGGTCTCGCAAATGGAAAAGCCAATGTTTCGGTATGACTTGAACATAGTCTTACCAATAGTAAATGGTCATCGGTATAGCATATGATTTTGATAAGAACTCTTGGTGAAGGTGATAAGTCTTGCCGACTGGTGATTGGGGCACTCAGTATGACTTAGGACCTTGGTATTAAGTCCTAGCAAAAGTGATGAGTCTCGCTGACAGGTGGATGCTTTGGAACAACATGAAGACTCAGTGGGAGGTCTTGGCAAGAATGAAATGTTTTTCTGATAGTATGACTCTTCGGTGTGCCTTAGGATATCGATATGTGGTCTCACTGAAGAGAGATAGTCTTGTTGAAAGGAAAACTGAAGTCGATGCAACTTGTGAGCTTGGTAAAATGTCTTGCCGATAGGAACGCAATGGATCTCGAGGGTTTCGATATGACTTGTGTCTTTCATTATAACATCTTGTCGACTATTGGGGCTTACACTGATATCGATATGAAGCCATTGAGCATCAATGAGACACGTCTTGTGTCTCATTTGAATGTTCCTTTGACCATTTGACTTTTCTATGTGTCGTCTCATGAACCAATTAGAGGAAGCAAATTTCAAATGGATGGTAGTTAGATTTTTTGCAATAGTTGTGATTCTAAGTTTTATGTATTAGATTCTTGAGAGAAATTTTTCTGTAACTAGACGAACAGTGAATGAAGCTATTGTGAACTAATACCAGAGAGTTGTAACTCTCCATTGTATGTAATTGTTTGTTACTGTAATACAAAGAGACTCAACTTGGTGTGGTGGGTTTTTTCCCAAAAGGGTTTTCCCACGTAAATCTGGTGTTCATTTGTCTTTGAGTATCTTTTCTATTTTTGTAAATCTTTCATGTGTGTCTTAATTAGATTGTAATTTGAAAATTAAAAGCCCTGTTTGCATTCTTCCTTGTGGTTTTGGCGTTAGGATAGCTGATTCCACACCTCTTCTTTCCTTACACACTTAAGGGCCTATTTTTTCCATGATGATCTTGTACATACCCAATATGACATTTCAAGTATTACAAAAATAATGGATTATTGTTAATTTTGTTAGAAAATAACATTTAACATTGAATTTTTATAAATTTTGTATAGATAACTAGAATAATATGGTTAAGTGAAATATCACCATATCCTAACCTTCAACCACTCTTGTCAAATTATCAACACCTAACCTAATTTAATTATTTTTAGTTTTAGAAGAAAATGTAAAGAAAGGTATTCTTTTAAGTCATACTGTAGAGTCAGTCATGTAGTAGAGTCTACACAATATTAATTTGAACTAAGGTAAATAAGAATTAATCATTTGATTAAAGTTAGTAATAATTATTTGTTAATTATAGTTATGAAATATAATTGTTGCTAGCATTCTTGAATTATTAATGTAGTGAAAATTTGGTAATGTAATAGTAAGTGTTTAGTGGTGATTTAAATGGTTTTATAACATATAAATAAATAATTCATTTATTCATACTTAAAAATAGAGGAGAAAGAAGATATATATATATATATATATATATATATATATATATATATATATATATATATATATATATATATATATACTTATAGGAAAAAAATGAATAACCGAGCATAAGTGTAACTATTTTGATAATATTAATTATGGAGTATTGGTAATTAGTGAGCATGGTAAATGATAGGAATTACAATATGAAGAGTAATTGACACTTAGAGATTCACTAATAACGTTAGTGTATTGTTTTGATTGTAATTATAACATTGAGAGAAATCCATAAATGAAAGGTTATTAGTATTTAATCATAATAGGAATAATATTAATACCATTCCTTTGATTGTGTAAGGTTATTGTATTAAATGTGAAAGGGTAATTAGATCACCATGCTACAAGTTGGATAACAATACTATTAATGTTTATACTAAGCTGAAATGTTAGTTAGTCAAGATTGAAGATAATATTAATGTCATTCTCAATTAAAATTGATATTAATGGGTGAGAATATGTGCATTATCATGATTAACCCTTCTAACATTTCTTGTATTAGAATTTCCTAAAATAATTCTCTTCATAAAAGAAAAAATAAATTCATTGTGTTTTTCTGAAATAAATTCTAGTCCTAACAATTACTAAAACTTCAACATTGGTTAATTGGATCATTTTCTATACTTTCTTTTCTTTCTATCGCTCTTAGCAATGTTTTAGGATGTATTTATAGAAGTTCACTAATATTTCTTACCATTCTTTTATAGAAAGTCTCCTTATTAATATAGAAATTCTTATAACTCTTCTTGTTGCATTCTTATCTTTAGATCTACTATTTTTTCCAATAAATTGAATGGAACTACAAATAGTATTCATAGCTTATTTTAATGATTGATATTTTCTTCTTGGTTTAACAAAAAATCCTAACTTTTTCACTAATGCTACTTTATTTGATGACATGGATATTTTGATATGACATTTTGGAATGGTGATTTTAATTTGATTTCAGTAGTATATTGTGATGTAGTGGATTAGTAATCGTTTTGTGATGATATTGCATGATTAGTTAGTTTAGAAATGTTATTTTCTACTTGATGTTGTAATTGTAATTATAGCTTTTTGTGAGGGGATAGTGTAGCAACACTCATTTGTGAGTTCCTTGCTACGCTACGAATCCTTCTCACGATGTGATGTATTTGATTATATGTATACATGTTGTATACTCCTTGTTTGTATGTAGGAATTTTGAATAGAGTCTTGATTCCACTTGCTTCGGCAAGATAGGGAAAGCATCAAATTAACCCAACAAGAATGAAGTTGAAACAAAAATGACAAGGAAGTCACACCTATCCCAAGTTTGTTAATCCATCTTATATTTAGTGGTATTGTGCATCTTTGACCTTTGTAATTTTTGCATTTTATTATAGTGGTTTTCTATGAGTGTACTTTTGATATTTATTTTACGTTGGTGTGTAGTATGATGCCATTTAAATAATTAAATGATTTTAATAAATGTTAATAATAGTATTGGAATAGTTTACATTGAAATATAAAATTCTTATATTAAAAAGCCATGTAGTTTATTGAAAGGTGTAAATTAAATTATTTAAAATTGGTGTTTACATAAATTAATTAAAATAGCATGTTGAGGATAATTAATGAAATAAAATAATTAAATGAGTAAAATTGTGTGAATTGCAAGTATAATTTGCAAAATCAAAATTAAAAAACAAAAGTGTTGTTAAATAGAAAAAAATCAAGAAAAGAAAGAAAAGAAGAAAAGGACCAATGAATGTTGAGATTTTGGCTTAAAAGCTGGTGATGAAATATAAAACTTCTTTTAATTATGATTTATGGAGTTTTCAAAAAAGAAGAAGATATCTTTTTATTTAATAGCAAAATTGTAAGGTTTTCATTCATGGAAAAATTGAAAAGAGCTTCAAAAAATATAGGAGTTCTGGAAAAATTGGATCCTCTCTTGTTTTCTCTATATAATTTATTTATTTTTTATTGTTCTAGAAGAGAGAATTTTTTGGATTAAAATTTTAGTTTAGAGAATTAATGAAGGAAGAAAGGGGAGCTCATCGAAAAGGTTGTTTGGAATCAAGAAAAGCTTCATAAATTCTTTAGCAAATGTAGGACTTAAGGGTCCATTCTTTCCTTTTGATTTCTCTGAATCTGTAAAAATAAATAATGTTATTTTGTGAAAGAAAAGAAATCTTATGGGGTTTTAAAAAATCTTCTGGGGACCAACCAATGAAAGAAATTTACTTGGATTTCTAAAAATGTCTAGTATTTCTATGATTTGTTATGGAAAAATTATTTCCCCTCTAAAATAAATGTTATTTTTTTTAATATACATACTATGAATATACTGTTGAAAAGAATATGTATTGTTTGACATATATATATATATATATGTATGTATGTATTTCTATATTTTATTCATTTTGAAATTATATTTGGGCCAACTACATTTCAGGGCTTTGGGCCAAATTTATTTGTATCAGCATTTGTTTAAACAAAAAACAAATTTATTATTTTTTTGGGTTGAAGGGAAGGGATGACGCTGGTCGTAGCCTCCGCCTCTTCCCAGTGGGCCACGCTCGGCTGCCCATAGCAGTTTGTATGGATTGTTGTGCACAATCAATGTATGGCAAGATTTGTTTTTAATTTTTAATTTTATATACATATGTTATATATATAAACATATATTTATATTTATATGCATATTAATATATGTTGATATATACACAAATATATATATATATATATATATATTTATATTATTATATGTTTATTTTGTTTGGAATATTTTATACCTAAAAAAAATTTGATGAGGCCAAAATAATTAGTTAAAAAATTATATATATATATATATATATATATAAACAAAATGCTTAAATAGACATGTTTTATTTATAAAGACACATTGATTTCCCTTGTAATTATCTATTATGAATATGAGTGTAATTTTATTGATGGAAATAGTCTAATTTTATTCATAAAAAGATTATTATCAAATGTTATCTTAAAAATTATTTCTTTGAATTGGGAAATAAATCAAATTTTGGATATTGTTCTATTACTTGCATTTTAGAATCTTGTTAGATTGATTTGGTTATTTTTCCTTCTCATTATGTTATCATTTTGACTTGTTTAGTGTGGGAAACTAGTTTGGCTTAAGAACTTGTTTAGGGATGTCGTGTACCTTAGGATTCCAGACGCTTGATTTCATTGTGAATGGATGTTCTCTTTTCAAGTGCTCTTGATGTGGCAAGTTATTTGGTATCTTTATTTTGAAAGGGTGTAACGCCCATTGTGAAAACCCCAGAGAACAAACATTGCAACCAATTTTTTTTTTAAATAATACAAAGTAAACATGCAAACAAACATTATAACACATTCACATTGCACATTACATTAACCCACCTAGTTCTCTAGGGCACATGAGGTTACATCACAAAACAACTAGTACCAAAAGTAAAAGATAATGTTAAACAACTTATCCAATAATATTACAATAACCATGAATAAAAGTACATCCATGAACTAAGAGTGAAAGTTTCACTTCATCACATATTACCATCATAAAGAATCTCTTACAATAATGTTACAAAGGATCCTAACTATTACATCATCATTTAAACATTACATTTCATGATCTTAATAATTGCATTACAATAAATTTTCCCAAAACATGTGGGACGATATAAAGTACAACAATATCATAATTACAGAGTGAACCACTGGTACAAGCTCCAATAGAAGAACGCTGAGAAGATGAACATTGATGGGGAACCCAATGGGTGTGGAGCATTTTCCACCCAACCACGTTAGTTATAAATAACTCAACCCCTATGCTCAGAGGTGACAAGGAAGTAATCACAACCATGATTGCCAAACTGACTCGAAGAACAACATAGTATGATAACTCAAATACAACATCAAGAGTTACAATGACATAACCACAACATCCAAGAAACAAAAGAATAAAATAAAGCCATGAAAATCATCACAATTAACCAAGGAAATAACCATTAAACAAGTCACCAAAGAACCTTCATAACTCATTTTCAAAGGAACTGATACAACATTCAAAATACAATTTCTAGAGGCAATAAGAAAACAAGGCAACCGGGTGTCTAGTGGAGAGTGTCGTCACATAGCTCTCATGGGTTATCTTGTCCCTTCCTCCAACTTGAGGTGTTGACCCCTATCTATGGATATCCTGGCCCTTCCTCCTACCTGAGGCACTGACACCATAGGGTAGCTCATGTGGAGTTGATAACCTCTCATGGGGATGAGATTATGACTTTGCCAACCATGGCCTTCTCAGTCTATCAGTAGTCTTTGATAGCCCTAATGCATAGACAATGTATCCAATATTTATTATCTTGTGTGATTTACTACCCATCCCCCTAAGATAAATTATTAGGTTTTCACTTGTTAAATTACTCTTACGTGGATTATCCTAAGCTCTTCCTCCTTTCAAGATGCTGGCCCCCATGAAGAGCCACTCTCCCTAAGACCCCTAACAAAAACCAAATCAAGGAAAGGGTTGTACCATAATGAATAAGAAAAAAAATCAAAACCAAGACATGCAAGGCATTACCCATCTCGCGATAACTCAAAATAAAAATCTCAGAAATATCCTACAACCCTTCCAAAGAAATACCAAAGACTTTCAATATCAAGAGTACAACAAGATGGGGATAAATATTCAACAAAACATATGCCTCTAGAATTCTAAGGATCACTATCATCGAAAAAGGGTTTGTAAGACAACAGGGTTCCCACATTGACAACGCTAAACAATAACCATAAAGGAAAAGAAAACTCAAATTAATTTTACAAGATTGCACCAGTAAATTTAATTTATTCCCAATTAATCAATTAAATTAATTTCCCCAAATAATGATCATTACAAAAAAAATAAGATTTTGATTTTCAAATATAAGAAAATATAATTGTCTCTATATGTGTAAATATACATATACAACAAGGGATAAGGTTAATTTCTATTTAATTTTTTTTGTTCAACATAATAAATGATAAAATAATGCCCTATACACACACACACACGCATATATATATATATATATATAAACATTAATTGAGATATTAAATATAATACACCATATATATATTAATTGAAATATTTAATTAAAATACACCATATATATATATATATATATAAAGAAAACTCATAAATAAAACAAAGGTTAGTGGCCTTAGGTACTACCCACAATAGTCTTATTCACTGCTATGGAAATACTGCCATGATAGGGGGGAGGGGTATGGCTATGGCCGTCCCTCCCCAAACTCCCAAAAAAATCCTTTTTTTTAATAATTTTTTCCATAATAACCAAGTGCTAACTGGTACTTCAGGCTTAGAAAATGCAAACCAGAAAAAAAAAAAAAACAATTATAAATATATATCAATAGATATATATATATATATATATATATAAATATATATCAATAGATATATATATATATATGTACATGGTATACACACACACACACATATATATATATATATACAAATATATATACAATTATATATATATATATATATAACCATAGAGTAACTCATTTCATTGTAAAACACAGAACAACATATATATTTAAGATATATATATATGTTTATAGGAAAAATATTTCAAATCTATTAAAATAAAAAGATTCTTCTTTTCCACAATAGAATTCTACAATAAAATTTGGTAATTTTTTTTTAAATAAAGATCGATAGCTTTTCTTTTTGGTTTGATTTACACCTCAAACAAAATTCCTAAATTTCCAAAGAATTTTCTTTTACAAAATGACATACTTATAAAAAATTATGCAAAACATATTCATAGATTGATAACTAAATCTCAGATAGATTTTTCTTTTGCAAGCATAGATTTATTTAGACCACATTTTCATTTCTTTTACAGATTCAAAGAAATCAAAAGAAGAGAATGGAACTTAGAGTCCTATGTTGTTGATTGTTGATGAAGTTTGCTTGATTCCAATAGTATTTTCAAAGAGCTTTCATTCCTTCTATAGAATCTCCTCTCTAGAATACCATTCTTAAATTCAAATCTAATATTCTACTACGAAATTCCTTCCTAGAAACATGAAACACTAGAATGACAAATCCCTCTATAGAAAACCTCAAAAGATTAACAACTTAGAAAAATTATTTTGTTATATTTCAGCAACTTCTGTCTCAATCTTACAGTGTGTGTAAACTCACAAACTTTTTGAATTAAATAAAAGAGATTCCAATCTTTTTTCCAAAAAGCTCCCAAAAATAAAAGTAAAAGAAATTATTTATTTTAAATCAAGCTTTTCATTCAACACTTAATTCTCATTTGTCCTTTTGTCTTTTCTATTCCTTTATTTATTTATTTTTCCTTTTATCAATACTTTTTTGTTTTAAAACTACTTTTACAAGCTTTACTTGCTATGCACATAATTTAATCCATTTAATTTATTTATTTTAAAATTATCTTCAACAAGATAATTTAATTAAATTAACAAAACTCAAATTTAATATTTAATTAACATTTAATAAAACACATGAAATTTTAAAATAAAACTTTTAAATATTTAAATGAAAATTAATCTAACATGGTAATAAATAATTATTACCATCATTTAATTAAATAAATCGCAACATATAAAAATACCAACGTAACATAAATATAGAAAAGACACTACACAAAACACAACAATAAATTACTGAAACAACAACTACAAGGATGCACAATACCATTCAATCACGATGGTTTGACAACATGGGATGGGGTGACTTCCTTGTCATCTCTGTTTCAACATCATACCATTGGTTCATTTGATGCTTGCCCTATCCTCCCGAAATAGGTGGAATCGAGACTCTATACCTGTAGTCCTTGCATAGAAATGAGGTCGTGTATATGTACATATATATATAAAAGATCAAAGTGTTACATTGTGAGAAGGAATTGCAGCGTAGCAAGGCACTCACGAACGAGTGATGCTACACTATCCTTTCAACACATCTATTCTAACAATTATAATATAAATGATGATATAGCATTTCTAAACTAACAGATCATATCATAACATAATTTAGTAAATCACTGCATCATAATATATTTCAGAAATCAACTAACATCACCAACCATAATGCCATATCAAATAGCCATGCCCACAAATGTATAAGCATAAACACCAAAGTGTACTAACCAAAACACCAAACCAAACAATAATATTACCATCATAGTATCAAAGTATCACCCAAAGCATAGAAAATAATGAGTCCAACTAGCAAATAGGAGGGTTATTACATCCTCCCCCCCATGAATCCGGCTTACTCCTAGAAGCCAAAAAACAAGGGTAGGATTCTCTAATACGGGAATCATCCTCCCATGTTGCTAAAGTCTCATCATTGGGATCCCATTGGACCCGCACCTACTCAATATCTCTGCCTTTGAGGACGAGTCTCCTATGTTGCACCACGACCATTAGCTCTAGAGCGAGCTACCCATCCTCGACCTATAGAGAATTCCAATCAAGTATGTGAGTAACATTAGGAAAATATGGTGTAAGGATTGATACATGAAAAACATCATGAATCCACGATAGACAGGGTGGCCAGGCCAGGTGATAGGCAATAGGACCGATAGGCTCTAACACCTCGAATGGACCCACAAAATGAGGCACAAGCTTAGAACCCTTTCCATTATGAATAGGGCTCTTCCAAGGATGAACTCTGAGAAACACTTGATCACTAACTTCAAACTGCCGATCAACTCTGTGTGCATCAACAAACTTCTTCCTATCTTAAGCTACTACAAGATGCTCTCAGATGCACACTACCTATTGCTCCATGTCACGGAGCATCTCAAGTCGAAGAACCCTGTCCTCTAATTGATCCCAGCTTAGAGAGGTATGACAAGGACAACCATATAAAGCCTAAAATGGAGCCATGCCAATCGAACTATGATAGCCATTGTTATAGGAAAACTTGACCAAATGCAGATAATCTTCCCAATGAGACTATTGGTCCATGACATACATGTGGAGCATATCCTTGAGCACCTAATTGACTCTCTCAGTTTGACCATCTGTCTCAGGATGGTAGGTAGAACTAAAATTTAACTTAGTCCCTAAGGACCGCTACAAAGATGTCCATAACACATATGTGAATATTGGGTCTCTATCAGAAATGATTCTACATGGTATCCCATGCAATCAAACAATATCTTCCATGAACATCCCAACCACCACAAAAGCAGTATAAGAAGATTGGATAGGGGAGAAATGGGCTACCTTTGTCAACCTATCAACAGTGACCATGATAGCATCATGCTACCTGGAAGACATAGGT
Source organism: Sequoia sempervirens (assembly GCA_007258455.2). Lineage (NCBI taxonomy): Eukaryota > Viridiplantae > Streptophyta > Pinopsida > Cupressales > Cupressaceae > Sequoia > Sequoia sempervirens. The sequence goes on from VDFB02271358.1 coordinate 792,272,153, forward strand.
AACCCGACTATAAAATCCATAGAAATGATGTCCCACTTCCACTCTAGAACAAGATGAGGCTACAACAAGCCTATCAAACAATGATTCTAAGCCTTAACTCTTTGACATTCAAGACACCTAGCCACAAAATCAGTGATGTCATGCTTCAAATCCTGCCCAAAAATATAGTGAGCGAAGATCAACATACATTTTCTTAACTCCTGGATGTGCTGAATACGGAGCCCTGAGCTTCAGTCAATATTATGGTATGAAGAACCTCTACAGGAGGTACATACATTCAACCTGCATAGTGCAAAACACCATCCGAGTCTAAAGAGTATTTAGAAAGTTTACCTTCCAATGCTCTACCCAAATCCATCTCTGATTTAACCACCTGATACCAATCATCTGAAGAAAGAGTTGCAAGAATCTAACTCTTCAAACCAATCTCAAGAGCCATAGCAAAAATCTCATGCCAACGTCAACTCAATGCATCTTCCACCACATTCTCTTTTCCCTAAATATACTTTACTTCAAAATCATATTCACACAAAAATTCCATCCATCTTCTCTGTCTTGCATTTAGGTTCGGCTGCATGAAGATGTATTGCAAACTACGGTGATCTATATGCAACTCGAACCAATGTCCTAGGAGAAAATGTCACCACCTTACCAAGGAATCCACAACTGCAGCTAACTCCAAATCATGAGTGGGGTAATTAAGTTCATGGTCCTTAAGTTTTCGTGATTCATAAGCAATCACTTACCCTTCTTGCATCAACACAGTCCCCAAGTCCTCCAAAGAAGCATATGTACAAACAACAAAGTCACTTGTCGGATCCGATACTACTAAGATTGGAGCACTAGTCAGCTTTTCATTAAGGGTCTGGAAAGCTAACTGACATTGATCAAACCACAAACATTTCTTTCCCTTCCTCTGTAAGGAGGTGATAGGATGAGCCAACCTAGAAAACCCTTGGACAGACTACCTATAATAGCCTGCAAGGCCCATGAAACTAAAAATTTCTAAGACATTTGTGTGTGTGAGCCAATCAACAATGGCTTGAATCTTTGTAGGATCAACTGAAATTCCCTCACCATAAATCACATGGCCTAAATATTCGGCTTCAGACTTATAAAATTCACACTTTGCTAGATTATCAAACAAATGATTTCCCCTTAAGCACTACAACACTTGTTTTAGATGTTCCTCATGTTCCTCCATAGACCTAGAATAGATCAGAATGTCATCGAGAAACACAAGGACAAATCTATCCAAGTATGTTCAAAACACTCCATTCATTAAGCTCATAAAGACTAAAGGTGCATTTGTTAACCTGAACGACATCACAGTGAACTCGTAATGTTTGTATCGAGTATGAAATGCTATTTTGAGAATATCTGCATCTGTAATCCTTAATTGATGATATACCGATTTGAGATCAATCTTAGAGAACACCTTTTCTCCTTTTATCTGATCGAAAAGATCATCAATTCTAGGTAAAGGATATCAGTTCTTCACTGTTACCTTTTGTCAACTGCTTGTAGTCAATACACAAGCAAAGAGAACCATCCTTCTTCTTCATGAATATCACAGGTGCTCCCCAAGTGGAAACACTAAGGTGGATAAAACCCTTAGCCAACAACTCTTCCAACTATAGATGAAGTTCTTGAAGTTCTTGTGTTGTCATCTGATATGGAGCTCAAAATATTGGTTCAGCTCTAGGTACTAAATCAATCCTAAAATCTATATCTCGCTTTGGTGATATACCAGGTATGTCTTTTGGAAACACATCAAAAAATTCCTTAAGGAGTGGGTAATCATCCAATGAAAACCCTCGAATATCCTCTGATTCAAAGTCACTCATAGATACTGCAAAGAGCTAACAACCCTATTAGAAGTTCCTTTTAAGCTGCATGATAGAGATCGTTCGAAATGAAATGGGTCTTTGAACACTCACGATCTCCACCTCATTTCTAGAGTCATCAATGCACTACATTTCTTTACAACGATAGTCAATTATATTACGGTGTGCACTTAACCAATCCATGCCAAAGACGACATCATAAGAGCCGAGTGGTAGGATTTTGAGGTCCGCTTTAGTTGAAAAAGCCCCTAAACTTAAATTACAATCCCACACAAGCTTCTCTACAACAATCTTTGACCCTAAGGCCAATTCAACATGCCATTTTATGGCTTGACTACTTTCCACCAGTCCACATCACTCAACTACTAAAGGAGATATAAAGGAATTAGATGCACTAGAATCAAAAAGTATAGAAATGCTAGTGTTATGCAACACACCTGATGTCTCAACAACAGTGTTTTGGTGATCAACCTGTTGATTATCCAATCTATCAAAGACACGATGAGATCTCCCTACATCACCTACTGTTGGCTCTGATGTAGCTAGCCTTTGACTAAAACCTGAGGTGTTCTTCTGAGGACACAATCTAGCAATATGCCCTTACTGTCCACATGAGTAACATCCAGTACCTCTACCAAATCCTCTGCCCCCTGATGGAGCATTTGACTACAAGAAGCTTCCTCAACTCGGCGCTAGCTAAAAACTAGATGCGGGCTGTACAAAATGCTCCCAACAAACTTGGTTCCTATTTCAATCCCTGTGAAACTGAGAGTTTCCACCCTGTTGAGATTGAGAGTTCTTCTACCTCGACTGCTATTGTTGAGGCTATTGTTGTTGTTGTTGACCCCCATTAGAGGGTGGATACCTATTCCTAGAAGATCCTTCACCCTATGACTAACCTCCATGAGTGCTATAACCAAGTATAGGTGCACTACCAATCTGTACTCCAATGTGACCACCCAAGGCCATGGCCAAATTTTCCTCTACCAAACGAGCCTTCTCAACTACCATTTCCATCATCTTTGGTTTGAAGACTTGTACACCACCACTAATGAGGGCATTTAAGCTTTGAACAAAATGTTGCACCAACATGCCTTCACTGTGGCTAATCCTTGAATACTGCTTCAACTCATACAAGTGCCTCTCATATTGTTCTACTGACATAGACGACTGCTTAAGATCATGAAACTCATCAGCCCTACATTGTCTATAATGATCTAAGAGGAAGTGAGCCCTAAACCTATCTAGAAACAACTCCCATGTGACCATACTGAGATCAGGATGTAACTTTTTTTCCTCAAGATGCCACCAAGTAGATGTGAAACCTTGTAGATGCGTAATTGCGCACCAAGCCTTGGTATTACTAGCATAAGGGTGCATTGCAAAGCAACAATCTAAGTCAATTAACCATTTCTTAACTTCTAATCCTCCTCTAGAACCATCGAAAGTGGGAGTGTGAACTCTCATCAAATCTCTCATGTGGCCTACTATGACCGCATCCTGATCCACAGTCGTATCCCTTTGCCTTGGTGACCTTTTTCTCTCTCTCAACCTGATGCACTTGCTCTAGCCTAGGTCCTAATCAATCAAGAATCACTCCAAGTATATGCTACAACTAACCATCTAATCCAGTCTGTCCTAGGTTCTAGCCACTTGATGGATTATTGTGAAGACTTTGTTGTTCCTCATGCTCAGAATCGTGGGAACTAGGAAATGAGGGACTTTGCTAGTTTTCTCTACGACTAGCACCATGGCCTCTTACTTGGCCACATCCTCTACCTTGAGGCATAATTCTGCACAACATGATAAAGGTACAAATGAGCTCAAGAGTCAAATGCAAGGTTGCCTAATCGACTTAACTACCCAGAGACCCCAGCATTTGCAAACCTAACTCTGATATCAAGTTGTAACACCCGTCGTACAAACCCCAGAGAACAAACATTACAACCCATTTTTTTTTAACTAATACAAAGTAAACATGCAAAAAAACATTATAACACATTCACATTGCACATTACATTAACACACCTACTTCTCTAGGGCACGTGAGGCTACATCATAAAAAAAATAATACCAAAAGTAAAAGATAATGTTAAACAACTTATCCAATAATATTACAATAACCATGAATAAAATTACATCCATGAACTAAGAGTGAAAGTTTCATTTCATCACATATTACCATCATAAAGAATCTCTTACAATAATGTTACAAAGGATCCTAACTATTACATTATCATTTAAACATTACATTACATGATCTTAATAATTGCATTACAATAAATTTTTCCCAAACATGTGGGATGATACAAAGTACAACAATATCAAAATTATAAAGTGAACTGCTGGTACAAGCTCCAACAGAACAACGCTGAGAAGAAGAACATTGATGGGGAACCCAACAGGTGTGGAGCACGTTCCACCCAACCATGTGAGTTATAAATAAGTCAACCCCTATGCTCAGAGGTGACAAGGAAGTAATCACAACCATGAATGCCAAACCGACCCAAAGAACAACATAGTACGATAACTCAAATACAACATCAAGAGTTACAATGACATAACCACAACATCCAAGAGACAACATAATAAAATAAAGCCATGAAACTCATCACAATTAACCAAGGAAATAACCATTAAACAAGTCACTGAAGAACCTTCATAACTAACTTTCAAAGGAATTGATACAACATTCAAAATACAATTTCTAGAGGCAATAAGAAAACAAGGCAACTGGGTGTCTAGTGGAGAGTGTCATCACGTAGCTCTCATGGGATATCTTGGACCTTCCTCCAACTTGAGGCATTGGCCCCCATCTATGGATAACCTAGCCCTTCCTCCTACCTGAGGCACCGCCACCATAGGGTATCTCATGCAGAGCTGATAACCTCTCATGGGGATGAGGTTATGACTTTGCCAACCATGGCCTTCTCAGTCTATCATTAGTCTGTGATAGCCGTAATGCATAGACAATGTATCCAATATTTATTATCTTGTGTTATTTACTACCCATCCCCCTAAGATCAATTATTAGGTTTTCACTTGTTAAATTACTCTTACGTGGATAAGCTCATCCTCCTTTTGAGGCACCAACCCCCACAAAGAGGCACTCTCCCTAAGACCCCTAACATAAACCAAATCAAGGAAATTGTTGTACCATAATGAATAAGAAAAAAAATCAAAACCAAGACATGCAAGGAATTACCCATCTCGCGATAACTCAACATTGGAATCTCAGAAATCTTGTACAACCCTTCCAAAGCAATACCAAACACTTTCAATCTCAAGAGTACAACAGAACGGGGATAAATATTCAACAAAACATACGCCTCTGGAATTCTAAGGATCACTACCATCGAAAAACGGTTATTAAGACAACAGGGTTCCCACATTGACAACACTAAACAATAACCATAAAGGAAAAGAAAACTCAAATTAATTTTACAAGATTGCACCATTAAATTTAATTCATTTCTAATTAATCAATTAAATTAATTTCCCCAAATATTGATCATTACAAAAAAACTAAGATTTTGATTTTCAAATATAGGAAAATATAATTGTCTCTATATGTGTAAGTATACATATACAACAAGGGATAAGGCTAATTTTTTATTTGATTTTTTTTGTTCAACATAATAAATGATAAAATAATTCCCTATATATATACACACACACACATGCATATATATATATATATATACATATATATTTAAACATTAAGTGAGATATTAAATATAATACACCATATATATATTAATTGAAATATTTAATTAAAATACACCATATATATATATATATATATAAAGAAAAAGTCACAAATAAAACAAAGGTCATTGTCCTTAGGTACTGCTCGTAGTAGTCTTATTGACTACTGTGCACAGTAGTCTATAAGACTGTTGTGGCAGTACTGCCGCGGCAGGGGCTACGGCTATGGCCGTCCTCCCCAAACTCCCAAAAAAACAACTTTTCCTATTTTTTAATAATTTTTTTTCCATAATAACCAGGCGCCGACTAGTACTTCTATTCAGCTTAGAAAAATGCAAACCAGAAAAAAAAATAATAACTTAAAACAACAATAAATATATATCAATATATATATATATATATGTACATGGTATACACACACACACACACACACACACACACATATATATATATAACCACATAGTAACTCATTTCTGCTTAAAACATAGAACAATATATATATTTAAGATATATATATATATATGTTTATAGGAAAAATATTTCAAATCTGTAGGAACAATATATATAGGAAAATGATTTATTTAGACCACATTTTAATTTCTTTTATAGATTCAAAGAAATCAGAAGAAGAGAATGGAACCTGGCGTCCTGTGCTGGTGATTGTTGATGAAGTTTGCTTGATTCCAACAGTCTTTTCGAAGAGCTTTTGTTCCTTCTATAGAATCTCCTCTCCAGAATACCATGCTTAAATTGAAATCTAATAATCTACTATGAAATTCCTTCCTAGAAACATGAAACACTAGAATGACAAATCCCTCTACAGAAAACTTCAAAAGATTAACAATTCAGAACAATTATTTTGTTATATTTTAGCAACTTCTATCTCAATCTTCCTGTGTGTATAAACTCACAAACTTTTTCAATTAAATAAAAGAGATTCCTCTCTTTTTTTCCAAAATCTCCCAAAAATAAAAGTAAAAGAAATTATTTATTTTAAATCAAGCTTTTCAGTCAACACTTAATTCTTATTCGTCCTTTTGTCTTCTCTATTCTTTTATTTATTTATTTTTCCTTTTATCAATACTTTTTTGTTTTAAATCTACTTTTGCAAGCTTTACTTGCTATGCCCATAATTTAATCCATTTAATTTATTTATTTTAAAATTATCTTCAACAAGAAAATTTAATTAAATTAACAAAACACAAATTTAATATTTAATTAACATTTAATAAAACACTTGACTTTTTAAAATAAAAATTTTAAATATTTAAATGAAAATTAATCTAACATGGTAATAAACAATTATTACCATCATTTAATTAAATAAATCGCAACATATAAAAATACCAACATAACATAAATACAGAAAAGACACTACACAAAATACAACAATAAATTACTGAAACAACAACCACAAGGATGCACAATACCATTCAATCACATCGGTTTGAAAACATGGGATGAGGTGACTTCCTTTTCATCTCTATTTCAACATCATACCAGGGTGATCCCATAATAGTGGTTTACAATTTTTGGCCAAACTAGACACTAAAATTATTATTTTTAACTAAATATTCACATTCAGGCACCTATATCGGCTAAACTGTGAGGAATTTGAAGATGGTGCAAACTAGAGTCTCATCAAATTTTGTCTATAGATTCTAAAAATATTTTTTTCAAATTTTTTGGAATCAAATTACACTTCTTTTTCTATCTCCCATGAAAATTGATTTTTTTCAGAAAACAACATTTTTAAAAAGTGATGCACACCGTATAACGCATAACTTTTTTTCCATGATGGATAAAATTCTAATTCTTTCAAATTTAGACTTGTAACTCTGATATATAGTGCTTCCACTTGGTTAGATAGTTTTTTATTGAATATTTTTTCCTCAATCAAGTTTCAAAGTCAAACAAATTACAATTCAGACATAGCGCGACCGTATAACACATAATTTTTTTTGTATATGTTAAAATTTATTTATTTATTTTTTTTTAGATCAAGGACTTCAATATCTGGTGCACTCATATTTTTCAATTATTTTTTTTGATAATATTCTATTTTTCCACTTGTGAAGAACAAAGAAATTCATTTTCGATGAAAAACCTATGTTTAATAAAACTTAAAAAACAAATACATAACAAAACCAAAACATATTAAAATTATATTCATTGGATAGCTTGTTCTAAGGAATACCATAATAATTTGAAATAAATTTTAAATGAATTCATTTGATCCCCAAAAGCTAAATCAAAAGTGATTTTTTATCAGCATTTTGATAGGTGTAAAGGAGACGCATTTATAGGTATGGTTTAAAACTAGCGAGGTTCTATCCAAGGGGGTTTGATCTAAGGTGATTTGATCAAAACCTCTTCAATTGAAATCCTTAAAATAGAACTTTGTAAGGCTTAGATCATTATATTTTCTAAAAGTATGTGATTTCAGCTAAAATTTGTTCCTCTCAGGAATTGTAAACCATTATTATGATAGCACCCACCATTGGGTCATTTGATGGTCACCCTATCCTCCCGAAATAGGTGGAATCAAGACTCTATACCTACAGTCCTTGCATAGAAATGAGGTTGTGTATATGTACATATATATATATATATAATCAAAGCATTACATTGTGAGAAGAAATTGTAGCATAGCAGGGCACTTGCAAACGAGTGATGCTACACTGTCCTTTCATCACATCTATTCTAACAATTATAATATAAATGATGATATAGCATTTCTAAACTAACAGATCATATCATAAAATAATTTAGTAAATCATTGCATCATAATATATTTCAGAAATCAACTAACATCACCAACCATAATGCCATATCAAATAACCATGCCCACAAATGTATAAGCATAAACACCAAAGTCTACTAGCTAGACCATAAAACCAAACAATAATATTACCATCATAGTATCAAAGTATCAACCAAAGCATAGAAAATAATGAGTCCAACTAGCAAACAGGAGGTTTATTACAACTTAGGGTTGTATAATATTTTATTGAGACTCTGATTATGTGTTTTAAGGAGATGGGTAATGCCTTGCATGTCATTTATTGAGATTTAATACTTTGTTTTTTATGGTACAACCCTTACTTTTAATTATTGTTTTGGGGTCTCTAGGGAGAGTGGCTCTTCATGGGAGATGGTTCCTCAAGTAGGAAGGGCTCAAGATAACTCATGTAAGAGTTAGATTAACTAGTGAAAACCTAAAATAGAACTTAGGGGGATGGGTAGTAACAACATAATAAGATAATCTTGGATACCTTGTCTATCCATTATGGCTATCACAGACTAATTGTAGACTAAGAAGGTTGTGGTTGGAAAAGTTGTTACCTCATTTTGAGGAGAGGCTAATTGCTCCTCATGAGTCACCCTATGGGGCCGATGCCTCAAGTAGGAAGAAGGTCCATGATAAGCATAGATGGGGGCCGATGCCTCATGTTAGAGGAAGGGCCAGGATAACCCATGTAGGCTATGTGATGACACTCTCCACTAGTTTCCCTTATGTTTATTTTCTTGGTTGCCTATAGGAGTGTGTTATGATTGTTGTTTTGGATTTACTTGGAAAGTGGCTAATGGTTGTTACCTTTGGTTTATTTATGATGTGTTTTATGGCTTTGTGTATATTATGATTGGATCTTGGTTGTTGTTTTTTATGATCTATGTAATCTTTTGTTCTTGCTATTAGAGTTATTCTTACTATAATTTTCTTATTGGAGTTACTCTTGTGGCATTCTTGGTTGTGGTCACTTTCTTGTCACCTCTGAGCATGGTGGGTGGGTTTTCTAAAACCCACATGGTCAGGTGGAATGTGTTCCACACTCATCATGTTCCCCATCAAAAAATTTTCTTCATAGTATCCTTCAGATGGATCTTGTACCAGATAGTCTTCTTGTATTTTAGATAGTCATTGTATTATGTATTTATGCCACATGTATGGGAGGTTTTATTGTATCTCATGTATTGTGTACATGTAATGTATTAAAAGATGATGTATTGTAAATGCACCCTTGTAACCATTCATGATTTATGAGATTTATTGTGGTTTGTATCATGTGATGTATTTACACTTATGCTTATGGATATATGTACGTTATCTTTTGTAAATGGTTATTGTAATGTTTATGATGGATGTAAGATTAGTTAAGTAATTTAGCCTTATGTTATCTCTCGTTATGAGTTGGTTTTGTACAATGTGACCTCACATGCCCCAAAGGACTTGATATTATGATGTTATCATATAATGTGATTATGGTTAATGGTTCATTATATGCATACTTTGTATTATTTAAAAAAAAAAATTGTGCATTGTTTTGTCCTTTGGGGTTTGCAAGATAGGCGTTACAACTTAGTATCAAAGACAAGGTTTGCAAATGTTGGGGTCTTTGGGTAGTTATGTCCATTAGGCAACCTTTTCATTTGAATCTTGAGCTCACTTGTACCTTTATCTTGTTACACAAAAATCTGCCTTGAGGTAGAGGACATGGCCAAGGAAGAGGCCGTGGTGTTGGACATAGACGAAAGCGGCAAAGTCCATCAACTCCTAGTTCCCATGGTTCAAAGTATGAGGAATGACAAAGTCCTCAAAGCAATCCATTAGGTGGTGGTCAGAACCTAAAATAACCTAGTTTAGATGGAAAGTTGCAGTACCTTCTAATGGAGATTCTTGATCGGTTGTGACCCAGGCCAGAAGGGGAGTAGTGGGTTGAGAGAGAAAGGGAAAGGTCATCGAGGTAGAGGGAAATAACATTAGATTAGGATGCAGTGATAGTTGGTCATGTGAGGGATTTGATCAGAGCTCACTCGCTTGCATTAGATGGTTCTGAAGGAGGTCTAGAAGTTGAAACATGGTTAATTGATTTGGATTGATGCTTTGTGATGCACCCCTATGGTAGCAATACCAAAGCTCGGTGCGCAATCATGCATCTATGAGGTTTCATATCCACTTGGTGGTGGCTGGAAGAGAAAAAGTTACATCTGGATATCAGCATGGTCACATGGGAGTTATTTCTGGACAAGTTCAGGGCTCACTTCCTTTCAGATCATTGGAGGCAATGCAAGGTAGTTGAGTTTAATGACCTTAAGCAAATGTTGATGTTTGTTTAACAATGTGAGTGATGATTCTATGAGTTGAAGTAGTATGCAGGGATTAGCCATGATGAAGGGATGTTAATTTAGCATTTTGTTTAGGGCTTAAATGCCCATATTAGTGGTGGCATGTGATTCTTAGAACCAAAGAAGATGAAAATTGCAATTGAAAAGGCTTGTTTGGTAGAAGAGAATTTGGCCATGGCCTTGGGTGGTCACATTGGAGTGTATATTGGAAGTGCGCCTACACTTGGTTTTAGCACTCATAGAGGTTAGTCACAGGCTGTAGGATCTTTTGGGAACAAGTATGCACCCTCTAAAGGGGGTTAGCAGCAACAGTAGTCACAACTGAAGCATAAAAATTCTTCATCTTAGTAGGGTGTCTTTTCTTAGTTTCGTAGGGATTAGAACCAGAACCAAGCTTGTCAGGAGCTTTTTGAGCAACCTACACCTAGTTTTCAGTCAACAGCAAGTCAAGGAAGCTTTCAGTAGTCAAATGCTCCATCAAAGGGTAGAGGATTTGGTAGAGGTACTGATTGCTACTCATGTGGGTAGAAAGGGCATATTGCTTGATTGTGTCCACAAAGAGATCCTTAGGATTTAATCAAAGACCAACTAGGTCAGAGCCAATAGTGGGAGATTTAGGGAGAGTTCATCATGTCTTTGTGATGGTGGATAATCGATAGGCAGACCACCAGAGCACTGTCATTGAGTCATCATGTGTGTTGCATAACACTAGCATTTCTATACTCTTTGATTCCAGTGCATCTGATTCTTTTATATCTTTTATAGTAGTTGAGTGATGTAGACTAGTGGCAACTAGTGAAGGCATCAAATTGTAGGTTGAATTGGCCTCAGGCTCAAAGGTTGTTGTAGAGAAGCTTGTGCAGGGTTGTAATCTGAATATAGGGGCATTGAAAACTAAAGTGGACCTCTGAATCCTACCACTTGGATCATATGATGTCATCTTTGGCATGGATTGCTTGAGTGCACACCGTGCAATGATAGACTATCACCATAAAGTAGTACGATGAATTGATGATTCCGAAAAGGAGGTGGAGATCATGGGTATTCAAAGGCCCATTTCATTGTGAATGATCTTTTCCATGCAACTTAAAAGGTACTTTCATTAGGGTTGTCAACTTTTTGCAGTATCTATGAGTGATCTGAAGTCAGAGGATAGTTGAGGGGTGTCACTAGAAGATTACCCTCTCCTTAAGGATTTTTTTAGATATTTTCAAGGTGAGATACTTGGTATGCTACCAAAACAAGATATAGATTTCAAGACTGTTTTGGTACTTGGAGTTGAGCCGATATCTCGAGCTCCATATCAAATGACAATGCAAGAATTTCAAGAACTTTGTCTACAATTGGAGGAGTTGTTGGCTAAGGGGTTTATATACCCAAGTGTTTCCCCTTGGGAGCACCTATGATATTCATAAAGAAGGATGGTTCTCCCCATTTGTGTATTGATTACAGGTAGTTGAACAAAGTAACGGTGAAGAATTGATATCCCTTGCCCAGAATTGATGATCTTGTTGATTAGATAAAAGGGGTGAATGTATTTTCTAAGATTGATCTCAAATTGGGATATCATTAGTTGTGGATTGCAGGTGCAGATATTCATAAAATAACATTTCACACTCGATACAAACATTACGAGTTCACTGTGATGTTGTTTTGGTTAACAAATGCACCTTTAGTCTTCATGAGCTTGATGAATGGGGTGTTTTGAACATATTTTGATATATTCATCCTTGTGTTTCTCGATTACATTATGATTTATTCCAGGTCTATGGAAGAACATGAGGAACATCTAAAAGAAGTGTTACAATGCTTGAGGGACAATGAGTTGTTTGCCAACTTGGAAAAGTGCAAAATTTATTAGACTGAAGTTAAATATTTGGGCCATGTGATTGTAGGTGAGGGAATTTCAGTTGATCCTACAAAGATTTAGGCCATTGTGGATTGGACCATACCCTCAAATGTCTCAGAAATTTTTAGTTTCATGGGACTTGTAGGCTATTATTGGCGGTTCATCCAAGGATTTTCAAGGATTGCACATCCTATCACCTCTCTCTAGAGGAAGGGAAAGGAATTTATTTGGTCTGATCAATGTCAATTAGCATTCAAAACTCTTAAGGAAAAGCTGACTAGTGCACCAATCTTAGCTATACTAGATCTGACAGGAAACTTTGTTGTTTGTACAGATGCTTCTTTGGAAGGCTTAGGGGTTGTTTTGATGCAAGAAGGGTGAGTGATTGCATATGAATCACATAAACTTAAGGATCATGAACTAAACTACCCCACACATGACCTTGAATTGGCCACAGTTGTACATGCATTGGTAAGATGGAGGTACTTCCTATTAAGGCATCAGTTCAAGTTGTATACAAATCATCGTAGTCTACAATACATCTTCATGCAACCGAACCTGAATGCAAGATAAAGAAGGTGGATGGAATTTTTTTGTGAATATGATTTTGAAGTAAAGTATATTCAACACAAAGAGAATGTGGTGGAAGATGTGTTAATTCAATGCAGGCATGAGATTTCTATTGTAGCTATCGAGGTTCATTTGAGGATTCAAATCCTCACCACTCTTTCCTTAGACAATTGGTATCAGGAGGTGAAATCTAAAATCAAGTCGGGTAGAACTCTAGAAGGAAAATTTGCTAGATACTCATTGGATTTTGATGGTGTCTTGTACTATGCAGGCCAAATGTATGTACCTCTTGCAAGGGGTCTTCACACACTAATCTTGACTGAAGCCCATTGGGTTCCTTATTCAGCACATCCTGGAGTTAAGAAAATCTATGTAGATCTATCCTCACTATATTTTTGGGTAGGATTGAAGCGTGATATCACTGATTTTGTGGCTAGATGTCTTGAATTTCAAATGCCTAAGTCTAAGCATCCTCATCTAGTAGGTTTGTTGCAGCCTAATCTTGTTCTCGAATGGAAGTAGGACATTATCTCTATGGATTTCATTGTTGGCTTGCCTATGTCTTCTAGGTGACATGACACTATCATGGTCACTGTCGATAGGTTGACCAAGGTAGCCCATTTATCTCATATCTAATCTTCCTATACTACTTCTGTGGTGGCCAAGGTGTTCATGGAAGACATTGTTCGATTGCATGGGATACCATGAAGAATCATTTATGCTAGAGATCCAATATTCACATCTGCGTTATGGACATATTTGTAGCGGTCCTTAGGGACTCAATTGAACTTTAGTTTTACCTACTATCCTAAGACAAATGGGCAGACTAAGAGAGTCAATCAGGTGCTTGAGGATATGCTCTTCATGTATGTCATGGACCAACAATCACATTGGGAAGATTATCTGCACTTGGTCGAGTTTTCCTATAATAATGATTATCATAGTTCAATTGGCATGGCTCCATTTCAGGCTTTGTATGATCATCCTTGTCATACCCATTTGAGCTAGGATTGATTAAAGGGTAGATTCTCCTTGGACCTTAAATGATTTGTGATATGGAGCAGCAAGTAGCTCACATCCGAGAGCATTTGGTAGCAACTCAAGACAGGTAGAAGAAGTATGTTGATGTACATAGAGTTGATCAGTAGTTTGCAGTTGGTGATTGGGTGTTCCTTCATGTTCATCCAAAGAAGAGCCCTATTCATTATGGGAATGGTTCTAAGCTTGTGCCCCACTTTGTTGGGCCATTTGAGGTTTGAGAAAGAATTGGTCCTATTGCCTACCGCCTGGCCTTGCCATCGAGTCTGTCACAGATTCAAGATGTTTTTCATGTTTTAGTCCGTAGACCATATTTTCCTAATTTTACTCACATACTTTATTGGAATGCTCTATAGGTCAAGGATGGGTAGCTATCTCTTGATCCCATGGCTGTGTTGTAGCACAGGAGACCCTCAGAGGTAGGATCTTGAGTAGGTACGAGTCCAGTGGGAACTCAATGATGAGACTTTAGCAACATGGCAGGATGCCTCCCATATTAGGGAGTCCTATCTTTACCTATTTAATGGCTTCTAGGAGTAATCTAAATTCATGTGGGGAGGATGTAATTACCCTCATGTTATTGTTAGACTTGTTATCTTTCTATGGTTTTTCTTGATACTTTGAGACTTTGATAGTTATTGTTTATTGGTTGGACTGGTGGATTGGATTGTTTAAACTGCTTCATGACAATGCTACTTTATTTGATGACATGAATATTATGATATGACATTTTGGTTTGGTGATTTTTAATTTGATTTCAGTAGTATATTGTAATGCAGTGGATTAGTAATCGTTTTATGATGATAGGACATGATCAGTTAGTTTAGCAATGTTATTTCATACTTGATGTTGTAATTGTAATTATAGCTTTAGTGAGGGGATAGTGTAGCACCACTCATTTGTGATTTTCCTGATATGTTTTGATTCCTTTTGATGATGTGATGTATTTGATTATATATATACATGTTGTATACACCTTGTTTGTATGCAGGAATTACAGGAACAGAGTCTTGATTCCACCTACTTTGGCAGGACAGGGCGAGCATCAAATTAACTCAATGGGCATGAAGTTGAAACAAAGATGACAAGGAAGTCACCCTGTCCCAAGTTTTTCAACCCGTCTTATGTTTAGTGGTATTGTTTGTCTTTGACCTTTGTCATTTTTGTATTTTATTATAGTGGTTTTGTGTGAATATACTTTTGA
This sequence comes from Sequoia sempervirens, assembly GCA_007258455.2. Taxonomy (NCBI): domain Eukaryota; kingdom Viridiplantae; phylum Streptophyta; class Pinopsida; order Cupressales; family Cupressaceae; genus Sequoia; species Sequoia sempervirens. The sequence continues at coordinate 792,287,496 of VDFB02271358.1, forward strand.
TATATATTTTACTTTGGTGTGTAGTACGATGTCATTTAAATAATTAAATGATTTTAATAAATGTTAATAATAGTATTGGAATGGTTTACATTAAATTATAAAATTCTTATATTAAAAAGCCATGTAATTTTTTCAAAAGTGTAAATTAAATTATTTAAAATTGATGTTTAGATAAAATAATTAAAATAGCATGTTGAGGATAATTAATCAAATAAAATAATTAAATGAGTAAAATTGTGTGAATTGAAAGTATAATTTTCAAAGTCAAAATTAAAAAACAAAAAGTGTTGTTAAATAGAAAAAAATAAAGAAAAGAAAGAAAAGAAGAAAAGGACTAATGAATGTTGAGATTTTGGCTAAAAAGCTAGTGATGAAATAGAAAACTTCATTTAATTCTAATTTATGGAGTTTTTGAAAAAGAAGAAGATATCATTTTATTTAATAAAAAAATTGTGAGGTTTTCATTCATGAGAAAATTGGCATAAGCTTCAAAAAATATAGGAGTTCTGGAAAAATTGGATCCTCTCTTGTATTTTTTGTAGAATTTATTTATTTTTCATTGTTCTAGAAGAGAGTCTTTTCTAGATTAAAATTTTAGATTAGAGAATTTATCAAGGAAATCTGGAGGAGAAGTTTTGAAGGAAGAAAGGGGAGCTCTTCGAAAAGTCTATTTGGAATCAAGAAAAGCTTCATCAATTATTTAGTAAATGTAGGGCTCTAGTTTTCATTCTTTCCTTTTGATTTCTCTGAGTCAATAAAAATAAATAATGTTATTTTGTAAAAGAAAAGAAATCTTATGGGGTTTTAGAAATCTTCTGGGTAGAAACCAATGAAAGAAATTTACTTGGGTTTCTGAAAATGTCCAGTATTTCTCTAATTTATCATGGAAAAATTATTTCCCCTCTAAAATATATGTTTTTTTTAATATATCTATATACTGTGAATATACTTCTGAAAAGAATATGTATTGTTTGACATATATATACAATGTATATATATAAATATATAAATATATATATATTTATATATTTTATTCATTTCAAAATTGTGTTTGGGCCGGCTATATTTGAGGGCTTTGGGCCCAATTTATTTGTATCAAAATTTGTTAAAAAAAAATAAAAATTATTATTATTCTTTCGGGTTGAAGGAAAGGGATGGTGCTGGCCTTACCCTCCCCATCTTCCTAGTGGGTTGCACTAGGCTTCCCACGATAGTCCATATGGACTTTGTGTGCAGCAGCCGTATGAATTGCTACATATAACTATCGTAGGGACTACTGTACGTATTCTGCATACAACAAGAGTTATATATATATATATTTATATATTTATATATATATATATATATATTTATATGTATATTAATACATGTTAATATATATATATATATATATATCTATTTATATTTATATTATTATATGTTTATTTTGTTTGGAATATTTTATACCTAAAAAATAATTGATGAGGCCAGAATAATTAGTTAAAAATTTATATATATATATATATATAAAATAAATAAAATATTTATATAGACAAGTTTTATTTATAAAGACATATTTATTTCCCTTATAATTATATATTTTGAATATGACTGCAATTTTATTGATGGAAATAGTCGAATTGTATTCATAACAAGATTATTATCAAATGTTATCTTCAAAATTATTTCATTGAATTGGGAAATAGATCTTACTGGATAATTGTGAGTGAAATAAATAAAATTGTGGATATTGTTATGTTACTTGTATTTTAGAATCTTGTTAGATTGAGTTGGTTATTTTTCCTTATTGTTATGTTATCATTTTGACTTGTGCGGTGTGGGAACCCAGTTTGGTTTAGGAACCCATTTAGGGATGTCATGTACCTTCGGCTTCTAGAGGCTTGATTTCATTGTTAATGGATGTTCTCTTTTTAAGTACTCTTGATGTGGCAAGTTATTTGGTATCTTCATTTTGAAAGGGATGTACGGGATTTTGTTGAGACTTTGATTACGTGTTTTAGAAGGATGGGTAATGCCCCACATGTCATTTGTTGAGATTTAATGCTTTGTTCTTTATGCTACAACCCTTGATTTTGATTATTGTTTTGGGGTCTGCAAGGAGAGTGTCTCTTTATGAGGTTCGATGCCTCAAGTAGGAGGAAGGGCTCAAGATTACCCATGTAAGAGTTAGATTAACAAGTGAAAACCTAATAATAGAACTTAGGGGGATGGGTAGTAACAAAATAATAAGATAATCTTTGATACCTTGTCTATCCATTATGGCTCTCATAGACTAATGGTAGATTGAGAAGGTCGTGGTTGGAAAAGTCATTAGCTCGTCCTCAAGAGAGTCTAATGGCTCTACATGAGTCACCATATGGGGCTAGTGCCTAGGGGGAAGGGCCAAGATAACCATAGATGGGGGTCGGTGCCTCATGTTGGAGGAAGGGCCAGGATAACCCATGTAGGCTATGCGATGACACTCTCCACTAGTTTCCCTTATGCTTATTTTCTTGTTTTCCTCTAGGAGTGTGTTATGATTGTTGTTTTGGATTTACATGGCAAGTGGCTAATGGTTGTTACCTTAAGTTTATTAATGATGTTTTTTATGGCTTTGTGTATATTATGATTGGATCTTGGTTGTTTTCATTTATCTTCTATGCAATCTTTTGTTGTTTCTATTAGAGTTATTGTTACTACGATTTTCTTATTGGAGTTAGTCTTGTGGAATTCTTGGTCACAGTCGCTTCCTTTTCACCTCTGAGCATAGGGGTGGGTTTTTCTAAAACCCACGTGGTCAAGTGCAATGTGCTCCACACCTGTTGGGTTCCCCATCAATGCTCATTCTTCATAGTATCTTTCAGATGGAACTTGTACTAGATATTCATCTTGTATTTCAAACATTCATTGTAATATGTATTTATCCCACATGTATGGGAGGTTTTATTGTATCTCATATATTCTGGACATGTAATGTATTAAAAGATGATGTATTGTAAATTAACCCTTGTAACCATTCATGCTTTATGAGATTTATTATGGTTTGTATCCTGTGATGTATTTACACTTATGCTTATGGATATATGTACGTTATCTTTTGTAAATAGTTATTGTAATGTTTATGATGGATGTAAGATTAGTGAATTAATTTATCCTTATGTGTATCTTTCATTATGAGTTGGTTTTGTGCGATGTGACCACATGTGCCCCAAAGGATTTGATGTTATGATGTTATTGTATAATGTGATTATGGTTAATGGTCCATTATATGTGTACTTTGTATTATTTTTTGAAAAAAATTGTGTGAATTGTTTTGTCCTTTGGGGTTTGCACAATGGGCATTACAATTGGCGTGTGTTCTTACTTGTCTCCAAGAAATCTTACTAGGAAGATTATCCAAAACATCACTTTCAATTTAAAGAAAAACATTATTTTCAACATCACATCCTTGATTTTCATTTTCATTTTCATTTTCAACATCAAAATAGTTTTCATTTTCATCTTCATTGTCATCAAAAAAATGGTTTTCATTATCATTTTCATCAACAAAATGATTTTTATTTTCATTTCCTAATTCATTTTCAACAAATTGTATGATATTTTCTTCTCTCTAAATATTATCAATGTCAAAATTCTTAAGTCCAACATCTTGTAAAACTTCTACAAACAAATTTTCAATTTCACTAAAATGTTGATTTGGAGACATAATTGGATTTGTGCCTATTGAAACATTTTCCATAGCATTGAAATAGGGATTTGAGTAAATAATAGGACTTTTTTGTATAATCATATTTTTTTCCAATTTGACTTCTTGCAAATTAGCATCTTCTACAACCACGGTCTCCTCAATGTTTTTATCTTCAATAGTTATGGAATTGGGTGCTTTAGCATTAGTCATTGATTGAATCCTAATTCTTATATCTATTTTCCTTTCTTCAATTTCTTCAAGAGTCAATGCCTTCATATCTTTCCTCTTATTACAAGCTTGTGAACCCATGATTAAAAAATTCTCAAATACAAATGAACATTAATAGTGAAATTCTTCCTCTTTTGTGCCTCCAAAAGAGTAGAAAGCTAACACAATTGCACTTAAAAACCTACATACATGATGACTCCTTTAGAAAATTCAATCCAAATTGCAAGTTGAAGTCCAATAAAGGCAAAACTTGATAGAAACTAGCTGAATTTTTCACATTCAGTCGTAGATGTGAAGTTCTAGAATTCATAGTTAATGTTTGCTAGTATTTTTTTTTTTTAATGGTAAAAATAGAAATGGGATCCTATAGTAAATAGGATCCCATTTCTATGTCAATAGTATGAACATTAAATATTAGGAAACAAGATCCTAATTTACAAAATGAGATCTTGTTTCTAAAAAATTGAAGTTGCACTTGGGTTGTGGTTAGGCTTTTGGCTTGCTTTTTAGTTTGGGAAAAGCCTTGCAGATCCAAACCTAGGAATTGGACCTAGTTTCAGCTACAAGTTGAAGGTCTTTACAATGTCACAAGAAAATAGTGACTTTGGACATATATTTGAAGACTTTTTTTGTAAATTTTCTTATGAAATTAAAACCCATTATAGATGAGATAGTGCAGATTCCAAATATGTAATTTTTTTAGTTGGATTATTTCTTCTATTTTTCAATTAATTTCGAATGAAATTCATCCATAAACCTAAAATATTAGGGCTTTTCATTATTTTAATAACTTTTTGTTAAAATATTTTTTATAAAATAAATTGCACAAAAAAAAACTTCAAACAATTCTTTTCTTTTTTGTTAAATAAAAATATGATAAGTTTAGGTCATCTTGTGCATAACCTACACAATGATTTTTCAAAATTACAAATATAGCTAGTAAAAATTAACAAAAAAAAATATTTAATAAAAAATTACAAAAAAAAATTCAAAAAATGTGCTTCAATGAGTTATAAATCTTTTCCCAAAAGGATTTTAAAAAATTAGATAATTTAGGTAAAAATATGGATGATGTACATGTGCATGGTATTGTAACGCCCTGTCACGTAAACCCTAAAGGAACAAGTAAAAACACAACATTTTTTTTTTTTAAAGAACATAAGGAATCTACTTAACTATTCCAACATAAAAATGTTCTAAGTTTCTCAAATAAATCCTTTGGGGTACCTGAGGTGACATTAACAAAATAACCCATAACAAAGATAATAGATTAAACATTGCATATTGAATTACATATCCATTCATTCATATATCACCATTTAAAAATATCCATTAGCGATAACCACATTAATAAGAGTAATCCATAGAAAAGCATACATGCAAATCACAAATAATATATCATGAAGATATTAAGTATATATATTTCCATAGATACAACATAACATTATGAACATTTAAAAATTGTAGTTCATGAATGATTACATGGTATGATAATACATTATATGACTTTGATAGTCCATCTCAATGAACGCATATACAAAATTACATCAAAGTGTTCCCAATGCACATGGGAATGAAACATCAATAAATAAAATACATTTGTAGTAAAAGTATACATCTAGTAACATATGAATCCTAGATCAACAACATCTACAAAACTTTGCATTGAATGCCACAGCTGCATCCAAAGGGAACCCAATGGGGTGCGTAGCACGTTGCACCCAACCACTCTCATTCTAGGATTAAACAAGGAATGATCCTTGACTAAGCACATCCAAATAGTAACACAAGACTAACTCCAGACAAGATAACATAATATCAAAAGACCACTCAGAAAAATAAACAATGATAAAACACCAAAATTCATAACAATAGAACACTTCCAGAGGATTTCAATAAAACAACTCAAAGGAATGCTAGAGGAGAGTGTCATCACATGGCCTTACATGGATTATCCAGACAACCTCTCACAAGGTTCTGCCTTCATCTATGGTTCTCTTGATAGCCTATCTCAAGGTGCCACTCCATAGGGTTACTCATGTAGAATCATTAACCTCTCGTGAGGATGAGGCAATGATCATGCCAACTACAACCTTCTTAGCCCACCTTTAGCCTATGGTAGCATTAAAAGGCAGACGAGGCATCCATAATTATCTTGATTATTGTTTAACTACCCAACCTGTAATTAATTACTTAAGTTATCAGTGATTACTCTAACTCCACATGGGTTACCCTGATAGCCCCTTTATGCACTGACCCCCACTTATAACCACTCTCCCTAGACACCCTAAAAATAAAATTTAACACCAAGGGATTGTACCAACAAGAAAACTAAACCATGAAATGGAACATCCACAAGGAAAAACCATCTTGCCAAAATCTTATGAAGCACATTCATAAAATAGTACAATCCATGTGTAAAATCAAATCACAACTATAGCCAAAAAAAATGGCCAAACATCAATTTACAATATCAAATATAACCATCAATTTCCCCACCTCTAGAACTCCCTAATGAACAACTCAAGCTCCTATTGAAGGCTAACTAACACAAGGGTTTCCCACAAGACATAAATCCAATAAAGAGAAAACCATAATTGATTCAACAAAAATTTCAAGAGTAAACATTTAAGTTTATACAATGCCATATAACACATTTCAATACAATAATTTCTTCAAAAAATAAATTTATTTTACTCAAGAATATTCAATTTAATTAAAATCAAAAAAAAATTTTCTAATTTGCATGATTACACCATAACATTGCCACTTTTAAAATTATTAAATTAATTTATAATCACGACATATAACCATTATATATATATATATATAATAAAACATATATTTAAAAAAATATATAATAAAAACATACATTTAATTCCCTTTATAAAAACTGCCCATATAAACATTTTGTAACTTACAACAGACTAAAAGTATATATAAATACATATACATATATATTAATATTAATATTAACACACACACACACACACACACACACACACATATATATATATATATAATATAAAAATCAAACTATAATAAAAAAACTGAATTTAAAGACTTTGTAGAACAAAAAAACACATGTAGAAGGTCTTGCATACCTCCCAAGGGGAGGCCACAGCTCCCAATAGGTTGTGTACAGTATCCTTCAGCTGTTGTACATAGCCTAGTGGTTGCTGCTCAATACCTAGGGTCGGGTGTGGTGCAGCTACCGCTGACCACTCCCCCCCATACTATATACTTTTATTTTATATTTAAAACCTTCATAAAAAATAACATGTCAAACACTGTGAAACATGAATAATAATAATTATTTTATATTACATTTCCTTACAAAACCATAACACGAAAATCTAAATGAATATATATTTATTTACAAAAGAAACAGATAGAATATAATATAACATATATATATATATATATATATATATATATATATATATATATATAAGTATATATATATATATATATATATATATATATATATATATAAGTGTATATATATATATATATATATATATATTTATCCACAAGATACAAAACAAATAAAATGAATAATCTGGTTTCTAACCAAAATCATAATAAATCTGGGCATATAAATTCAACTCATAATAAAAATTATTTACTTATCCAAATAATAATTTCACAACTAAATTTTATTGAAAATTTTTAGAAGGTTTCACTATAGATTCTTACAAAAGATTCAAGGGTTTATTTCAAACAAATTTCCATCACAAAACCCTCTTTCAAAATAATAGAGAAATTGATTTTCAAACTTGGTAGACAAGATTTTGTTTACAAAACAATAAATCAAATGGAATTAATAAATTTTAAAGAATGTGAAGTCCTTCGTTTGATGTTGAATCCAACAACACGACAACCCTTCCTCCTCTTTTGAAATTATATTTCCTCTACAGATACTTCTCAAGTTCCTTTCAGCTAATTTCTAACTCAATTTTCTATTCTTATCTTATAGAACAATTTTCACAAAGAAGCACATAAAACCTATCTTTTTCTTTTTCAGACCCAAAGAAAACCAAAAACTATTGTGTGTGTAATACTTCCTCACAATAAAATAAATAAAGCTCTTCTTCTTTTTTCCTCAAAAATCCAAAAAATTCATTGGTTCATTTTCTTTCTTTTAAAATCTCACACTTGTCTCACTAATTTAATTAAAAATTCATTATTTTCACATGATATTATCCTCACAACATATTCTCTTCTAATTTTCTAATTTTAATATCTTGAAAAAGATAATATATAATTATCACCAACATTATTTATTTAAATTAATTACTTACACCTTTTAATTAATTAAATAAATTTTAATTTACAATATTTAAATTTGAAATTACAATTACTCACAATTAATCATATCCAAAAAATATCATTAATTTATCCCATATAAAATAAAGATAAATTATATGGCAACTAACCATAATAAAATAAATAAACAACCACAATACTAAGACAAAGCCAAAGCCAAACCCATGGCACAACAAGACTCACAACAAAGTGACAGACTTGGGATGGGGACTCTTCCTTATGAACTCCTTTTTTCAACATCATATTTGTTGGATTAATTTAATGATCACCCTATCCTACCGAAGCAGGTGGAATGGAGACTTTATTCTTGCAATTCTTGCATACAAACAAACATCAAGTAAGATGTAAATTTTCATTGTAGATAGACCATGAAAGGAAATTGTGGGGTAGCAAGGCGCTCGCAAGCTAGTGATGCCACTCCATCCTTTCACCAAGACTCACTAAAAAATACATCAGAAACCATAGCAACATAAACTCACAACATCGACACATATAATATTAAAGAAAACAATAACATAACCAAATAATCTAACCACCACATAATTTATCATAAATTATCATAATAATGTCAAGTAAAGCAAACCAACCAAACAATAAATCCACACACACCAAGTTGGTGAGCTAATCACCATAACAAAACAAGTATCAAACAAAAACATAAGAGTATCAAAGATTACCAACAACTTGGGGGTATTACATCCTGCCCCCTAGAACATGGCTTGCTCCTGGAAGCTAGTGAATAAATATGGGTAAGCCTCTCTAATATGGCACACATCCTCCCATGTCACTGAAGTCTCATCATTCAGGTCCCACTAAACCCACACCTGATTAATATCTCTACCCCTGAGGATGAGCCTCTAATGCTGTAGCATGACCACAGGCTCAAGATCTAGCTTCCAATCCTTGACCTATAGAGCATTCCAATCAAGGATGTGAGTAACATCAGGATAATATGGTCTAAGGACTATAACATGAAAAACATTGTGAATCCATGACAGACTAGGTGGCAAGGCTAAGCAATAGGAAATAGGTCCAACTCTTTCTAACACCTTGAATGGCCCAAAAATGTAGGGCACAAGCTTAGAACCTTTTCTATAATGAACAAAGCTCTCCCTCATATGTACTTAAAGGAACACCCGATCACCAACCACATATTTTTGATCAACTCTATGTGCATCAACATACTTATTCCTATCTCGAGCTACTACAAGATGCTCTCATATGCGAGCTTCCTATTGTTCCATATATTAAAGCATTTTAGGTCCAAGGAGAACCCTATCCTCTAACTAATCCCAACTTAATGGGGTACAACAAGGATGACCATTAAAAGCCTGAAAAGGAGCCATGCCAATCGAACTATGGTAACCATTATTATAGGAAAACTTGACCAAGTGCAGATAATCTTCCCAATGTGATTGTTGGTCCATGACATACATGCAGAGCATATCCTCAAGCACCTGATTGACTCTCTCAGTTTGACCATCTTTCTCAGGATGGTAGGTAGAACTAAAGTTCAATTGAGTCCCTAAGGACCACTGCAAAGATGTCTATAGTGCAAATGTGAATACTAGATCTCTATCAGAAATTATTCTTCACAATAACCCATGCAATAAAAAAAATTCTTACATGAACACCATGGCCGCCACAAAAGTAGTATAGGAAGATTAGATAGGAGAGAAATAGGCTACCTTGGTCATTTTGTCCACAATGACCATGATAGTGTAGTGCTACTTGGAATACATAGCCAAGTTGAAAATGAAATCCATAGAGATAATGTCCCACTTCCATTCAGGAACAAGATGAGGCTACAACATACCTACCAAATGATGATGCTCAGCTTTAACCCTCTGACATTCTAGCCATCTAGCCACAAAATTTGTGATATCATGCTTCAATCCTACCCAAAAATATAATGAGTGCATATCTACGTACATTTTCTTAACTCTAGGATGTGCTGAATAATGTGCCTGATGTGATTCAGTCGAGATTAGGGTGCAAAGAACCTTTGTAGGAGATACATACATTCAGCCTACATAGCACAAGACACCATCATAATCCAATGAGTATCCAACAAATTTTCCTTCTAGAGTTCTACCCAACTCGATTTTAGATTTCACCTCTTGATACCAATTGTCTGAGGAAAGAGCGGTGAGGATCTAACTCCTCAAATAAACCTTGAGAGCCACTACAAAAATCTCATGTATACACTAGCTCAAGGCATCTACCACCACATTCTCTTTTCCCTATATATACTTCACTTCAAAATCATGTTCATACAAGAATTCCATCCACCTTCTTTGTATTGCATTTAGGTTCAGTTACATAAAGATGTATTGCATACTATGATGATCTGTATGCAATTAGAGCCAATGCCCTAAAAGGAAATGTCTCCATCTTACCAGAGCATGAACCATAGTGGCCAACTCAAGATCATGTGTGGGGTAGTTCAGTTCATGATCCTTAAGTTTACGGGATTCCTACACAATCACTCACCCTTCTTGCATCAAAATGGCCCCTAAGCCTTGCAAGGAAGCATTTGCACATACAAAAAACTCCCCCATAGGATCTAGTGCTGTAAAAATTGGTGCACTGGTTAGCTTCTCCTTAAGAGTTTAGAATGCTATCCGACATTGATCTAACCAAAGAAATTTTTTCCCCTTCCTCTAAAGAGAGGTAATAGGATGTGAAATCCTAGAAAAGCCTTGTACAAACTATGGATAATAGCCTACTAGTCCCATGAAACTATGAATTTCAGAGACATTCGTGGGTGTGAGCCAATCCATAATAGCTTGTATCTTCATAGGATCCATAGAAATTTCCTCACCTAAAATGACATGACCCAAATAATGAACTTTAGTCTTATAGAATTTGCACTTTGCAAGGTTGGCATACAACTGATTATCCCTTGAGCATTGTGGCACCTGTATTAGATGTTCCTCATGTTCCTCCATAGATTTGGAATAAATTAGAATATCATTGAGAAACACAAGGATGAATCTATCCAAATACATTCGGAACACCCCATTCATCAAGCTCATGAAGACTGAAGGTGCATTTGTCAACCCAAATGACATCATGGTGAACTCATAATGTCTGTATTGTGTATGAAATGTTGTTTTATGAATATTTGGTTTTGCAATCTACAATTGATGATACCCTAATTTGAGATCAATCTTATAAAATATCTTTTCTCCTTTTATCTAATCAAAAGGATCATCAATTATAGGTAGGGGATATTGGTTCTTCACCGTTACTTTGTTCAACTACCTATAATCAATACACATATGGAGAGAACCATCCTTCTTCTTTACAAATATTACAGGTGCTCCCCAAGGGGACACACTTAGGTGAATAAACCCCTTAGTCAATAGCTCCTCCGATTATAGATAGAGTTCCTTAAGCTCATGTGTTGTCATTTAGTATAGAGCTCAAGATATAGGCTCAACTCCAGGTACTAGATCAATCCTAAAATCTACATCCTACTTTGGTGGCATACTAGGCATCTGGCTTGGAAAAACATCAGAAAACCCCTTAAGGAGAGGGTATTCATCTAATGACACCCCTTGACTATCCTTTGAATCAAGATCACTCACCAGAACTACAAAAAGTTGACAACCCTACTAGGAAAACCTCTTAAGTTGCATTGCAATGAAATGGGCCTTTGAATACCCATGATCTCCACTTCCTTTCTAAAATCATCAATGAACTGCACTTCTTTATGATGATAATCTATCATGGTAGGGTGTGCACTCAACCAATCCATTCCCAAGATGACATCATAAGAGCCAAGTGGTAGGATCCAAAGATCAATGCCCCTATATCCAAACTACAACCCTGAATGAGCTTCTCTACAACAAATTTTGACCCTGAGACCGATTCAACCTATCATTTTACACCTTTCCTAGATGCCACCAATCTACATCCAAACTACAACCCTAAACGATCTTCTCTACAACAACTTTTGACCCCGAGGCCGATTCAACCTGTCATTTTACTCCTTTCCTAGATGCCACCAATCTACATCGCTCTACTACTAAATGAGATATAAAATAGTCAGATGCATTAGAATCAAAGAGTATGGAAATACTAGTGTCATGCAACACACATAATATGTCAATCATAGTGCCCTAATATTCTGCTTGATGACTGTCCACTGCCACAAACACCTAATGTACTCTTTTGTGGGCATTGTTATGAAATATCTCCCTAATGCCCACATGAGAAACAACCTATGCCTCACCAAAATGCTCTAACATGAGACAGTGCACTTGAATGCTGAAAATTGCCTTATGAAGGTGCTAACTATGTGCTTTGTGTAGGTTGCACAAAACAATCTAGTCTATTATCTTGCCAAGTTCAGTTCTTCCTATTTTTAGATCTATCTTCCTACTAGGACTATGGTTTGTTTTTTTTGGGTTGTGATTGTTGCTACTACTACAGACCACCCTTAGAGGGTGTCTAAAAATTTCTAAAAGACCCTACAACTTGAGGTTGTCCACCTCTAGAACTAAAACTTGATGCAGGAACACTACCAATCTGAACTCTAGTATGTCCTCCCAATGCTATTGCCAAATTTTCTTGTACTAGCCAAGCCTTCTCAACCACTACGTCCATTTTCTTCAGCTCGAAGACTCTAAATCCACCACTAATTCAAGTGTTTAACCCTTGAACAAAATGTTGAACCAACATTCCCTCATCATGATTGATTCTAACATATTGCTTCAATTCATAGAATTGCCACTCATAGAGTTCAATGGACATTAACACTTGCTTAATGTCAGGAAACTCATCTACCATGTGTTGCCTCCAATGATCTGAAAGGAAGTGAGCCCTAAACCTATCTATAAATAGCTCGCATGTGACCATGTTGATATCTAGATGTAACTTTTTCTCTTCCAACTGCCACCAAGTGGATGTGAATCCTCTTAGATGCATGATTGCACACCAAGATTTGGTATTGCTACTATATGGGTGGATTGCAAAGCATTGATCCAAATCAACTAACCATGTCTCTACTTCTAGACCTTCTCTAGAACCATTGAATGTAGGTGAGTGAACTTTGATCAAGCCTATCATATACCTAGTTATCACTGCATATTGATCTGCCATTACTTCCCTTCACCTTAGTGACATTTCCCTTTCTCTCTCAACCCGCTGCTCCTCCTCCAACTTGGGTCTCAATCAATCAAGAATCTCCCCTAGAAGGTGCTACAACTCTCCATCTAAACTAGGTTGTTCCAGGTTCTAACCACCACCTAATAGATTATGTTGAGGACTTTGTTGTTCCTCGTGCTCTAAACTATTGGAACTCAGTGGTGATGGACATTGGTGGTTGGCTCAATAGCCACCACCATAGCCTCTTCCTTGACCATGACCTCTACCTCAAGGAATCATCCTACACAACAATTAGAGTCATGTAAGATCAAGAGTTAATGTAAAGGTTCCCTAACAAACACAAACTACCTAGAGAACCCAGCGTTAGCAACTTGGCTCTGATACCAAGTTTTAATGCCCTGTTGTGCAAACCCCATAGGAACAAGTAAAAAGAAAACTATTTTTTTTTTAAAGAACATAAGGAATTCACTTAAGTATTCCAACATAACAATGTTCTAAGTTACTCAACTAAATCCCTTAGCATACATGCGGTGATATTACCAAAATAACCCATAACAAAGATAATATATTAAACATTGAATATTCAATTACATATCCATTCATTCACATATCACCATTTAAAAACATCCATTAGTGATAACCAAATTAATAAGAGTAATCCATATGAAACCATACATGTAAATCACAAATAAATTAATCATGAAGATATTAAGTATATAAATTTCCACATATACAACATAACATTAACAATATTTACAAATTATATTTCACAAATGATTACATGGTATGATAATACATTACATCAGTTTGATACTACATCTCAATGAACACATATACAAAATTACATCAAAGTCTTCCCAATGCACATGGAAATGAAACATCAATAAATAAAATACATCTGTACTACAAATATACATCTGGTAACATATGAATCCTAGATCAACATCATCTACAAAATTTTGTATTGAATGGTACAATTGTATCCAAAGGAAACCCAACGAGGTGTGTAGCACGTTCCACCCAAGCACCCTCGTGCTAGGAGTAAATAAGGAAGGATCCCTGACCAAACACATCTAAATAGTAACACAAGACTAACTCCAGACAAGATAACATAATATCAAAAGACCACTCAAAAAACTAAACAATGATAAATCACCAAAAATCATAACAATCTAGACCACTTCCAAAGGATTTCAATAAAAATACTCAAAGGAATGCTAGAGGAAAGTGTCATCATATGGCCTTCCATGGATCATCCAGACAACTTATCACAAGGTGACACCTCCATCTATGGTTCTCCTGATAGCCTATCTCAAGGCATCACTCCATAGGGTTACTCATGCAGAATCATTAACCTCTCATGAGGATGAGGCAATGATCATGCCAACCATGGCCTTCTCGGCCCACCTTTAGCGTATGGTAGCACTAACAGTTAAACGAGGCATCCATAATTATCTTGATTATTGTTTAAATGCCCAACCCCTAATTAATTACTTAGATTATCACTAATTACTCTAACTCTCCATGGGTTACCCTAATAGCCCCTTTGTGTATTGACCCCCACTTACAGCCATTCTTCCTAGACACTCTAAACATAAAATCTATCACCAAGGTATTGTACCAACAAGAACACTGAGCCAAAAAATGGAACATCTGCAAGGCAAAACCATCTTGCCAAAATCATATGAAACACATTCATAAAATGGTACAATCCATTTGTAAACTCCAATCACAACTATAGCCAAAAAAAATAGCCAAACATCAATTTACAAGATAAAATATATAGATCAATTTCCCCACTTCTAGAAGTCCCTAACCAACAATTCAAGCTCCTATTGAAGGATAACTAACACAAGGATTTTTTGACAAGACATAAATCCAATAAAGATATAACCACAACTATTTCAACAAAAATTTCAAGATCGAGTAAACAATTATATTTAAACAACACTATATAACACATTTCAATACAATAATTTCATGAAATAAATAAACTTAGTTTACTCAAGAATAGTCAATTTAATTAAAATCACAAAGTTTATTTCTAATTTGCACGATTACACCATAACATTGCAACTTTTAAAATTATCAAATTAATTTATAATCATAACATATAACCGTTATATATATATATAAAATAAAACATATATTTAAACAAATTAATAATAAAATCATACATTTAATTCCTTTTATAAAAAATACCCATATAAAAATTTTGTAACTTACAATAGTGTAAATATATAAATACACACACACACACACACACACACACACACACACACACACACACACACACACACACACATATATTAATATTAATACACACACATATATATATTTATATAATCTATATATAATATAAAAATTGAACTATAATAAAAAAAACTAAATTTAAAGACTTTGTTGAACAAACAAACACATGTAGAAGGTACTGCGTACCTCCCAAGGGGAGGCCGCAACCCCTACTAGGCTGTGTACAGCAACCTTTCGCTATTGTATGCCATCTAGTTGATGTTTCACATTACTCGGGGTTGGGGTGGTATGGCTACCATTGACCACTCCCCCCCATATTATATAATTTTATTTTATATTGCATTTCTTTCCAAAACCATAACACGAAAATAGAAATCAATATATATTTATTTTAAAAGAAACTGACAGAATACAATATATATATTCATAATATTTATTTTAGTATAAGTATATATATATATATCTGTGTGTGTGTGTGTGTGTGTATCCACAAGATACATAAGAAATAAAATGAATAATGTGGTTTTTAATCAAACTCATAATAAATCTCGGCATATAAATTCAACTCATAATAAAAATTATTTTCTTATCAAAACAATAATTTCACAATTAAATTTTATTGAAAAAATTCAAAAGGTTTCACTATAGTTTCTTATAGAAGATTCAAGGGTTTATTTCAAACAAATTTCAATTATAGAACCCTCTTTCAAAAAAATAGAGAAATTGATTTTCAAACTTGGCAGACAAGATTTTGTTTACAAAACAATAAATCAAATGGAATAATAAATTTAAAATAACATGAAGTCCTTCATTTGATGTTGAATCCAATACCATGACAACCCTTCCTCCTCTTTCGAAACCAGATTTCCTCTACAGATCCTTCTCAAATTCCTTTCAGCTAGTTTTTGAATCAATTTGCTATTCTTTTTCTTTTTCAGGCCCAAAAAATATCAAAAACCATTATATTTGTAAAACTTCATCACAATAAAATAAATAAAAATAAATAAAGCTCTTCTTCTTTTTTCCTCAAAAATCCAAAACATTCATTGGTTTATTTTCTTTCTTTTAAAATCTCAGACTTATCTCAAATATTTTATTTAAAATTCATTATTTTCATATGATATTATCCTCACAAGCTATTCTCTTCTGATTTTCTAATTTTAATATCTTGAAAATGCTAATTTATAATTATCACCAACATTATTTATTTAAATTAATTACTTAGACCTTTTAATTTACAATATTTAAATTCCAAATTAAAACTACTCACAATTAATCAAATCCATAAAATACCATTAATTTATCCCATATAAAATAAAGATAAATTACATGACAACTAACCATAATAAAATAAATAAAAAACCACAATACTACAACAAAGACAAAGCCAAACCCATGACACAACTAGACTCACAATGAAGTGATAGACTTGGGACAAGGACACTTCCTTATGAACTCCCTTTTTCAACATCGTACCCATTGGGTTAATTTAATGCTCACCTTGTCCTGTTGAAGTAGGTGGAATTGAGACTTTATTCTTGCAATTCCTACATACAAATAAATGTCAAGTAACATGTAAATCTCCATTGCAGATACACCGTAAAAGGAAATCGCGGGGTAGCAGGGTGCTTGCAAGCGAGTGATACCACTCCGTCCTTTCACCAAGACTCACTAATGAAAACATTAGAAAACATAGCAACATAGACTCACAACACAAACACATATGGTATTAAAGAAAACCATAGCATAACCAAATAATATAACCACCACATAATGTATCATAAATCATCATAATAATATCAAGTGCAGCAAACCAATCAAACTATGTATCTACACACACCAATTCGATGAACTAATCACCATCACAAGCCAAGTATCAAACTACCACATAAGAGTATCAAAAAGTATCAACAACATGGGGGTATTATAGGTATGGTAAAAAATAGTGACTTTTAAACAATGGTTTTTAGAAACATCTATTGAAAATCAATTTGTATTATCTAGGTATTGAAATAAATTGCATATTTGGAAACTAGACTCCAGTACTAAATTTTATGATCAATGACTTTTTCAATATCCCATCCCTAAGTGCTTCAAATTTTAAAGTTAAATGTGTCAAATTCTGAAAATCAGGGAAAACACTTCCACTTTTTGGCCAAAAAGTGGATTCAACTTCTTTGCAACACCTTGAATTATGATGAATCAATTAAACAATGTTAATTATTCAATTAATAGGAAAATAAAGTGAATTTAACTAAATAATTAGGCATTATTTTCTTAAATGGAATAATTAGGTGAATTATGAAGAAAATGATGTTAGCAATTGAAATCAATGTGTGATATATTAAGAAAAATTTAAGGTGTCTATGCTAGGTGCTAAAATATGGTCTTAGGTTGAAAAAAAGAATAATTGTCTTAATTGTAACTAAAGGGGAAGGCATATGTAATTTGAAAGTGGATGGGATACAATTTACAACATCACAATTACAAAGCTTTAGAGAGCATTCCATGATATGGAAGATAATCTTGAATGAGTTCCTAAGGAGAGACCCTAGATGAGGTAGCACATAGTTACTCAATAAATACATAGTCTATTATAATCCTCTAAGGTACATGGGTCCAAGTTAATGACAAAAAAGTAGAAGTATGAAGAGAAAAAATAAATAAATTATTATTTCTTTGACTATTATACCTTTGCATTAAAATATGAATATAAGTACACACAAGAATGCTATAAATTATAGATTTTATAATTATTGGCTTAGAAAATTTTAGTTTATCTATAAAAATATAAATAACATTATTTGGTTTCACAAGGTATTTTGTTGAGGTGGAAAATAATATAGTTGTTAGTTATAATTTTAGACAAACATAGAGTTAATTAATATGAAGAAGAATTAACATGATTAAAAAAAATTAAGAGAATCATCTAACATAAAAAATCCTCTTTAGGAAATGGATCATTAATATCATCAAAATTTTGGAAAAAGAGATGCAACAACCTTGATAGCTTGCTATCACCAAACAATGAGGAAATGACATGTGATAAGTCAAGTTACACAAAATATAATATTGGCAGTCTAGTTTAGCTAAAATATTTTTTTAAACTAAATTATTCCTACTTTACCATTCTAGGATTGAATTTATTTTCATCAAAATATATTTTGCTAATATTCAATATTGACAAAATAAAATAACTCTACAATCCAAAAACTTCTTTAAAATTAGATATAAATGAATTTTATTATGCTAAAGCATAGAATAAACTCATAACTTATGCTATTTAGTATAAATTGTAAATAAAATTTATAGAAGACTATAATAGAACATAAAATGAAATGTGAATAGGAACCTAGGACCATATGTTAAAATAATTGTCTAGCACAACAACACATTGAAAAAAATCAACACTTCATCACATAATTCATAAGACCTAGAACTCTAATGAAATTCCAAAAAATATGTTATTCTAGTCTAGTAGTTCTTCCAATTTATTGGATGAAAAATAGGAACACGTGAGGAATATAATAGGTGATATAATTGATAAATAAAAATTTAATAGATAAAGATATTTACATTTTATTTAATGGAGAAAATAAATGATTAATGAATATAGAATTACTTTTTCTTTAAGAAAAATGCCATAAGCCCATAGATATATTAATATAATATAATTTAATACTTAGAGTTTAAAATTTAATAAGCAGTTCAAAACCCAGCTGATATTTGCTTTCTCTGTACACATTACATGGAAAGCCATACCACCAAGAGAAGCACTATAATTTTGAGCAAAATTGAACTATTCAGATCATTACATAGCAGGGCCTATCATACTGGCTTCACATTATATATATTGCTAGTTATGAACAAAAAGGATTTCATTAAAGACATTTTAAACACCCCTATTACCCAAGTTGACCAAGTTCTCTCCTTGGCCTTCAACATCTTGTAATGCCCCATCGTGCGAACCCCAAAGGACAACTAAAATAACAATTACAGTACTTTTTTTTTAAAGGTAAAACTAAAAATACTTGAGATGCACATTAAGTCATGAGTTGTGAAACTTAATTAAACAAATCCATTAACACTTACGTCCCTTGGGATACACAAGTATTCATTACGAAACTTAAATACATACATGACAATTCATTAATAAGAAACCATCCACATACGTATATACAATAAATGCATGATTAACTCAAAACTCATAAAGATAAACTCGCTATCATCATATAATCTCAAGGATCACATTTCCACACAAGGTAAAAAGATAAAATAATACATTACATCGCATTACAATGTTCAAGAGGTACAATGATACAAAAGTGTTTTCAACCATGAATGGAAATCGTATAATAAGATAACATGATACAACTGAATAGATGAATACAAGTATCATAACTAGCTCCAAAAGGGATACAACTCTAGAGTCGCCTCAAATGACACCAAATTTGCACCTCTTGATCCTCGACTAGGGGACCCAATGGGGTGCTTAGTATGTTCCACCCAACCACATGGGTCCAAAGACCCACCCCCCATGCTATGGAGCTAACAAGAAAGAATCCTAAACCAAGAACATCCCAATAGGGAATCACAAGACTCAACATCATACAAGAGTAATAAGAAATACAAGGATAATCACAACATTAATAAACCACAACCAAAAACATGACATCCAAACATTAAATCAATAAATCACTTCATAAACAGTGACAAACCACTACCAAATCAAACCAACAATAAATCATTTAACATAATAATAATTTCATTCGAAATATGACAAAAATAAGTCACAAAACATATCATTAATAAATCTCAAGTCATAATATCAATAGACCACTTCCAGAGCTTGCAAAGATAACAAAACATAAGGGGTACTAGGGGAGAGATTCATCACATAGTCCTGCATGGGTTATCATGGCCCTTCCTCTAGGTGTTGACTCAATCCTAACTGCTTGAGGTGTCGGCCCCCATCTATGGTTATCCTAGCCCTTCCTCCTACTTGAGGCGCCGACCCCATAGGGTGACTCATGTAGAGTCGTCAATCTCTCATGAGGACAAGGTAAGGACTTTGTCGAGCACAACCTTCTCAGTCTACCATTAGTCTACGATAGCCCTAATGCATAGACACTGTATCCAAGATTATCTTTTGTGTTTTTACTACCCATCCCCGTAAGTTCAATTATTAGCTTTTGACTTGTTAAACTACTCTTACATGGGTATCCTAGCCCTTCCTCCTATCTGAGGCACTGGCCCCCATGAAGAGCCATTCTCCCTAGAGACCCAAAACATAAACCAAAATACAAGGGTTGTATCAACAAAGAAACATAATATCCAATCTCAACTAAAATACATGTGAGGCATTACCCATCCTGCCAAAATCACAATACATAATTCTCATTTACATGGTATAACCCTTCCAAAACCATGATGCCAAACAACTTGCCGCAATAAGAGAAAATAAAATAAATAAATAAATAAAACATCATCTAACAATTTTCTCATGCCTCTAAAATTCTAAGAAAAGAATGGCTACACAAAAAACCCGCAAATGAGGGAAAGTCAAAGCATTTTGAGGTTTCAGCAAAACTTCAACATAAAAAAGTTTCCTCAAACAAAATCAACTAAGGGGAAATCACATCAACATGGAACAGTTAAAATCATTCATTGTTCCAATCATGAGACTAATGAAAGATATCACCTCCAAAACCAATTAACTCAAGAGAGTGGACAAAACGAAATGAAAACATCAAACCCACTTTTAAACACATAACTACACTCAATACTTAAACCTTAAAGAATGATAAACATTCGAGTAAAATAAAATAAAAAAAGAAGTTTTCTAATCATATTTACTAAATATTCCAATATTTATTTTAAATCATCTTCTTTTGTTTTTAAGTTTGACCAAGGGCCAAGAGAAATAAACTTCGAAGGATATTTAAATCATCAATACATGTTTCTAAGGATAAGCTATTAGGAAACATTTTATTAATCAAATACATTCTATTTATCTTATCCAAAATAAAATCATTTAATTGAAAAGTCCCTAAAGTTATCCAAATGTATATTTATACATAACAATATCACCTTTAATTACCATTCAAGTATCCATTTCAAGGTACTCTCAAAACAATCAAGTTACATTATAATTATGCGCTCACGATGTAGTTATATAAAATATTTAAAGGGAACATAATCTAACCTTTCATTTATATTTTACATCATTATAAAATCTTTTAATATAATTAATGAGCTTGAAGTAAAGACCACACTGGTGAATGTCATCCCAATTTTGGTTCACTATTTTCTAGTATGATTATAGAAGTGCAAAGACTTAGCTGATCATAAGAATAACAAGATCTACTACTTATAAGGTCGATCTAATGGATGGAAAATCTTATTAGTTTCAAATACAAGGAATAATATTTGCACTTGTAAGGAGGATACAATGATTATTCCTAGAGCCCTGAACTAAGAGAAAAGGTTTTCAAGAAGGCTCATGATAAAGAGGATATGATTGATGTTCAAAAAACAACTCAACACCAAAGCACAAACATCACATATTTACATCGTATAAAGGAAACTTAACAATTAAGTTATCCTCAATGGTCCATTTACATGCCCAATAAGGAAGTACTAGAATAATTAAAGAGTTATAAATATTAATCCCTAACCAAGTAACTTCCATAACATTTATCTAATATATAAATATATTTGGCCACATGTCCAATCTTCACCTTTCTAATAGAGTCTTTCCTATGATGTAAATTCAATACTTTACTTCTACTCAATACGTGCACGCATCTATCGATATCCATATGCACATTTTTGGTAATAGAGACATTTCCACAAGCTAAAGATTGATATGATAGCATTCATAAGCTCCTTTCATTGAAATGATGTGCCTATATTTGAATTATAATGTTTACCGAAAAGAATGATTTTACGGATATTACATATCTGTTTAGAATTATTATACATAATTTGATGGAGAATTAGAAAAGTAAGTAGCATGGGAAAGAGAGTGAATAAATGGACAAAATTTTATATCCAAGAGAAGGAAATAATGATTCTTTTGGAGGAATATATGAATAAGCAAGAAGACGGAAGACCATCGAATATGGAAATAGTCATTCAAATTAGAGAGAGAGAGAGAGCACTAGGCAGATGAGAAAGAGAAGGCATGGCTAAGAGGAGAGGAGACTCAGATGCAAAACCAGTGTGCTAAACTCTAAAAGAAAGCTTGACGTCGATTGAGAGTTTATTTCACAACATACGTTCCTAAGGAGCATGACTTGACATCATGAAGTTTGCTAATCCTGGGACAAATAGAAATTAGAAAACAACTAGTAACCCAGTGAAACCTAAAAGAGATACCTACATGGTAGTTATCTATTATAGGAGAGTTGCACGACATATATTTTCATAATTTTAGATGTAGCAATAATGTGCAGTTCCCTTAATTGAAAAATCACAAGATCTTACTGTTATGATTTATGAAGAAACACAATATGTTTTAGAGAATGGGCATGGCACGCGAATTAAAAAAAAAAGGAAATGTCAAAACAGAAGTGGCGTCCTGGAGCACCACAATCTGTACAAAATATTTGATTTAATAAACAGATCTAGAACACATCCTAACATTGCAATCTCTAATAGTGTCTTGGGCACATGCAGTCATGTCGGTTTAGCAATTGAGGGGTGTGTAACTCCACACATCAGTAATCTTATCTGCATTACATATTATAGTTGATTACTTGGTGTGTGCAGTTAAGGTTCATGCCCATGAATGTTATCTTGGGGATGCTCTATCCTAGTTATTATAACCATTTCCCTACTGCCAAACTACAACAGTGACTAAGACCTATTCTATTTGTCCATTGATCAAAAGAGTGGTGCATGAGCTATCCAACGAATGAATTCGCTACTAGGATATCACAGTTGTGGTGCATGCAGAAGAAAATTATGGAGAGGCACAATAATTGGAAGCCGCATGGTTGCAACAAGGCAAGGAAACAAAATACACTCAAATAAACTATGTAATCTACCGCCCCAGATCTACCATCGACAACACTAAAAAGGAATGTGAGGAGATGAATTAAATCTTTAGGCACCACCCAAAATGGGGTTCCCACGACGTCGTTCGGGAGTACGACAAAACAAAAAAGGATAGTTGGAAAGAATCTAATGAGAAAGTTAAATGTGTCGCTGGAGTTGTGCTCCACAAGCTACCTCACATAGCCATCGACTGGCAGTCTAGCATGTCAAAGCAATAGGGCTTAACAGGAATCTGATGATGCTAAGATGAAGGTAAATTTAAACTCCAACAGAAAGTGTTTCACCGTAACATAATGACTATGCCACATTTAAAGCCGAGAACCCACAATATATAAACAAACGACATGACAAATGAATCATTGAGAAAGCCAAAAAAGGTGAAACTTACTTGATCAGGCATACAAAAGATTATTAGCAAAGCAGACTAAATCCTCCATCTCCAATGCCTGAAACTGTCAATTCTTCTTTCGTTCCCTCTCCCCCTCAAATTATGTATCGAAACTAGCTAAATCTTGGACCTCCAGTAAAAAATAATAAAAACACCAAAAATACCAAGATGAATACTCCACAAATCTCCCAAAAACCCTCAGTTTCCTCTTTCACATTCTCACCCAAGTTATGCATGCGCTTGCATGTGATTCTTTCTATCCTTTTATTTATTTTTATTTATTTTTACTTTAAACATCAGTTCAAGATTTTATCATATTGATTTCTTTTGAAAACACAGTATTTTTTCATGATTAAATAGTTATCTACTCACAAGATAAATTATCAATTACGATTTAAAACAATACTTTTTTATAAAACCAAATAATGTAATTATCTAATACCTAAACCATTCATTTTCAATTTTATTTAATTATATAATAAAATTCGTACACATAATATTTACAATATTGACTTAGTAATATTTATATATATACTTTGTATTTCTTAATACTAATTCATTTAGTTATTATTTTAATTTCCTGACTTATATAATCAATGTTAATTTAATTTATTTAGTAAACAACACCATTAAAATACTATGTTTACCACATAACCAATAACACAGTAATCCACAATAATACAAACAAATACTTACATGAAACTTAGAATAGTCGCAATGGAGAGGTACTACACAACTAACATTTGAACTTGACTTGCATCCTATGTTTTAGAATGAGCTGTAATGTTTATATCTAAAATTTGTACATTAACCCTATTGGTTTGATGATTTGGCATAGGAGCAATCTGTTGTAGACCTTGAAAACACTAATGAGACAAGAGACAGGAAAGACCATGGTATTTTCTTTTAAAGTTGTCAATTTCCTCTATCAAAATCAAAGTGAAACTTGCTCAAAGATTGATATAGATAAGTCGATGACCCTTTGAATAAAGAGAGCTTGAGGGATTCATAGATATCCACATATCTTTGTTTGTGATAGAGATAATTTCTAGGAAAGAGGCCACAAATAATGTAACACCCCTCCATTTTGGATGTTTGGATCGGTAGTGTTTTCTTTGTAATGCTTTGTTCTGGTTATGCAGTGACTTTGGAACTTGGTTACTTTTGACTATTATCTATTAAGCGTTGTAAAAATTATATTTTGATGTGATGTTATTTTATTCAGATGTTATCCTTATGGCATGCTTTGGATTAGCTTAGCAAATATTTGATTTAATGATGTTTTATGTTGTTGATCATGTTATTGATGTTAGATGCGTCAGTTAGTGATATTGTATTAGTTGTAACACCCCTCCTTTTTGTACTTTGATAATCAGGCAATGTTTTCCTATGTTAGGCTTCGATCGTGTTAACATGTGAATTAATGATGCTTTATGCCTTGATTATGGTAATAATGTTAGCTTTGTCAATTAGTGATATTGTATTGGTGAAGGGGACGGGGTTGTATCACTCGCTTGCGAGTGCCCTACGATTCTGAGATTTCCTCTTCACGGTGTGTCTGATCATATTATGTATATATGCACATTCGACATGCTTTTTGTTGCAGGTTGGCAGGTACATGACATCGACTCCACCTGGTTTCCAGGTCTGAGCATGTCCATTGACCAACGGAAATTAATTGGGAGATAGTAGCTAGGGTTTCCGAACCAGGTCATCACCCTAGTCATAGCATGTTGTTGGTTTGTCGTCAGGGTCAGTTGTTTAACTTGGTCAGTTCCCTTTGAGTGTTTATTTAATTGCAAATTTAGAGTTTATTAAATGACTTGTGTAGTCTAATTAATGACTAAATGTGTTTAGTTGCAAGCTAAAAGTGATGAAATAGCTTTTGGAAATTATAAATAATGAATGTTTTGTCTTTTGGAGTTGTTGAAAAATTAGTGATTAGTTAATTAATTTAATTGAATTAATAAAATAATCTAATTTCGAATTAGAGTTATTTTATTGATAATTGGAATTAATTGTGGGAATTAATTAAATTACCCCTATGAATTAAAGTGTTAAAAGTTTTAAATGCTTTTGTTGAAATAAAATGCTAAAGTATTTTGAATTCAAATTGGAAATAGAAATGGTTTAAAGTTATTAAAAATTCAAATAATTTCCTATGCAAGACTTTGAGGTAGAAAAGACATTTTCTGAATTAGTTGACTTTTTGGCAAAAAGATATTTGTGTTGAATTTGAAATTGGAATTTGAATTAAATTTTGATTTGAATTTGTATTCAATTTAATTTGATATTGAGTTTGAATTTGGAAGTGAATTTGCATTTTGGATTGGAATTTAGTTAGAATTTGAATTTGAATGTGAATTTGGGGAGTTTGGAGGAAAAAGGTTATATTTGGTTTTAGGGTTTTCTTTCAACTCTCCATGGTTTCTTGGGTTTGAATGCTTTGGTGGAGAGGTTTGGAGGAGGCAAATGGTGGAGTTGAAGGAGTGCTTGGAAAAATCTTCATGGTGGAGGCTTGCAAGTTTTGGGAGAAAACATAAAGTGCATACTTTCTCCTTTCATCTTCTTGCCCATTTTGAAATGAATTGAAGATATGGTTTGGGATTCAATGGAATCCATGGAGGAGCTTTTAAATTTGCTAAATGGTAGTTTGATAGGGAAATTGAATCCAAACATGAATATTATACCAAGTTATTGAAAGAAAATAACTTAGAAAACTCCATGTGAGAACTAGTTTTTTTTGAAAACCATTTTGTTGTTTGAAATAAAATTTTATTTTTGGAATGGGTTTAGATAGATCATTTTCTCAATTAGATCATGAAACCAAAATTTGGGTATATATATTGGTGAATATACCCATGTATAGCAATACATGGATATACCCACAAATATATATACTAATATATTTGTTATCATTGAAATTTTGTATTTTGGGTAAAAAACAGGGTATGCCCTGTATTTTAGCGCCTGGTAAACGCAGGTTTAAATATGTTTTTTTTAAAATAATAAAAATAAAAGTATTTTTTGTTTTTTGGGTGAGGTAGGCGTACATCCACCCCACCACCACACTTATGCGCTTCGGCAAGCCGCCGGTAAGGCGCTATCGCGCTTCAGCGCCCAGAGCCGTAGCCCATAGCGGTAGCGAACATCTCTTGGCACGCGCGGCCACGCCACTTAGCGGCCGACTGCCGTGCCCTAAGCGACGGATTTCAGGATTTTAAAATTTTCTATTTTTCTTTACATAGTATTTTGATACATGTGCTATAGCCATATATATGTTTATTATACTGCTATGATATACTAAGTATAATTATAGTATATACCGCGCTTCATATTTATATAAGCCGTCACCCCGGCACCGTAGATTGCCATTGTTAAACAGGTAATAATTATCGACTGGTAAAATTTACAGTTTGTTTAATGACTAAAGCACTCGCCGTGTAAATATGACTTTCGTGTATGAATAATGCTTTTGGAGTAACTAAATGATGTAAATTGAATATCATAGTAAATATGGAATAAGAGAATCGATTTAAATATTAGTTAAATGATTTCATTATTTGAAGGTTTGTTTATGATTATAGATGTAGAACTAGAGTTAGTAAACGAGTTGTCTTACCAAAAGTTTTTGAATATTAAATGTTTGATGATGAAAATTTATGGTGAAATTCAAAATGGATGAATAGTTTTAAATCATTTCACTTTGCAACTGTGATTGACCGGATTTAGGAAATCCGAATGTTAGTTTATTTAATTGCTTGAAATACTTTTGGTGTTTATTCTTCCTTGCTCGATGTTGGGAGTACGGAGTCATTGTTTGAAGTCTTTCAGATAGGGGATTTGTGTCTTGTTGTGGGTTGTCTTTAGGCGAGTCAACTTTTGGTGTGTCGTAGAAAATGCGTTTAGTTTTACCTTGTGGATCACCCGGTTTTCGCAAACGGGAATTTGTGCCTCCTTGGGTGTAGGAGAGGGTAATGTGTTTTGGTTTCCTCCAATGTTGGAGTGGGTTTTGTACGTTGTTTTCCTCCAGTGTTGGAGTAAGTTCCGTGTTCTGTTTCCTCCTTGGTTTGGAGAGGTTGTTTTATCTAGTTTCTTTTTGTGGGTGTGTTGTCGATAGGAGAGTGGCTCATGGTGGGGGTCCAGCAGACAAAGGGGTGCCAGGGTAACTCACCTAGAGTTTAATTAAGTGATAATTTAAATGAATTAATGGGGATCTTTCAAACTAATAAGATAATGAATGCCTCTCTCGTGAAGCAAGTGAATGATAAGGCTCGAGATGAGATGGGATGCATAGTTTTGCATGAGGGTCCGGCGCCGGTAGAGGCAAGCCAGGGTAACCCATGATGGGGGTCCAGTAGCCTAGGAAGGTTGAGCTAGGGTAACTCATGGTAATTTATGTATGACACTTTTCCTATGTCGACATTTAATCAGTTATTGTGTGATGTACATGATCATTATTCTCTGAAAGCATTGTATCTTCGTGTTAAGTGATGTTGTGACTGTTCTGGCTTAAAGGCAAAGTGGTTGTAGAGGTTAAGTGGCTTTGTGATTGTAGTTGCTTCAATTCAGTTTTGGTGTAAGCCTGTGTCTAGAGGTTGGTGGTCTTGTCTAGGAAATCCTTGTTACTATCTCCTAGCACGGAGGGAGTGGGGCCTTTGGGTTCCACGTGGTCGGGTGGCGTGCATCTCTTTCCGTTGGTTCTTCTTCTTGTTCGTGAGTTCATGGTTTCCAGTTGGAGAGCTCGTGGGAATCAGTTCTTCTCATGCCTTGTTCTCTCAATTCTTATTGTATTTTATTACCCCTCAGTTGTCATCGAGGTGGAATTTGTAATTGAAATTTTGAGTATTGGACTTACCTCATTCGGGGAATGAGTGATGTAACCTTATTGTTAAAATGTTAATTTGGAATCTTGAGGTATTTATTATCCTTGTTGTAATTGATCTTGCATGGAATATTGTATTTGCTCCTTATTTCTGCAGAAAGTACATATTGTTTCAATTTATGTTAAATAGTATGTGATGTTGGGTTTTTAAGTAATCTTTGTCTCATGGCCTTAGAGGTTGTTGGCAATATGTATTCCCCTTACATGTTATTTGTACTTAAACAAAAAAAAAAAAAATTGGTACGTTTAAGTAGCGAATTGCAACTTCCTCTAAGGTGCGTGTGAGGAGCATACATTAGTGAAGGGGCGAGTTGGCTGCAGCTTCAAGCGCCCAATTCGAGATTTCCTCTTTCATGGGGTGTGTTTAATTCATAAACCTGTAGCATATAACCATGATGATGCTCCTTATTAGTAGGTTGATAAGAGTACAGCATGAAGCTCCCTGGTTCTGAGTTTGAAAGCGTGTCCATTGACCAGCGAAAAATGATTGGGAGAATAGTAGCTAGTTTTAGTGCCAGAATTAAATTGACTAGTCTGATGATACATCAGTTTGTTGTCAGGTTAGTTGAGCTTTTTTATTTGGTTCATTCCACCTTGAGTATTTATTTAATTTCATATTATAAAGGTTGACGTAAATAAGATTGTAAAACTAAAATGATGATATTTACTTGTATTGGTGCAATGTTGAAATCTTATTTATTTCTCGTTAATGTGATTTTGGTTTATTGATTAGTAGGATTCACTTAGTGGTAAAATTAAATAAAGTAGTTGTTTTTGCTTTCACGGATATCAAGATCTAATTAAATAAAAATAAAGAAAATCATATTTTTTAGATAGTTAAAGTTAAGTAAAATAAATAAATAATAAATAATATGTTTTAATTTCACTTTTGAAAAATTATTGATAAAGTAAATTTTTTGCCAAAAATTGTATGCTGTTTTAAAAAATTTTAAATGCATGAAATTTAATTAGAAAGTAAAATTTGTTTTAATTTAAAAAAAGTGAAATATCACTCCAAACTTTCTGACAATTTGATTAGATTTTGGGGATATTTTTTAGGGGTTTGACCAATTTGGAAAAACTCTATTTTTTATTAAATACAATTTCATATAATTTGGAATTTTTGCAATTCGGGGGAAGGGTCTTTGGTTGTTTTTTTGCTTGGATTTGTGAAGGAGATTGAAATTCTTGGTTGAGTTGGAATCAAAAGCAAGATTTGAAAGCACCATTTTGGAGTTCTTCAAGCTTTGGAGAAAAAATAGGTTCCTTCTTTATTTCTATTTTCATTTTGAAATAAGTTTCAATCTTTCGTATGCTATGTGAAAATCTTTGAAATACTGATTCAAATTACAATGAAAACTCATGTGAATTTATTTCAAAACTAGCAATAGAAAATTTGGAAGGGTTCAAATGAAAAATTTTAACTTCTCTGTCAATTTGGGGAATACCCAAAAAATTTCACCATATTATTGTGCTTTAAATTCTTCTTCTCAGTCTTCTCCTCAAGAAAATTTTGCCCAATCTATGTCTAAAATGGAAAATATGAGTATATATTTATAAATATACCAGTATATATATATATATGGTATTTTGAAAATTTCTGGAAATGAGATTATATTTTCTATAAATTTTCATACTCAGAAAGTTCTATTTTTTTTAAAATGTACTATTTTTTTAAATTTTTACGAGTGAATAATTTTTAAATATATATATATATATAAGGATTTTTTTTTGGGGTCTTTCATTGACATAATCAACCAAGGTTTACGTGTAGCAACCAAGGCTACCTAAGTCAATTGAAAAGTCTTTTTTTGTTTTATTTTAATTTAAAAAATATATTAGATATAATATATATATAATAAATATATATTATATATAATAATATATAATATATAATGTATATTATATTTATTATATATAATATATATCCAATATATATATTATATGTATTATTTTTTTAAATCATTTATTTAAAATTTAAAAAATTTATATAATAAGTATATTATATTTTATTTTTAAAAAAATGCGTATATAAGTTTTTTTTTTAATATTTATATTTTAAAAAGATTAATTAAATAATTAAATATATATATATTGAATTATATATATACATTTGATGTATATAAATTATATATATTTATTTGATATAAGTGTATATTCAAATAGCTTATTTTAAATTCAATATTTTAGTGTAATTAAAATAAGGATTGTTTTATTTTAGTTAGATGATTTATTTTAAAGATTGTATTTAATCAATTAGTAAGATTGAATTAGAAAATTAAAATGCATATCTTAGAATTACACAATGATAATCTATTTGAATAGATTTTCTATTTCGATTATGTAAATAGAAGATGAATTATTTAAATGCACCATGATGATTAAGTGAATTGGATTTACAAAATCCTAATACTAGTTTTATTTGTTAAGAATTGTCTAAAATTCTTCATTATAATGTGTGGCGTTCATTCTTGGAGTGGGGAAAATGATTCATTGTATACATAAGTCTTCCAGATGTTTTAAATTTGGGTATGGGTTGTCGTATTACGATGTCAACAATTTACATTTTTCCTTGGGTAGTGCATATTGAGGTATTCTGTTAATGTACCCAGTTTTCATGAACGGGAATGGTTTGTGCCCTCCTTGAGTTTAGGAATGGTTTTGTGGTTTGTGCCTCCTTTGGAAGGAGTGGACTTTGTATTCTATATTCCTCCAAGTGTTTAGAGTGGGGTTTATTATATGTTGCCTCCTTGGATTGGAGAGGTCGT
Source organism: Sequoia sempervirens (assembly GCA_007258455.2). Classification (NCBI taxonomy): domain Eukaryota; kingdom Viridiplantae; phylum Streptophyta; class Pinopsida; order Cupressales; family Cupressaceae; genus Sequoia; species Sequoia sempervirens. The sequence continues at coordinate 792,319,190 of VDFB02271358.1, forward strand.
CTTATCTAGTTTACCCATTGGATTGTGGTTTTGAACTATGTGTGTGTTCGATAAGAGAGTGGCTCTTTATGGGGGTCCAACACACAAAGGGGCACCAGGGTAACTCACCTAGGGTTTAATCAAGTGACAACTTAAAAGAATTAATGGGGAACTTTTACACTAATAAAGATAATGAATGCCTCTCTCATAAAGCATGTGTTTGTTAAGTTCGAGATGAGATGAGACGCACAGTTTTGCATGAGGGTCTAGCGGCTAGTAGAGGTAAGCCATGGTAACCCAAGATGGGGGTCTGGTAACCTAGGAAGGTTGAGATAGTGTAAATCAAGGAAATTTTGACACTCTTCCTATGTCAGCAGCCAGCTAGTTATCATGTAGTGTACAAATGATGCTCATAATCATTGTCCTCTGGAAGCCTTGTAACCTTTTTGTTAAGTGATGTTGTACTTGTATCCTTTTCAGTTCAGTTATGTTTTAGCCTGTGTCTAGAGGTAGATGGTCTTGTGTTGGATTTCTTGTTACTATCTCCTAGCACAAGGGGTGAGCCTTCGGGTATCACATGGTTGGGTGGAACATGCACCTTAATCTATTGGGTCATCTTCTTGATCGTGTGGTTGAGATTTCCGGTTGGAGGGCTCGTGGGATCTAGTTTCTTCTCATGCTTCATTCTTTTAGTAATTATTGTATTTCATTACCCCTTATTGTTATCGAGGTGGAAGTTGTATTATGTAATCATAGTTTTTGGATTTATCTCATTCGGGGAATGAGTATTGTAATCATGTTGTAAATTATATTATTGAAATCATGTGGTACTTCTTATTCTTTGATGTAAATTATTATGTATGGAATGTATACATACTAATTTCATTAAGTATTTAAATGTTATTGTTATGATTCTTGTTTCTTGTTTGGGTTTATGTAACTTAGTCTCATAACCTTAGGGGTTGTTGGCAATTGGTTAAGTGACCTTGTATATTAATTGTTCTTTTTAAAAAATAAAAAAATTATTTCAATTGTGTAGCAAATTACAACTTCCCCTAGGGTTGTGTGGTGGGGGATTACAAATAAACCCTTCATCGTGTGTGAATTCATAGCCTTGAACACTCTACAACAAAGCACAATCTTGCAAATATTTTTCCTTCATAGTTTTGTTAGTAATAGACTGAAGAATTTTCAAATTTTGAATCAAGTCCATCAAATTGGATAGAAAGATGTAAAGGAGATTCATAGGAAAAAATATTCTTTCCTACGTATTGTGTAGAATTTCTTCTCCAATCAAGGTTTTAATGCATTTTAATACTAGCAAGTAGTTTACCTTGATCACCTCTTGCAGATGTTCCTCTTCTATGAAATCAAAAAATGAGAGCTCCCATGGATGAACTATCACCATCATTTTGTAGTTCCTATGATGGAAGTCTGAGCTATTCAAAACCACCACTCAATGCCCATTATGTACAATGTTGTGAACAAGAATTCAAGTGGACAAGCTTCACATCATTAAAATAGAGAGAGCCTCAAAAAAGCCAAAATCACAACAAAACAAATAAGTTGAGGAAAGCATTAACTTTGAAAAATCACAATGAAAACAATCAAATTTAAAGGAAGAATGCAAAACCTAATCCTTTATTGGAATTGATATTGATTAGGTGTGGCACACTTCAAATTTTCAATTGTAATTTGAAAAAGGTCTTATTTTCAAATCCATTTACTAGCTTCCCTTAAGTTTGCATCTAATATCACCACCTTTCCTTAAGCACTTGCAGATGTAAGGAGATAAGTAAGGTTATTACTAACAAGGTATGTGTAGGATCATAATGGAAAAAACAAACACTTAAGAGGCGATGAAAATTATGAAAATCAGAGTTAGGGAACTTGACATAAAAAATTGAATAAGTTATCTATAATATTTCAAAAATATGTAAGAATAGAATCTATAGAAAATTGAATGTAGTTTCTAATCTACTAGGTTTATTTTTAAAAGAAACAAGTCTATTTGGTTAAAATTCAAAATTTGAATGTAGTAGTACTTAAATTTCAAGGAAAAAATAAGTAGGTGTCAGTCTAACCACCCTAACCACAATAAAATGATAATATATTTTAATAATATTTAAATATATGTAGAGGACTTATGTACCGGTGTGATGCATATTTTTTTGTAATTTTTTTCCAAGTAAATAATTAACTATAATTTTTTTATTACAACTTTTAAAAAATATAAAAACTTGTATGTTTGACCACCTTAACTTGGTCAAAACTTCATGAAATTCAATTTTTTTTAAAAATCCTAAAGTATGTGAAACATGGAATGTGACACATATTTTGGATTCAAAAAATGTGATATCATTTGAAAGCTATAGATATTTTTCAGTCAACCTATCAATCACGACTTTAATCATAATTTGAATAGAAAATGAATAATAATTATTTGTTAAATTCAAAGTAAAGTATTATTTATATTGGTGAAAAGATGAGAATCTCTTTTAAAAACCCTTTTTGTTTCATCCATTTAGGTAAAAAAAGTTGTCAGCCACATGGGCCATCATATCAGTTACATATCACCACTTTTTGGGCCATCATGATCCTACACATACCCAACAAACTACATGTGGACGTCAAATTCTGCATTTTCTCAAAACACACATTAGTATTACCATTTGAAACAAAACAAAATAAGAACATCCCTATGAATTAATGAAACATGATAATCATCCAATGAAAGGAATCAAGGAAACTAAAGAAAGCATATAAAAAACATGATCCAACTTTATCTCATAGTGGATTGGTGCTTCTATGGAAAGAAGCCCTTTTCCAATCCTTTGCTAAGCTCCATGATGAAGATTATTTGAATATCATATGGAATGCTAAGATATGGATTCAAATGACAATGATATGGAGAAAGATCTAAATATTGTGGAGAATTTTATCAAGAATGAAGCTTTCATTTATAGAATAGAATTATAGAAGTATGCCAAACATGGAGGATGTGGGACTAAAGATAAGCCAATGAGAAGAGACCACTTGTCAACTTATGATAGGCTTGAGGAATGAGCACATTTTGGTCAATGTGCCAAAGAGAGGGAAATTCAAATTTGAATTTGACAGTTAAGTGTTGAGTTTGACCTTTGCAAGGAGACATGTAAGAGACATGTAAGACCTCTTAAATGCTTTGTTGGATGTACATGTCCACTTGTTCTTGAATTCAAACTTGAGGGAATATTCTTCAAAGATACCATGTTGAGGGAAAATGTTGAATTTAATAAATCAATAAATTAATTTATTGTTGCAAGTGGGAAAAGTTAGAGGATGTGATGGGTGATTAGATTAGGTTAATTAGGATTAGCTTAGTTAAGATGATGATTAGACGCTTTTGTCCCATTTGAATTAAATACTTTGATTTATTTAAATCAAGAGGGATAGAAGGTGATTTCAAACTTAATTAAATAAAGTTCTTGATGTATTTAATCAAAGAGGGTGATGTTACGATCAAGTTGATTTATTTAATTTAAATTGATGACTTTAGGATGTTGACAAAAAAAACCTGATTTATTTGTTGAATGGATGAATATGACCTAATCGAGTGCATGATGTCAATTTCACGTGCTACATTTTTCTCCTCTTTGAAGCAATGTATTGCTGCGTTGGTTCAAAAAATAAACTTGTCATGATAAAAATTCAAAAAAAAATTGACTTTTTGAGATGCCCCAACGGAGAGAAGTACACTAGTACATTGCCCCCTTGAGAGATTGAGCTAAAAGATTTGATTTGAGGGTCGATCTCATGATAAAGAGGTTCAAAATGGATGGTTATGGATGATGATGCAAATGATATAGTTTTAAGATGCTTAGAATAACCAATCTATATTATCCTAAACAACTTAAAGTAATGATGCAATGTACATGAGATGGATGAGATGGATGATGTGATATGCTATGATTATGCAATTGATGTTCTATGCAGATGCTTAGACTAACAGATATGTATTATGATGATGAAAATGCATGTGAAATGATCGGTGTTTCCTATTATGTATGATATGAATGATATGTGGTATGCTGACGGTTTATGGATGTTTGTGGATTTTAAAAGGGCTACTTACCTTATGTTTGATAATACACATAGATACGATTCATGAAGGTATAAAGAACCAGGATGGTGGTGTACCTAGTGCAATGGACTTTGACTCGACAAAAAAATAGGAGTATTCTTGTTCACACTTGACATACATAAACCTTGCTAGGACATACCTAACAATGCAAGTATTCACCAGGTTATTTTACAAGAACGTCCAACAAGAACAATAGACAAAAGATAATGATCATTGCCCCATTCCTTTCTCTCTAAATCCTTTGTTCGGATATCATCAAGAGGTCCTTGGAATGAGCACAATAAAATAAATCATAAGAAAAGATTAAGTACAAAAACAAGCCAATGTTCTTCATACCTCCAGCCAAAGGGATTTGTTTTGATAGGATAAGGATTCAAAGTGATATCCAAAATGATGCCCATTGTCAGAATGATATATCCTAGGACATGCATTGTATAGAATGATGGTGGTTTGATAAGTTGATTGATAGGCTATTGATATAAGGTTGATTGACATGTTTGTGAGTGATCAAGAGTTTGATTTTGCATTTAACGATTTGTTGCTTTGATTTTGATTTTGTTTTTAAAGTTTTATTTTGCTGATTGTTGTGATTGTTTTTGTTTGTGTTGCCAAAGGATGAAGGTGATGATCAGTTTATTATGGATGATTGATTATCACAGTGAAACAGAGATGGGGATGGATGGATTTTTCAAATATTTGGATGTTTTTGACAATTTTGGAATGTTTTGAGGTTGTTTTTGGTATTTTGATTGTTCAAATGTTTTTATTTTTGATTTTTCAATGTTTTGGTTTTTCTTTTTTAATGTTTTCGATTTTGATGTGATTTTCGATGCTTTTGATTTTGTGTTTTTTGAATGTTTTTGAATTTTTTTTGTTTTTTTTATGTTTTTGGATTTTGATGGCTTTTCAAATGTTTTTGTGTTTTTGTGTGTTGGGGGCTGATCAAAGATTAGCCTCGCCTATGTTTAAGCTAAGAGACGACGTAGTTCGGATTCCATGTTTTTGTCATTTTCTGACTTTTATGAATGTTTTTTGATTTTTGTTTCAGATCTTTTTGGGTTTTCTAATTTTTGCATGATTTTGACGATTTAGATATGGATATGTGTGATGATATCAGTGCTCTATTTGGGATTTTGCTGAAGACCAAGATAAGGTTGATTGATCAAACCGATGGATTGATAATGATGATAACATTGTTGAGGATACACAACAATGTAAGGATTTAATTTATCAGGATTGATGATGATAACATTGTTAAGGATGCACAACAATGCAAGGATTGATTGCTCAGGATTGATGATGATAAAATTGTTGAGGATGCACAACAATGCAAGGATTTGATTGCTTAGGATTGATGATGATAACATTGTTGAGGATGCACAACAATGCAAGGATAGTGTTAAGCAACACAAGGATATCCTGGGATGATGATTTTTTTATTGGATTTGATTGATCATGATTGATGAAGGTTGATTTGGAACAAAAGATGTTTTGGATGATTTGATGTGATGTTTGAAGTGCAACTTAGATGCACCTGATAGTTATCACATGGATTGATGTTCGATGAAAGATGAAGATTGATAAGGAATGTATTCTCGTCAAAATATTCCATGGGCTAGTGATTTGGATTCTTTCTCACAAGTGGTTTGACTAATTTGATTTCACATTTTCTAATATTCAGATTGCCACATAAGTTGGAGGATATAAATCAAGATTTATTCCTGAAGTGAGATCTAAATATCTGCCCCTAGTGTCTAGTAATATATGGAATGCCATGGATGGATGTTGGGATAGGTGTGTGGATGGATGGATATCGTGAACACGCAAAGGATACCAAGGATTATCTTGTGATATGATAACGTTTGAATAAAGTATGCTCAATTGAATAATGCTTCATGGCTCAGATAATTCTGCATAAGATAGGGTCAATGAAAATGACCCATGCCAAGATGTTTATCATAAGCAAGTGTAAAGTGTGCCCCAAACTTTCATCAAGATCAAGATAACTTGGATGATGGATGCAAATATATGCAAATAGATTGGATAAATAGATCATTGATGACTGGATTTATTATGGTTGAGATGGATGGAATGTTGGATTTATTACGGATGGGATGAGATGCTTTTAGCTGAACTGGCACACGTAGATGCTCACTTCCACACATGATGCTTGTTTTCCAATTTTTCATCATGGTCTTGCCCAAAGCGCCACCATAGTGGTTTTCACTAGAGGACAATTTTTTCCTCACTGTTTTCAATCATTTTTCTGATTTTTTTGGATTTTCATAATTTTATATATATATATATATATATTTGAAAGATTTTACACTAACCCACCTAGTGGTGCCGATGTAGATGCTTCTATCATAATGTGCCATTGGTATCCTGCCTAAAGAAGTTGTTTTTGCTAAGATACGTGCACTTGAATGCAGCTTTTGGGATTTCTAATTTTCTTTGTTGATATCGGAGTTAAGTTTGTCTTTGTGCACACATCACGATAGAGTGTCTTTGAAATCCTTATGATGAAGGGTTGTTGCCAATACATGGTTAATGCAAGAACTAGATATCATGCATGGAGGCATGGATGGAGTGTGTTTAGGGGTAAAAGATGGATTGGTTGATAGTTTGGAATCTTTGACTCTCCAAATATGGGAAGATGAGAAATGATGGGTGGATACGGAAGTGTGCATGGAATTAGGACTAATTGCTTGATATACTTTGTACGTCACTTGAAAAGCTTGCTTTTTCTTTTGTGGACACCTTTGCTGGATATTTTTCCCTTTTTATTTTTCCTCATAGTTTCTTTGACTAATGTAGTTTGATAGGGATAATCTTTCTTTGTATGCTTTGGTATCCATATGTATTTGATTTTCCCATTATGCTTCTTAGTTTCTTTTGCTTTGATAACATTCTTCGTACTTTGATTCAAATCTTTCATTTGATGTTGGTCCCAATTCGTAGATGGGGTGAGGGGTGGATGAAGATTCATGATGTTGCTGGTTGTAGTATTGACACTAGTTTCGTCATAAGGACTCTCTATGCTTCCTATGTTGATGTTTGCTTGGGATGAAGTTTCCCCTAGTATTGTGGAAGTAGTACCTTCATGCTTTGATTTCATCTGTTCTAAGAGCTCTTGTTTAAAATGCATTCTCTGATAAATGACCACTAGGGATGATGTTATTTCAATTAGATTCTCTACTGACTTTGAAATATCTTGGTTTTTCTGACCTATTTATTTGAGCGGATAATGTTGGATATCCGCATACCTGATATCTTTAGTCTAGATTTTGGATATATTTGATCTTGATGTTGAAATTTTTTTTGGTTGTAGGAATCAATAACCTGCTCTTTTGTGTAATAATATCAAGAGTAAAGGAATCCTATTTTGAATGAATATTGTCTACGTGTTTGTCCACAAAAAGCATCTCATGGGTAGATGGAGGAGTATGTGCATCTTGCATAGATAGGAGAGTGTCCATTAGATCATTGTAGTATCTTGGGGATACAAATTCTCAATTTTGAATTATTTCAAAGTCACCTTTGACATGCTTTGGATCAAGTTCTTGGCATGGGTCAATTTCAAAGGATGGATTACTTATAAGGGGTTTTTGGATGTCATCATTAGACATGGTAAGTGGTTCAATATCTTCAAGTTTCGAGTTCAGGGTTCCTTCCGTATCTATAACCATGAGGTTGAAGGATGTCAACATGTCTTGGAAAGGACTATTGATAGAATTTGGTGAAATATTTGTATCATGCTTTGGAATGAATTTTTGAGATATGTCCTCTAACTTATAAGGCGATGTAGAGACATTTTCAATATGATTATTGTTCAATGGATCATGCATTATGTCAATAGGATCAAATAATCCTAACACTCCTTAAAATAGATCACTAAAAAGTGGCTCTTGATGTATGGTGAGTTGATCATTGGGTGGGGTAAAAACATCTTCAATATGCTCCTTAATTGAGAGATCTTGAACATTGTTTTAAACAATTGTGGTGGAGAGATTCTGAAGGTCTTCAACCATAGAGTCAAGTGATGTTAACATTTCTTGAATTGGATCATTGTTGGGTATTGTTGGTGGATTTTGATCATGATCAAAAAGTGACTCTTGATGTAAGTTGATTTGATCTTCGGATGAGATAGAAACATCTTCTATGTTCTCTTTGATGGATAGATCTTGATCATTGCTTTCAGCGATTGTGGTGGGGATATTTTCAATGTTATCACTAGTGGTTGAATATTTATTGTTATCCCCAATAGTTATCATTTTTCATGTTTGTGCTTGTGTTGCTTGTGGTATGGCTAGATATTGTTGGATGGCCTTTTGGTAGGCCTAGTGAGCTTTTAGTGCAATGTTATATTGTCTTGCTGCATTTTGTTTTAGTGATAGTGGTGGTGGAATTGGGATCATGTTAGATGTAGTGATGGGTGGCTGAGATATGCTTGGAGCAATCACGGTAGTGAGGGGTTGAGATGTGATGTGTGTGATAGTGGTGGTTGGAATGACTGAGATGATAGGTCTTTGGGAGACCATATTTTAATTTGGTGGGATTGATATTATCATTTGATTAGATACCATCTTTTGGTGCGATGTTGATAGTATATTCAAAAGATTTGATGTGCTGGCTTGATTGGTGTTATGTGGATTGATTAGTGCTAGGTAAAGGGGGAAGCCCTAAACCAAGGACTGATGTTGATATGGGTAATGGTGGTGGAGATGTCTCTTGGCACAATGACTCAACTATTTTGGTAAGTATAGCAATTTGATCTCATCGAATTTGATTTTGATTTTGATCTTGACTCCCTCAATATAGTTGATTTGGTTTTTGTTCAAGAAGATTTGGGATGCATACTTGTGGCTTTTGAAGGGGATCATGGAAAATTTGATTTTGGAAAATGTTTTGATTTGGCATGATAGATGGAAATTTAACATTGTTGGTGTTGGTAATCACATTACCTTGATTTAGGTAACTTTGATTTTTCATGGTGTTACCTTGACTTGGATTAATACATGGAGTTGTTAACATATTGTTTGGACTTTGAACAACATTTTTATGATTCACAAACATATTTATCCCAAAGTTTGTTGGATTCATGTTTGGAAAACTTGTACTTGGTATATTCACTTTTGGTATGTATGGATTTGGTGGGATGATGTTGTTCGTTTGAAGGCTCATGCATTGATTGTTTGGTGGATAGACTTGTAGGTTTGGACTTGGATTTAAACCTACCATTGGGAAAGGTGTTCCAAAACTTTGAATGGCCATACTCACATTTTTTGTACCATTGACATTCGTAGAAGGTAATGGTCCCATATATGGATTGTGTAAGTGTGATTTTTGATAATCAATTGGCATTGTAAGGCTTTGAAAGTTTAGTTGACTTGGATTACTCATGATGTATGGATCAAGTTTATATTCCATGTTCATCTTGTGTTTTGACCTTGTTGTAAAAGTGACCTCTAGGGTGTTTAGGACCAATTATGAGATGAAGGGTGAAAAGGGGTGAATGGTGTTGAATGTTTAGGGACTTTGGATCAATTCTAGACTTAGGGTTTGATTTTGATTGGTTTGATTGGAAAATGAGCTTGTAAACCCTAAGATGTTAGATGTGATATCAGGATGAACTTGTTCAAAGGATTGCTAATTCAATTAAATGTATGAGAAATGATGCATTTCCAAACACCTAACTAAACAAGGTGATTTTGATTTTGATGATTTACCCAAGTCTAGAATGATGTTTTCAAAGCTCTAAAGTTGTTTTTGGGATGAAGATGATAAATGTTTGGGGTGGGTGAAATGTTTTATTTGATCCTCAATGAACCTAGGAAGGACTTGTTTACTACACCAAGATAGTGAAGAAAATGCCTTTCTATAAAAGTAATTCAAAATCAAAAGACCAATGTTTGCATGAAAACCATATGACCAAAAGATGCCAAGCACATATGTGGGGTCCAATTGATTTAATCTTTACTTAATGGATTATTTTTACCACAAACACACTCTTGATTAGATTTTGAATCTAGATGTCTAATGTCTCAACTTTCTCCTTATCCCACAAAGTGTATTATGTGAAAACCAAGGAAATTCAAGGCAAGAGTTACTTATTGTTGACCTTAGTAGGAGCAAATTGAGATGAAATCCAAATGCTTAGAAGCCTCTAAGGATACGAATCCCAAGGGAAAGCAATAACATGTAAATTTTTTAAAGGATAATTGCTTCTCCTAAAGGGCTTGTGATTTGATGTTCATGTTGCATGTTGGTTTTCCAATGTTTTTAACCAAAGCACTGTGTTTTCAAACTAGCACACAAGCAACATAACATCCTAGCTCAATTGGTACATTTTTTTTTGGTGGGATTGCCTCATTCCCTTCGTAGTAGAAGAGATGATTTTATATGCAACCAAGGAGAGAGTATAAAGGTATGTTAAGAATGAATTCTTAACCTCTATACTTTAACCAAGATCAGACATGGCAAGTAACTTCTTGGAATCTAAGTTGCAATGCACCACTTTGATAAAATCATTGAATGGATGAGTTGGTCACTACAAACAAAGGTTTTAGTTCAGAATTTTTGTTCATGGAGATTGACCCATACAGTGAGAGTCCCTTTTTAGATCCATCTTGTCAGAACCAACTGCATGATATTGGTGTTTCTTCCAATCCCCACATTTATATTCCAGCTGGAAATACTCTTAGGTTCAAAGTGTTACCAGTTGATTCGTTCTCTTGGGTGAGTACTTTTTCCCCAAGGAAAGCCCTCTAAGATAGACAAAAGCAAATAAATTTATTCATAGTTTGATTAACCCTTGTTTAGAAACAAGGGAGAACACATGCAATAAATTTATCCACACTCGCACAAGATTTTGTTTAATTTTTAAACCCAAACTAAAGTGTGGAAGCAATATTTTATGCAACTTAATGTCATCCAAATAATTTTGATTCTCAATATCACCATGAAGCTGAAGAGAAGTGCATACACCCTTTTAGATGAGATTATTTTGCAAAAAATATTACAAAGCATAAAAGACATATGTTTGTTTTAGATTCCCAAAGAGCAATAATGACTTCATTTTAAGCACCAAAGGAAATGTGATAATTTTTCTTGTTCAATTGTTTAAATATAGAACCAACTTTAGTAAGTTTGTGTCCTAAGGTTCATTTTAAGCCTTTTTGTAAAAAGGAGATTATTTTGATCTAGTTGGCTCAAAACAAAAACAAAAGCAGAAAAAGGCAGCTCTAGGATTTTACAATAAGCATTAAGAAATGGTTTTCTTTCAAGTTTCAGTTCAATTTTTCCAACTCCAATCTACTTGTGATTTATGTATTTTATGAGAAGCAGATAAAATTTATGAAGAGTTGATCGATAGAGTCTAGGATATTGAGCAAAAAAGCTAATTTATTTGTTGAATGGATGAATATGACCTAATTGAATGCATGATGTCAATTTCACATGTCTACACTACAAAAAAAAAGGGGGGTTAGAGAAAAAATATATTGTAGCAAGTTGTAATGTCCTATTTTGTATCTCCATGCATGTTAATGTGCTAGATGGGATTGGTTGCTTAGCTCATTCTATTCCAATAATTATTAGATTTATGTAAGTTGTAATCATACTTGGATGACCTCATAATTCCCTACCTTGAAAATTTCACGAAGGGACTTTGAAACAACAAGTGGTAGTTGATTAGTCCATTGAACCTCTAACTAAAATATTCTCTAAATGCACTTGAACTGACGACACCACATAGGCTTTAGGAAAAGATCCTTATCAAGCATGTGATGATGATGAGCTAGATACCATTCTTCCTTTTATCAAAAATAAAATTTGGCCACCCATTATTTGAGCTACTTGAATTTCTTTCTAAGATCCCTTAGCATCTTGATTTATTAGCTCAATTAATTGTGTAAAAATAGTTAATTGGACTGTATCATTAATAATCCTAACTTCTTGTGCATCACTTCCCAAACCAACAAGAAAATTCGCTCCCTTGTTTCCTTCTTTATACATGTGAGAAATTATGAAAGACTTAATCTTGTCTAGTAACACCCATACTTTATGCAATATGTACATTAAGTTCTAGTTATGAATGTTTTGTTCTCTACATGCATTAAAAATTATCATTGAGCCCCCTTCTATATGCATATTTGAAATTCCTAGTTTCAAAGCTAATTCCAAACCCAATAATAGAGCTTAATCTTTTGCTCTATTATTTGTTCCTTATTGTAAATCGATTGAAGAAGTCACAAAAAATTTGTAACTTGATGAATTTATGATGCAATGCCTACCCCTAAATTTCTTGGGTTACCTTTTAAAGCTCTGTCAAAGTTTAGTTTTGTAGAGTTAGCTTGAGGAGGAGTCCATTTGACTAAATTTCTATCAACTTTTGGGATACTACTTTTGAGTAGACTACCATAAAATTTTAACTTTATTCCTTTCCAATTCTTCAATACATAACTATACGAATTTGTGAACAATGAATTGGTCATTTTTTCTTTCTGAACACAAGAGTGGACCCCTTCTGAGATCACCTTTTCAATTTTCATATTTTTCAACTCTACTGGAGATTTTATTTTCCTAAAAATTCTCAAGTTACACTCCTACCAAATGTTCCTTATCACAAGAACCAAAATCACATACCAAAACATGCAAAAAATGAGGATTGGAATAATATCGGCCAACTTTTAAATAGATCCCAAAGTGTATCTAGAAGAGGAATGCAAAGATCTAACTTAATTTTGATATAATTCCAACATTGATGAGAAAAATTACATTGTAAGAGCAAGTGATCTACTATTTCTAGCTCTTCTTCACATAATGTACACTTAAATGGATCCATTATCTTCAATTTCACTAAACAATCACTTGTTAGAATTCTTTTTTGTATGGAAATCCAAGCAAAACTTCCAACCTTTGGTAGAAATTTATTGTTCTAACAGAAAGAAAATGCTCATTGTAGTTGTATATTATGTTTAGATTGAATTAAAACTCCATACCCTTCCTTAATTGAGTATATCCCTACCTTTGAAGCTTCCTATATTATTTTTTAGTTTTGTTGATTGGTAAACTACTCTTTCCTTCATCACATTACAAAAAAGTTTACACTATTGAATATTGAAAAGGCTACTTGAATCTTTTTTCCACACAACTTTCCCTATTAAGGAGTTGGTCGATTGCACATAGTCTATCAAATTTTCATTCCAAGCTACAAATAGAATTGTTCTTGTCTCCTATAAATCTAGATTTTATGACAATGGAGGTTCCCTATTCCATGAATCTAACTAGAATTTTGTGATTTTTCCATCGTTAACTTCGCAAGAACGAAGTTTGGAAATGAGATCCCTACGATTAAGTATAAAATTCCAAATAGTAAATCCCTTTGGAGGATTAGCCACTATCAAGACTCTTGATGGATTTCCATTTTTCAAAGTACTTGGCTTATAATATTTTGGTCCATTTAGCATCTAGATTTGAGTACATTTTCCACACTAGTTTAGCCCTGAAGGCTTTATTTCTCCACAAGATATTCTAAATTCTCCCCCCCCTTCATTCTTACCTTTTACCAGCCCTTCTAAAGAAATCAGAGGCACTCTTTTCTTCTCATTAATATTTCCCTTCCAAAGAAAAGATCATATATTTTTTTCAATTTCGGCAATCACAGATGATGGAGCTTTAAGTACAACTAGAAACTAGTTTGGAATTGAAGATAAAACTAAATTAATAAGAATAATTCTTCTAGACATTGATAACCACTTGGCTTTCCATGTTAGGATTCTTTATTTAAGTCTATCAATTACCTTGTGCCAATAGTGAGATTTTTTTTAACCTTTAAAGAAAGGGATACCAAAGTAGGTACATGGAAATTCCAATTCCTAAAAACCCAAAAGCTTCATTATTTTCTTCTTCACTTCATTTGAAGTATTTTAAATAGAATTTTTGGACTTTGCTACATTAATATTTTTCACAGAGGCTGATGAATATTTTCCCAGAACTTCTTTAAATTGCTTAGTTTCAAACAATGTAGATTTAGCAAAAAGAGAGTGTGTGACTGAGATACTCAAATTTTTTATATTCACTCCATGCCATAGACCTTGACTATGTTTTAGATGTATGAATTTTCTTAAAGCCTTTTCCATAATGTATGAATATGAAATTACCTATACACCTTATTTTAGTTGATTTATCTCAAAAATACTTATAAATACAGAAAAAAAATGGAAAAGTGCTCAAAGATATTTGGGAGCTTAAATTCAAGGGAAGCCCCTATGTTGGTCATTCAACCTCCATAGGAAAAAAATATGAATAAAATGATAAAATAAAAATTGTATTCTCTTATCCTACATGTATATAATGTTGGAAGAAGAAACAAGAATGATTATCTCTATAGTTTTGTGTTGTCATTAGTCTCACCATGTTGTGGGTGCAAATCTAAGTCAGTACTTGATATAGTATCTAAACCACTATTCTAGTCTACATTCCTCCACAATTGGTAGTTATTGCTTGAAATTTTGGGAAACTATTTATAGTTTCTAAAGGCATGCATGTTTAGAATTTCATGTGCTCCAGTGCTCATATGACATATTGGCATCATTCTGTTGATTAATTTTTCCAATGAAGTCTATTTTTGGATTACTTCTTGAATTAGTTGCAATAAGGTGAATTAATTTTTTTATGCATATATATGTGTGACATAGCTTACATCCATGCAACTTAGTGAAGTGGGTTGGATGTTTGAATTTATTTTTGGGAAGACTTTGTGAATACTTCAAGCCAATGAGTTGGTATTTTTTTAGGCAAGGAGATGCATCTAATTAGGGAGACCTAATTGATGCTTGTGGATGGCGAGAGAGAGAGAGAGAGAGAGAGAGAGAGAGAGAGAGAGAGAGAGAGAGAGAGAGAGAGAGAGAGAGAGAGAGAGAGAGTGTCTAAAATCGATCATCAATGAAGCATCAGTGAATTTGAAAGTGAAGAAGAGTGAAAATGATGAAGTGATTCAAGTTATTCTATTGAGCATCATAGAAACTACATCAACACTAATGAGGCACACTATTTTTAGTTCATTTTGGTTGTGAAGCCCATTCTTTTTTTGTGAATATTTTGTAGGTATTGAGCCTCCCTTGTAAGCAATGAGTTTTGTATCCAAACAGTGAGTCCCATCTAGGGTAGTGAGACTTATGTATTTAGTTTGAAACTACTTTATATTATGAGCTAATCATCACCATGGTTTTTCCTTTATTAGGTTTTCCATGTAAAAAATATGGTGTTTATTGTGTTGATTTACTTTCTATTATCTGCATTTGATGTTCATACATAATAATAGAATAGTTTGGTTGTGGAATTGATAAGTATTGAATTTTTAACTTTGAATTTTGGGATAACTAATTCACCCCCCCTCTCAGTTGTTCTGTGCATTTTAACAATTACTATAAGAGATTTTGTTCCTTGGTGAAGAGCTTAATTGCTTGAGGAGGATCTTGAAGGTTGATTAGATGAATGATAAATTACAGCTTCAGACTACTCTTGAGGTTCTTGACAAAGTGGAAAGAGAAAATAGAATCTTGATGATGCCAATGAATGTGTCCAGAAGCCAAAAGAACAATGGAATAAATTCAAGGAAATACATAAAGAATTAACTAAGCAACTGAAGTAAGAGATAATTAGACTAAAATTGATTGTAGAAGAGAAGAAGATTGAAGAATGTCTAAACACAATGGTATAGAATAAGTATAATGAGTGCTCTAAAAATGAACAAGAGGTAGTAAACTTGAATGTAAAACTGGAAAGAAAAAATTCTACATGAGAATAGTTTCAGATCTTGCTCTAATAAGCTTGGAGAACTACTTGTTAGACATAAACCAAGTAAAGAAAAAGCTACCTTAGGAAATGATGTAGGTGAAATTTCTAAGGGAAATCGAATGACTCAAGACAAAAGGAAACGGAAAAGAAATTTTACAGGGAGACCACCTGTGAGATAACCTAATGCACAAAGGTATCCCTCTTTCAATGGTATTTTTTTTTCCTATAGTAAATATGGTCACAAGGAAATAGAATGTAGTAGCAGGTAGAGCTAATTTTTTGGTCCCTTCACCAGACAATGTTTTGAATGTGAGAAGTTTGGACATAGAGCCACTGAATGCATATCACAGGTGAGATTGATCAGTTAGGTAATGATGAACATGTTTATTGGAGGTAGAATGAATCAATCCTTTAATGGCTATTGCTCTACCTATAACAAATTTTGACATAGAGAAAATCAATGTAGATCAAGAAGTAATCGATGTCAAAATAATTAGAAAAGTGTTGTCTACTACAATTTCAATATACTAGGACATATGTAGTGCCCTCCATTTTAGTTGTCATTGACACTCAAGTAAGTTGTTGTTGGGTGGTCATGTCATCTTTGTTTGTTAAAAGTGTTATTGAGTAAGTGTGGTTGATTGATTGGTAATGTCATGATGATTTTGTGATTGTATTATTTAGTTTTATTTCAAGGTTATGTGATAGCACTAATATTATGATTAGATTTTATTAATCAAATTAATTTAATTAAAAAGGAACTTGATATATTTGGAATTAAATAAATAATTAGAGTTAATAATAGATGTTAAATTGTATTATCATTAGAAGATAATTATTTAAAGATGAAATTAATAAAATTATAAGTAAATGAATTAAATGAGGAAATATAATTATTGTTTAATGATTAAATTTAATTAATAAATTTAAAAATGAGAAAGTAAATGAAGATAAACATTACTATTATCATCACTAAAATACAGATTAAAAAGTGGAATGTAATTTGATTTTTGAGATAAGATAATTAGTCTAGTAAAGTAATTTAATTTTAAATTTGATAAAAAAGGTAAGCCTTCAAATTGTAAAAAGCTAGAAATAGATGGATAATTATTTAAATGATATAAAAAAACAAAAAAAAAATTAATGAAGATAAGGAACAACGAGTAAAGCAACTAAAATAATAGAACGATTTCCGTTCAAATTCATGCCCATTTTTGAGGAAATCGTTGAAAAAGAAACTTTAAAACTTCATTGGAAATTTTAGGAGATTGAATAGAACCTTTGGGCTTTTGAAAAAGCAGGGAAGTTCCTTTTGTAATGGCTTTTCCCTTCTAGGAGAAAGGCATTCGGTTTTGGGAGGGAGCCACAAGATTACCTGGTAGGGAATTCTCTATTGGGATTCTCCCTCTCATTCTTGGGATGTAACTGCATCTTCATATAATTAACTAAGGTCTATTCTATGGGGGATGGTTGAAATTGGATGTTGGTTTCTATGCATGGAATTTGAGACTTGTGTTGCATTCAACGCACTAATTTGGCATTTGCTTCAGGTATGGATATACTTCACTTTCTACATTTAATATACTCAGATTATATTGATATTTCACATGATATAGGTTTTGTATTTAAAAAAAAAATTGATAAATATGTACTCAGTTCTTGGATGGCGTGGTAGTTCCACATCTTTAGATGAATGTGTCATATGGCTAGTGTTGACTCCTTTATGGGAAGGAAAAGTTACCCGTGCATGGTTGTTCTTAAGATTGAAATATGTGAATTTCATTCAGCTCTTAGTCTTAGCACCTACGTTGTGTCTGCATGATGTGATTTCAGTAGCTAAGACATCCACTTTGGCTCATATCTTATGTTGATAGCCATGTTTAGTAGTATTTGATATACCCTTGCACCGATTTTTACACCTACTAAACTACACTTGCTTGAAAGTTTCTTAGATTTTTCAATCAATTCATCTTGTGCATGTTTTGCTATTATTTCCCTCTATGTGATGGCATCCTTTTGTGGCATTTAGTGAAGTAACTCATGTCTCGTCTCTATGCTTCCTATCATTGAATAAACATGTTTATAGAAGTTCTCGACCTATTTTCCTTGTGTCATTGCAAATACTCAGCTTATAGTCTTATTTGATCCACAGTCACCATAGGGCTAACTAGCATCTTAGTTTATTTCTCATTGTATTCACCCAGCATGAGGGTTGACCATACATACCTAATGAACAACTATATATCTAATACAATAAGGATTATCAATGTGAGAAGCATCCATCCCTCGCTCCACCAGGTGCGCTTGTTGATCAAATATTCATGGAATGCAATAAATCTTGTTGTTGGGTGATGAATGTGTAGCCCTCATTTATCAAATCTACATGACTATATGCGCCTTGATCTTGAGTAGAGCTTACAATGTTAGAATGTGTTCCATAGTGCTTCATTAAATCGATGATTGTGAAAGCTCCCTTATAAAATCTATTTTGTGCATATCCTATAATCATGATAGCCAATTTCTTTCATTGAGAGTTTCTTGTGCCATAGTAACATACCCATCTTGGTATTGCCCTATGGTCGTGTCATTCCATCAGCTAACATCTCTTTGTTGGCTGCAATTTTCACTAAATGGAAGATTTTGGGAGCTTCCTTGCAAAGTATTTTGTTACCTTGTCAATGCCTTCTCTTATCACATACATATCCTCTCAAGAACCTAACCACCGAGGAACCAAACCTTCCACTATTTATTTATTCTAGTTATATCGATCTAAGAATCCCCAATGGTATGAATATAGTCTTTTTACTTGTACTGTTGAGAACTTGGTATACTCATGTAAATTGTTATCTACATAGCTTTGCATAAATAGACCAATGTATCACATAAATATGTATATATATACGTATCTCAATACATGGGTATGAATATACATCGAGATGTATATATATAAATGTGTGTGTGTAAATTGTGTCTGTTGTTGTATTTACAAATTAGATGGTTATTATTAGTTTTCCTTTAAATTGTATAATTATATATGTATGCTTATAAATATATTTATGTCAATCATGGAAATATAATTATATATATAAATATATGTATATAATGAAATAAATAATTATGATGATTCATTAATGGATAATTTGTTACTATGAGAATGTGTAAATGTTTATAATAACTAAGCAAGTTAAAGGTATTGGTAAATAGAATTAAATGAAATATGTATTTGTAGGGTATTAATATTCAAGTAATTGTTTTTTTATATTTCAAGTCAATGATGTAAATAGGATTTGTTTAAAGAAATGGATTAGGTTAACAGGTGTTTTGTGGATGTGCTAGGTGAATAGTGTAAGAGCACATTTTTTTTGTGAAATATGGGCATTGGATAATATATTCCTATAGTCATATTGCATTGATTGAGTAGATTAGTAAATGAGGAAAACTATTTAGGAGAAAAAATTGGATTAACTGGTATCATGGGAAATGGTAAAGTATTATGAGGTATAGTAAGTTCTATTTGATGTTAGTTTGTAGACTTGCGTAAAAGAGGTATTTTATCTTGTGAATAGAGACTTTTATCTTAATTACTTTAATAGTAGGATTGATAGTTAGTGTTTACTCTATGTGGAAATGTATATTCTTGTTATTTAATGTGTTATTTATTTTTGAAGTTAGAATAGTTGATTTCATAGTTAATTGTGAGTTATTGTATAATGGATTATGAATGAAGTCAATGATTTAGTATTGGGTTTACGAAAATGGGAGAATAATGCCTCTCATGGATGTTTGTTTCCAATTGAGTATTGTGTTTGGTCAATATTGAAATGAATTTGTAGATTACTATGTTATGGTGTAATGCCCCATCTTGTAACCTAAGGAATGATGCATTGACTACAAAAGTGTAACAATTTTTTTCTTAAAGTATAATTATTTACTTAACTTATTGCAAACATTCCCTAAGCAACGTGACAACACACTACTTGAAAATCCCATAGATGACAAAAGTAAATTACATTGCATAAATTTTAATCCACATAAACATAAAAGCATACATTGTATAACATTTAGATTTCATCAATGAAAGTATAATATACATAAAAGATTCTTTCATACATTGTATTTTAAATAATATTACAATACTCATCTTTCAAATGAGGTAGGTCAAATAATAGTTTACAAATTACATATAACAAAGGTTTACCTCATTAGCAATTGAGGAGTGTTACACAAATATAGTTTCCATTGATACAAATAAGGAAGTACATAAATCCATATACGAGCTCTCCATCCATGAAGTACTCGTTGCCATGTTCAAGAACTGGGGACCCAACAGAGTAAGGTGCCTATTCCCCCAACCATGTGGTACCCGTAGGTCCACCCCCCATGCTAGGAGATAGTAGAAAGGTTGCCTAGACATAACCTACAAACCCTAGACACAAGTAAAACCATAGACAATCCATACAAGTACATACTGAACTTATTGGTTACATTGCTTCCAGAATTAGGACAATCAAATAAACTAAGTTCACAAAAACACTGTTATTTTAGGTGGAGTGTCATCACAATGTTGCAAAGGTTACCCTGGTGTTTCTTCCTAGGTTCTAACCCCTAACTTGGGTTGCCTTGGCAACCTCTTACGAAATCTGGCCCCACATGCAAACTTTTGTGGTATTGAATCTCTTAAAAATAACAAGATATTGATTTACCATTCTAGGCCTTCTCAACTTATTCTCAAGACTGAACTAGCTCTTGAGTCTATAAATGAGTCTTATTATCTAGTTAAAGGTTTTAAACTATCTAATGTTTTGTTTTAGTTTTCACTGACTTAATAACTCTACATGAGTTACCCAGGCACCACTTTGTGCGTCGGCCCTCATAAAGAGCCACTCCCCTAAAATAACTCAAGAAATCTAAGTTTCACTCACTAAGGTAGAAAAAGTGCACATAAACCAAAAAAAAAAAATATCAAACATAGATCACAGACATCACATCTTGTTTATGGTACCAAGTGTCGATAGACCATACAAACCCATGTGCACTACCCTAGTAAACTCAAAATATTGTATTTAAACAAATAACAACTCCCACATTTACAAACTTATCTAGAAGACTTGAAATTTAATACAATCCCAATTTGACCAACAAAAGAGAAAATACAATTTAAAGCAAATCAGAGATTATATACATCTAATCTTAGGATCTACTAAATCCAATCAATTCCATTTCTTATAACATGAAATTCAAACAACATGATTATATTTCTTTTCCCAAATAATAAAAGAAATTGTTACCATTAGTCTAATTTTGATTTTCTTAATTTCACATATCAATAAATATCAAATTTTCTTTTCCAACCTTATTGTTTTATATCTAGCTGATCTCATACTTAACATACATTTTAACCAAAAGAAATTCTTATTTCATTACTAAAGTAAATATGAATATATATTTATTTAAATATATATATATATTTATTTAAATATATATATATATTTATTTCAATATATATATATATATATATATATATATATATATATATTTAAATGTATTAAAAATCAAAACCTAAAATCCAAATCTCATTTAATAAATGAATATTCAAAATTCATTTTTTTATTTATAAAGGAATTCGCATAGTATACACAGAAGACTGTGTATTTCATATAGCCTCTAGTTGTATACATAGCCCTCCCCGTATGGGGAGGCGGCTATGTAGCAGCTGCGCGCTGCTTGTGAGGGCGGCGCCGGCTGCCCCCACAACCGACACCCTATATGGGGGCGGTTGTGGGGGTAGCCCCTATGGCCACCCCTAACTCATAAATTTTTTTAAATAAAATAAAAACAAAAATCTGCATTTTTTAATCCTGTGTTTCTAGAATTTATTTTCATTTTCAAAAATCTCAAACCCTTATTTCGCCTGTATGGCGATTTCAAAAAAAATATTCATGTAAATATAAAATTTTCACAATCCAATATATATATGAATGTATATGTGTATGCATATATAAATATATATATACATTCACAAATAAATGATTAATAACATACTAAAATCAGGCAATTGCTTTCAACAGGGTTTTTCATCAGGTAATTGAGAAATTTAGCAGTATACACAATTTTCCCTCAACAAATTTAATTCGATCCCAGAGGGTTTTTATTTTAATTTCCAAAATAGAAAGTTTCATTCACAATCTACTTATTCAAAATATTTTCTATTGGAAGCTTTTAACATAAATTGTTACAGAGGTTTCCAATTCCTCATTTTATCTACTGAGTTTTTCTTTTGAAGCTTTCCAATTGCTTAACAAATTCTACAGGGTTGCTCTAAAATTTCACTATAAAATCTTGTCTTAAAAGATAACAGGGAAGTAACAAATTTCTACAAAATATTTTTTACAAAATTCATAGAGAAGAAATACAGGAATCACAACCACCATTATTTCCTCAGGAAACCAATGGCTCTTGCTATCGTGGTTGTTAGCCAAATTGTTAGCTTGATAAGGTATCATGCGAGGAGAAAATTGAGGTCTCCCTTGGATGCCCTATTAGTTGTTTTATTGTTGGAAATTGTGGTCAATTTTGCATTGAACTGTTTATGTTAACTTTGGTTGAGTTTTTCTTTAAAGATATTGTTATATTTCCATTCTTATTCTACTCTTGTCATTTGTGATAGTGGTTTTCTTATAGTCATTTTCAGGGTTCCATTTCGATGTGATCATCTCTTGAGTTCATTTTTTATTTGAAGAATCTTCATTCATTGAATTTGTAAACTTGTATTATTCTGACTTACTCCCATTGGTGAGTTATTGGGTAGTTGTCTTTTCTTGGGCTTCCAGAGGCGAGGGTAAACTTATTTCATATTGATTCTTCATTGATTTGGTCTTTTCCAAAGTTTTGATCGTAATGATGATTTTGGGTTTATGTATGGGTTGTACCTGATTTCATGAGAAATTATGTATATGGCTATTAACAAGACGGTATATGCCTCGTGTGTGATTCAATTTTGAGATTCAATGCTTTTTTAGTAATGGTCCAACTCCTTAATGCTTTGGTTTTCTATTTTTGGTTCAAGGGAGAGTGGCTCTTAGTGGGGGTCAGGGCACAAAGGGGCAGCTAGGATAACCCATGCAAGAGTTAGTGTAAAAATTTATAACCTAATTAAAATTAACTTAGTGGGTTTGGGTAGAAATAACATTAACAAGATAAGTAAGGATACCTCATCCACCCATTAGGGATTTCACAAACTAAGGGTGGGATGAAAAGGCCATGGTTGGAAAGATCCTTACCTCATCCTCATGAGAGGTTAACGGCTCTACATGAGTCACCCTATGGGGCTAGTGCCTCAAGTAATAGGAAGAGCTAGGATAACCATAGATGGGGGTCAGCGCCTTAGGCAGTCAAGAGAAGTTTGCATCTAGAGGAAGGGCGAGAAGAACCTATGTAGGACTATGTGATGACAGTCTCACCTAGTAACAAAGCTCAATAGGGGTCCTTGGTGGTTGATCTGGAAGAATTCAATGATAAAAAAATGGATGAGGATGTTGGTATTTCTAAGAGAACTAGGGATAATTTAAAGAGAAAGGCTCCTCCTACGTCGTAGGTGATTCGAACCTTCAAGAAAGGATTTCAGGATATGCATAACCTATAGGTTGAGACTAAGTCTATTCTGAATACTTTGGGTTAGTTGGTTGGATTTTTGGCTGATTTTTTGTTTGACCCTCCTGGTATTTTGTGGTTGGTTGCTGCTTATTCCGGTTTTTTCCTTATGTGCAGCCTATTTTTTCTATAGGAATTTTTATTACTTTCTCTGTTGTTGTAAACTTTGTGGTTCTTGGTCCCTGTAAAACCTATTTGTCCCTTTATCTAAAATAGTCTCCCCTAGTACCCCTTATGATTTGTTATCTTTGCAAATCTTTGGAAATGATTTAATGTTGTTATCCTTTTGAAATCATTTAGTATTGTTATCCTTTGGAAATGATTTAGTGTTGATATCCTTTGGAAGTGTTTTATTGATATTATGTTATATGGTTTATTGTTGTTATGTTTGGAAGTGATTTATTGATGTTATATGGTGATCTATCGATGTCATGTTTTGGTTGTGGTTTATGGAAGTTGTAATCATCCTTGTGTTTTTGGGCACTCTTGTATGACATTGAGTCTTGTTGATCTTTGTTTTGATGATCTTGGTTGAGGATTATTTCTTATCAACTCCTTAGCATGGGGGGTGGGTCTTCAAATCCACGTGGTTAGGTGGAATGTGCTAAGCAACCCATTTGGTTCCCAGATGAGGTTTGGATGATCAAGAGGTGTGGATTTGTGCCACTTACGGTGACTCCAAAATTATACCTGACTTGGAGCCAGTTATGATACTTTGTATTCAAAAAACTTTTGTATCATTGTAATTCTTGAACATTGTTATGTAAAAAAATGGATATAATGTATTATTAGTAAACCTCGTATGAATATTGATCCATGGCAGTTGCTATTTGTTGCGTTGTATTTGTGGAAATATGTCCCATTGAGTTCTTATGTTGTTAATGTCAATCTTTTTATATGTTGTGGTTACTTGAGTGAATGGTTTCTTATTGATGAATTTTAATGTATGTATTGTAATTATACATTTGATCATGGTTTATTCTCTAGCTTTTGGTCATTATCACTCTTGTATGGATTTAAGCTTCATAATGACTCCTCGTGTACCCCAAGGGACATAAGTGTTAATGGATTTTTTTAATTTAGTTTCATGACTCATGAATTAATGTACAGGTCATGTATGTTTAGATTTACTTTTTTTTTAAAAATGTATGGTAATTTTTTTCTTATTTTTCCTTTCAGATTTGCACAATAGGGCGTTACAACATATATCAAAGGTTTGTAGTAGGAAAGGAAAGAATTCTACTCTGGTAGAGAAGAATGATCTAGTAAAGAAGATTGATAAAGAAGAGATTAAGCAAGAGATGAATAATATATGGAATGAAGAAAGAAGAAGAAAAAATTAATAATACTGATGTGTCTATACACTCATCTAGTACAAGCGATTTATTCAAAAATTAGACCTTGCATGGTCCTAGAGGGTGAATTATCTGAAAATTATAAAAACCCCTAGATGAATGGTATGTCAGTCTGGAATGAGAATGGAATGTGAAGAATGAAAAATCAAATGTTTTGGAAAAGGAACCAAAAGAAAATAGGATGACATGAAGATTTTCTGACTACATTAGGGTTTTTTGTGTTGGGAAGAATTTTTTTAATAGATTTTTTATGTTTCTCACATTTAATGTGTCCTAGGGAAAATTGATGGTGTATAAGGTGAAATTTGTAATTATTTTTGATCAATTTAGCATTTGAAGAGCTTGGAGTGATCTTGCAGTAGTTTGAAACAATTATGAAGGGAATTTGAAGAAATTATCATGGGTAATCAGGAATCATTTCACAGTTTGGAAAAGGGAAGAAGGAAGAAAAATATGTTGTGATTAATCATTAACGAATTCAAGAAAGCATGGAAATACATAGAAGATTGAGTGGGAATATTCAACTAAGGCTAAAAGGAGTTAAATTGAAAGAATTTGATCACATAAAAATCAAAGAAATTGAACTAGGGCTAAAGGAAAATGAATTATAGAGCATCAAAACTATAGTTATGGATTTTTCAGGAGAATTTTTGTGGTTTGCTGATAAATATTTTATTTTGTTCTTGTTGAATCATTTCAAGAATGACAACATTGTATTGGAAAAACCCTACATAATTACAAAGGAAGCAATCGAAGCAATTATTGGCTTATGCAGTATCAAGGATCTTCCTAAAAAGAAAACTATGAAATATAAGGATGTGGAGGAACTTATTGGAATTAACAAAAATCCAAAAGCTCTATTGATAAACACTCTTTTGGATCTGGTTGTAAGTTATGTTGCATATGGTGTTTCTTACAAAATTGATTTTATAAATTGTGAAGGCTCGACACTGGCTATTGTTGTTTATATTGCACATATAATGGTTAAGGAGAATAGGTAGTTTTATTTGTGTAGCTTATTACTTGAAAATTTATCTAAAAATGTTTGTGTGTTAGTGGTTGAGGGTTATCCCTTTCAGTTTGGATCTTTGCTTGTGTGCTTGGTGTTTTACTTTTTGACCTCCCTACAAGGAAAAGATGTGTGGAAATTCGATATTCCTATTGGGAAACCAGTCTACAGACACCTAGAATCATTGGTAGATAAAATAATCATGTACAAATAATATTTCACATATTTAAGAACTCTATCCTTCCATATGTACCGAGTTAGTTTGAAGTGGGTTCATGCTCTAGTAAAAGAGAATTTGAAGCTATCATTAGTGATTCCCCTCTAGAATCGAAGAAAACAAAAGCTATAACTGAGAACATCATTAAGAAGGAAAACTAATCTTTGCCTAGATTTGAATCTTCTGATCTAGAGCACATCCAGTCTATGTTGGTTAAAGGAAAGATGAGGAAGAGTGATGAGATATGGAATGTATCCTCTCCTATTGACAAACTAAAAATTGATGATGCTCTCGTAGAATATCTACTTCGAAAAGGTATTGATGTATCAATTCTCTTTGAATCCTTACCAGAGAATTTAGTTGAAATTGTTGAAGAAATATTTTTTCTTGAAGCTCTAGAAGGATGTAAGTTTGAAGCCTTGGTTGAAAAGAGATGTACTAAAGTGAAACAAATATTATTTGAAATCATCTTGGAAACAAAGAAATGCATCAAAGAAATATCAAATATCTACAAACATTGTCTCTAGTGGCCTACTACAATAGATAAATTCAAAAGTAGCATTGAAGAAATTGAATCTAAGGTGAACAACATTGGAAAGAACTTTGATATCATTGAAGACAAAGAAGGGAAAAAAAGACTAAGAGTTGGTGAATTACAAGTGGAACTAATGGTTGTACAATGACAAAGAGATGATGTGGTGAGAACTTTACGGATCCTTAAATCGATTGTTGAGGTTTGGTTAGGCCATATTTTTGGAATACTTACTGATGCAGAAGATTGTGAAAGATAGTAAACATATTGGTCATCTTCTTTTACTCTATTGGTTCTTCTTGAAAGCGTCTACACAAGAATGGATTCAACTACATTCAACTAGAAGAAGTTATATCCCATTATCAAAGAAACGTACAAGAAGGTGTTTGAGGTGAAAAGTATCATTTTTAGTTGAATCCTGAATGTTCAATTTCTATTGTTGTGTTTGTTTTTGGGAAAAAGACAAGGAAGAGAAAAATTGAATGATTGGAAGTTTTTGGAAGATTCAATGGAATCTTCTTTTGCAATTTTGATGTCACCATGTTTAAATATTTGTTTACACCTTTTTGGCCACCCTTTTCCATTGATGTCAAAGGGGGAGAAATTTGGAAAGTTGGGAGAGATTATTAGAGGGAAGTTTTGTTTTGAAAATTTTGGCACATGTTGTCGTCAATGACAAAGGGGGAGATTGTTGGAAGAAAAAAGAATACTGATTATCTCTATATTTTTGTGTTTTCATTGATGTCACCATGTTGTGGGTGCAAGTCTAAGTCAGTACTTGATCTGGTATTTTGGTATGGTATCTAAACAAGTATTCAAGTTGCACTATCTAGTATTCTAGTCTACATTCCTCTATAGTTGGTAGTTATTGCTTGTAGTTTTGGCAAACTGTTTATAGTTGCCAAAGGAGTGTATGTTTAGAATTTCATGTGCTTCAGTGCTCGTATGATGTATTGGTAGCATTTATTTGATTAATTTTTGAAATGAATTCTATTCCTGGCTAACTTCTTGAATTAGTTGTAATATGATGAATTAATTTTGTTATGCAGATATATGTGTGACCTATCTTAGGTCCATACTGACTTAATGAAGCATGGTGGATGTTTGAATTTCTTTTTAGGAAGACCTTGTGAATACTTGAAGCCGACAGGTTGGTATTTTTGTAAGCATGGAGATGCATCTAATTAGGCCCACCTAATTGATGCTTGCAAATGGATCAAGTATATATATGTGTTGAATATTTTTGAAGATGAAGGATAAGGCATTGTGTGTTATATGATCGATGAAGTAGTAGTGAATGCGAAAGTGAAGAAGAGAGAAAATGATGAAGTGTGTCAAGTTAGTATATATTGAGCATCATCAAAACTACTTTACCACTTGTTAGGTACACTATTGTCAGTACATTTTGGCTATGAAGCCCAATTTTGTTTTGTGAATCCTTTTGTAGGTAGTGAGCCTGCCTTGTAAGCAATGAGCTTTCTATCTAGACAGTCAATACCATTCAGGGCAGTGAGCCCTTGGTAGTGAGCCTTATATATTTAGTTTCAAACTACTTTATATTGTGAGATAATCCTTACTGCTATTTTTTCCTTATTGGCTTTTGCAAAAAAAAAATCTAGTGTTTATTGTTTTGATTTAATTTTTGTTATCTGCATTTGATGTTCATACTTAATAACAAAATAGTGTGGTTGTTGAATAGATAAGTATTGAAGTTATAAGTTTGAATTTTGGGACAATTGATTCACCTCCCCTCTCAGTTGTCTTACACATTTTAACATATAGGAATTGAGAACATTGATTTTCTAAATAAAACTATGAGTATTAACCTTAGTCTATGAAGAAGACTACCATAATGTATACATTTGACAAATAGGTGGTGATCTATAGAAAAATAGGTTTTTACAAAAAAATAATGTGAAATGCAATATCACAACACAATAATAGTATTTAAATGAAAAAATATATATTATGAAGAATGGTGAACTTCTTGAAGGATTTGAGAAATTTAAAACCTAAGCAATCTTGTGAATGCTTCAATCACCAATTTAGAAAAAAAAAGTGAATCAAATGGAATCATTTATCCTTTTAATGGGTAATTAGATTGAGTTTCCCCAAGAGAGAGTCAAGTGATCTAAATACTTATTTTATAAAGAGAGAATGAGAGTATTGTTGGATCATATTCACTTTAGAGGAGAATTACATTGTGAGATGAGAATTGCATTAGGTGGAAAAAAAAATTCTAAGTAGAAAATCAATGATTCAAAGTTTAAAACCACTAAGAAATTAACACCTCATGTCAATGTTTATGCATCACGCTAAAGTCCTATGAAAATTATTCCAAAAATTAGCATGTATTATCAAAATAGACGTGTACTTGGTAGTATAGTCCAAAATCTAGTTGAACCTTTCTAAAGGAAAAATAGGCCAAGAATTGGGAGAAAATCAATAAAGAACATGCTACAAGAGTGGATGCCAAAAATTCATTAAAAGGACTGTGAAATTATGAGGGTACTGTTATGCCTTGCATAACCTCCCCATTTTGTGTTGGAACAAAAATGGGTCACCCTTTTTTCTTTTGTTGTGGTTGTCTTTGGTTGTTCAGTTGGGTCTTGGGGTTCTTTTTTTTTCCCCTAGGTTTTTATTTTGTTCTATTGGAGGCAGGTTTGGAGCTGAATCTAAACATGGAACTCTTTCAAAGGTTCAATTTCAGATCTTGTTCTGACCCTGACTTCACCCTTCTTTTTTGTTTTCCTCTATTTCCTTGGTTGTTTTTCACCTTGTTTTTGGGTTGGCCCATTCTCTATTTTGTTGGTTGTTCTCCTTGTTTTGTTTATTTTCTCTAGCAAGGTCAACGTCGAGGTTGGAACTCACATGGTAAGTTTGTTTAGTTTCCATTTTTGTTCCCATCTCGACTCCACTTCCGCTCTTTTTCTTTCTTTCTTTCTTTGTTGTTTGGGCCGGATCCGTTGTTCACTCTTGTCACACTTCCATTTTTCTTGTGTTGCTCTTTGTTTTTTTTCGGGATTGGATCCAAACCTGGAATCAAACTTTGAACTTTGTAAAGTTCCATTTTGGTTTTGGTCTCCATTCCCATCTCTGTTTGTTGTTTTTGATCAGTCTTTTTGTTGGGACCAGACTCGGGGTTGGAAATGAAATATGGAGGTTTGTGTAGTTTCTCTATCTTGTTCCCAACCTAGCTCTACATCTGCCTTACCTTGTTATGTTTCGTGGACTTGAATTAATTTTCTGATCACATCATTAGCGTCATCTTCAATCTACGACATTTATGGCATTAAATGCAACATGTTCGCACGTGTGAATTAACAATTAAAGGTTTAATTATGCTTAAACTTCCTCATTGTCATCATTATGCAAAGTTTTTAAGTAAATTATTGCCAGGAAGCTCTTGAGAGAATTGAGTTGATTGCGGGGGTGAATTACAGAGTGAATCTTGGCAAATTTCCAGTCAATCTTGAGGGGCGTTTTGAGGTAGGTTTCTTTTTCTTTTCTTTCTTTTGTTTTGTTCTTTCTGTTTGTCATTTTAGTGTATTCATGGGAGGGTTTTTTTTGTGAATTTGGTCACTTGGTCATTGTTTGTTTCTGGTTCTTTTCCTTTTTTTAATTTCTATTTGCTTGTTTCTTTCTTTTTTCAGTTTCATTTTGTTTCGTTAGGTATTCTTTTCCATTTTTCATTTTGCTTTGTTGCTTTATTATGCTATCACTTTTATGACAGGTCTATTTTGTCGTGCTCTAGTTTTTGACTAGGGTTTCAATTTTGAAGGGGTTTCCTTGCTTATATGGTTGATTATGTTTTTAAGACCCTGTTCCTATTTTATTATGATGGTTTTTGGGTGGTTCATACCAGTTTCTCGTCGGGCCCTACTTTTTGCAAATAGGGTATCGCACGAATTAGGGTTTTTACAATGTAACCTATTCATGGTTTTGATGACTTCTATATGGACGAGTTGTTGGAGGTTTAGGTTATACCATTTCTAGTTTTTCTTTAGGGGCCATGTGACCTAGGGTTTAGGGTTCATATGACCACCTTGTTTTGAATGCACTTTGTTTGCTGGAGTTGATCCACTCTCATTTATTATTATTATAACTCTTTACTCTTCGTTGGAACTAGGTCTAGGGAGGAAATTGAACTTGGTAGATAAACTTTTCTTTCTGGTTCGGTTCTCATTTCAGTCCCGCCTCCAACCCCTTTTCAGCTTTTATGTCACTTTACTCTTCGTCAGAACTGGGTTCGAGGAGGAAGTTTAACTTGGTAGATAAACTTTTCTTTCTGGTTCAGTTCTTGTTTTAATCCCGCCTCTGAAACCTTCCCTAGTCTCATTCCTATCCTACCTCTTACACTTTGTGTTCTATATCTAGTCCCGATCCCAACCCCGTCACATGATATGAAACATTGTATATGCTTGATACTTTTCCTGTCCCACCTCTGATAGAGGCATAGTTTCACCAAATGTTATCTTAGGAGGATGGAGTAGTGATTATATTATTGACTAACTTAGATGTTTTTTTTCATATAATATAGGATATTGTTGTAAGTATTAAGAGATGTTGGGAGCATCATATGAGGCTTCTCAAAGGAGCCAGCTAGGTGAAACTACATGGTAGGGAGTTAGGCCAAAGAAGATCAAAGTAGAGCAGCTCTTGTATACATTGAGGTGTAAACATAAGGAGGTCATTCTCACAGCTAGCAAGATTGACTCTGAATGGACTAATATATCTAACACCAATTTGGGTCAGTTTAACTATGAAGAATTACATGAAGAAACATTTACTAAAGAGCATATCACAGGAAGAACAAAAAGGATTGTTCAATCAAGACTGGCACATGTTGCACTTTTTCCTCTATATGTTTGATGTTCATAATTGATTCTTGTAGTAGTTGGAGCATATAACCCTGCTACTAGGTAGTGTGTGGATGTGAAGGGTAATTTCATCATTGACCTCACACCTAAAATGAATAAATTCCTATTTCATTTACCTAATCCTAAGAATCCTAGGCTACTAAATGAGGTAGAGGCTTTGAAGCTTTACAATGATAACAAGGAGAGGAATAGACTCCACATGAATAAGATCTAGATGAGAGTGGGGAAGAAGTCTATGACCAAGCTTCCAAACCATCCTAAAAGGGTAGATTTTAGTAAAGAACTTGCAAATATAATCATGTTCCTTTCAAGAGTGCTTGGGAAAAGGGATGTTTCACTGTTTAAAGAATGGATGTTTCCTTTC
This sequence comes from Sequoia sempervirens, assembly GCA_007258455.2. Taxonomy (NCBI): domain Eukaryota; kingdom Viridiplantae; phylum Streptophyta; class Pinopsida; order Cupressales; family Cupressaceae; genus Sequoia; species Sequoia sempervirens. Next base: position 792,351,101 of record VDFB02271358.1, read on the forward strand.
ATCCAAACTATTTTGGATGGGAGGTAACAATTTGACTGGTCAATAATAGTATTGGACAATATCCACAATCAGATGATAAGGGTGAGACAAACCAAGCTTTTCTTTATGACTTCCTATGTTGTCTATGCACCTGCCCGAATGGGTATTTTTCCTAGACTTCAAATAGTGGGTGTATTATGAGAAGCCCAAGGATAGAAGAAGGTGTGGGAGTATTATAATCAGCTCACCTTGTATGCATCAGAGCAATATTATAGAAGGGTTAATGATGATTTTCTTTATGTCATTATTAACAAACTTAATGGTGATGTTGGGTATAGGCTTAGTAGGGAAGCAATGGATTTTGTTAATGAGTGGGGACGTTGGCTTATCCAACACTCCACATTCACTTACTTCTAGATAGCAGGCTTTGAGGGTCACCCCCATTTGCTCCCAAGATGTGGGGATAGGATCATTTTAATGGAATTTATTTATCAAACCTTGGCTGTGAATCTCCAGTTTAGCAACAAACATAAGACTGGGTGCCATAAGTTTTTGATGAGGCTAGGGGCCTTTCCTTGTCCACACATTTAGGCAAGTAAGGTTGTTTGTGATGAATTAATTTATTTGAATTTGGGCTTGTACATTGCCAGGAAATGTTATGACCCCATGCATAAAATGAGGGCTTTGCTCCCTAGTGTTTTTGAGAAGCACTTCAATATATTGGAAGATTTTTGGGAGGATCTGCAAGATGATTATGATCTCAGGAGAAGGAATTATGAAAGGATACATATCCCACTCATGATTGAGTTTGGGATAAAGAAAGATATTCTAAACACATTATCTGATGATGGGATAGTTTTGGATCCTAGGTATGATCCGAACAAGATTGGAACTAAGGATTTTGATTCAATAAATTGGGATGCTGATGAGACCATTGATATAATGTAGATTGCAAGACCAATGCTCGATAGGAGTATTCAGTGGGTGATTTTAAGAGCCAATCAGGCTAAGGCTACATCATCCAAGAAGAGGAAGGTTGTAGGTACCACTCAAGGATATAAGAGGGAAAAGAGAAGGATGGCACCTAAGGAACCTTTAGAGTTTATGCCTTCTAGTGTCCAAGAAGAGGTCATTCCTCAAAACCTTCTAGAAGTACAAGAAGATGAAACCACTACAAAGGTGGGTGTTTCTACATTTGTTGTAGAAGAGGTACCTACTCAGCCCTTTGATGCACAAGAGTTGGGTCATGAGTCACCAATGGGAGCTCTTCATGGTGAAGCAAAAGCCTTGAGGAAAATGGAGGGTGACATGGAGATACATAATATAGAAACAAATTTAGAAAAAACTCCCTTTGATAAGGAGCATTATGTATCAACGTCATTAGATATGAAAGATGATGAAAGCACTGAACATATACTAACTGAAGAGGATCAGTGGAAATTTTTTAAGGATGCAAAAAGAGAAGTTGATGCTAAGGCGCAAGTAGAGGCATCAGCTAAGCTACAAGAAGATGAGGCCAAGGAACAATCTGAGTTGGCGGCCAAGCAGAAGGAGTTAGAGGATAAGGTGAAGGCTAATGAGATAGCTCAAGAACAACAACAAAAGGAGCAAGAGCTCAAACTTCAAAAAGAAATAGATAAGTCAATATTGGAGTAGAAAATTCATGATCTTGAAGAGGAAAAAGATCAGAAAAGAAGAGAAAGGGAGGCTATTGAAGCTAAACTCAAGGAACAAGAAGAAGCTTATAGGAAAAAGGAAGAGCAAGAATGCCTGAAAAGGGAAAGAGAGGCTATTGAGATTGCTAAACAAGTGAAGAAGTCCAAGGAAGCATGGGACTATGTTGAAGAATTGAAAAAGCAGCAAGATGAAATGTTGGAAAAGAAGAAAGAGGAGGAGGAATTTTTAAAGAAAGAGTTGGAGGCTAAGAGGCTACAAGATCAAAAGGATAAAGAAGAAGAAGAAAAGCTAGCACAGGAAAGGGAGGAAAGTGATCAACAAAATGTGTAGGAGGTTGATTCTCAACCAAAGCTTGCATTATTGCAACTTTGTCTTCCACTACTATTGCTTCCTCTTTATCTCAGCCACTACTCCTATTGCTCCTACTTGGATAAAACTAGATTTGGAAAGAAAACAATTTGTCCAACCACAGCCATTGAATTGGGAAGAAATGATTAAAGAAATTGGGAAAGAGAAACCTAAGGAGAAGTCCCAGGTTCTTCACTCCACTAGGCTCACTGATGCTGGAGAGATCATTGTTGAATACGCCATACTTGTAATGGAGAAGAGTCGTGATGACATGAAAATCACTGATTAGTAGTTGGGGGTAGTAAATTTTGGAAAGCCTACTAGAAAGAAACAGATGATTTTGATTGATATTGTGGCTTCTTCAACAAAAACCCAAATGATCAAGGATAATCAAAGGAAGAATGAGCTTAAGGATCAGTTGGATCAACTCCATGGTTTCTTAAAAGATGTTTCTAGTCCCGTTTCTCAACGGGCTACTCCTCCTGAATCCTCAGTTTTGTTAACAAAGAGGGAGGTAGATGATTTGATTCAAATGAAAAGCAAAGTGGGGATGATGGACAAGTGGTTGGGTAAGCTCAACAAGGAGGTTGATGATGTTCTTGTTGAGGGTGCTAAGATTCATAAAGCTGCTCCTGAATTAGCAAAAGATCTAGACCAACGGGCTAAGGATTTGGACAAGTAGGACAACGAATACAAGGAATATGTTAAAAGGATAGAAGATGTCAGAAAAGTTCCCAAATCCACCTTAATAGAATTTTCAATTCTTGAGCTTGGTGATGAAGACTTTGTGGAGAAAACTATGAGTATCATAAGATACAAGTCTAGGGCTATGCATGGACATCAAGAGGAATACCGAGAAATGAGTAAGGACTTGAATCAACAAATGATTGAGTTAGAAGCAGTTGTAGCCATTTTGATTAACTTAGATTCCAAAAACAAAGAAGGCCTATCTTTGGATAAATTAAGGGTGAAATGGAGGGGCAGTTCTGAGGAAATCATGCATAAAGGAGATGATGGGCATAATTTATTGTTATATCAGTTTATGGATATCTGGGAGGAGGTAAGAATTGCCAAAAAAGAGTTAATCAAGCTAAAGGAGATGCAAAGTTTTGTTTCTACAGAGTTTCAAAGAATCAAATTTGAAGGTGATTGGTTGGATGGGCTAGATTTGGAAACTCTTCTACAGGTATTCTCTAGTTATGATGATTACATTCAAGAGCATTCCGTGCAAAAGTGACTGACTCTTTGTGTCATACTCCATTTGCTCTTCTCCTCTTTCTGTGGATGTTGACGTGAGCTCTACTCTAGGTTTGATCTGTGGGTTTCATCTTCCTCTTGGAGTATCAGATTTTCCTTTTTGTACAATGGAGTGATCAGTCTTAAAAGCAAGGATTTTTGAGTCCACTTCTACATTCAGTTTCAGCTCCATGGATTTGGATCTTGATTAATGATTGAGAAATTTTTGCATGTGGCACTCTATATGTACTATTATAATCTACTTTGTAAAGGTTGGCTAATTGAATAAAGATTAGCCACTTGAGGATAGAGGATATAAACTAGATCTAGGATTTCAATGTCTTAAAAAGATACTCTGGAAAGTTTAGTAAAAAGCCTGATTTTACAATCTTCATATGTTTTTTTTCTTGTGATGATTTTGAAAGTTTGGATCTATTTTGATAAGGTTAATGATATATGATTAATCCATATGCCAATGGTTTGTTGTGCGTAATTGTTCTTTATTTGATGAAAGTCAATAGAAGGAAAAAGATTCAAGGTCATATCATTGGATTATCTGTGAATTAAACTATTATTGTATTTATTTGATCTATGGTTTAGATGATGAGTGAATGATTTATTTGAAGTAAGATTAGTGAATGTTGATGATATATAAATTACCATTATGGATGTATGCAGTAGCATAGTTTATTCTGTGGATTCCATCTTGTTGTAGTTGTGGTTAATTAGAATGAACACTCATTGTTGATCTACATGTCTAGATACGTAAGGATTTTATTCATATTTCTTTGATTTAAAGCTCTATTTCATATTTTTTTCTTTTATTTAAAACCCCTAGATGTAGACTACCTGATGTTATGCATTCTTTTTCTTTGTTACCAATAAAGGCCCCTTGAACATTATGGTCGCATCAATCACTAAGTGAAATCAGCATAATCGAGAACCAATTACCAGGACCTTGGGAGTTAGATCTCCATGTGTGATTTTTCTCTTTCAAGAGAAATAGAATAGTAATATTCTATTTAATGTTGTTGTGTTGTTTTGACCATCAATAGGTACAAATTTTCTACATTACAATGTTGTAAAATGAAAATAAATTTGATTCTTAAATTTATGACTTGCACCATATTACACCATATTATTACAATAATCTTGAACAACTACAAATGCATGAAACTTGACTTTTTTTACATATACATATGAAGAAATATTTTGACTGATTTCAAACATGATTATCCTAAATGCAATTTATGGATCAAATGAGGCATGCCACACTTTTATAGGTTCAAGGGTAATTTTATGTGAAGTTTAAATATGGTTTAGTCAAGTAAAAGAAAATTTTTGATCTATGTGTCTCCATGCCAAACTAATACATTTTAGGAGATATTTTATATATCTGTAAGATCACATTTTTTAACCTCATGTTATTTCATATTAGTTATCATCTTAGTAATTGTAATTATAAATTCTTGGTAATAATATTTTTAGAATAGCACATGAGGCCTCTTTGGGCAAGAATGGACTATTAAAGTAGATCTAATTATATTTGGTATCTTGAATCTTTTAATTGTACATGCACATCTTCATAGCTCTTGTTAACACCTTTCCGTAAGTGATACTCTCTATTTTATTGTTGTCTTAATTTCCTAACCAAAAACTAGGCTAAACTATCATAAATGGATAAAATATTTATTTGAGTATTCTCTTTTTTTCTCATATTTTATAGCAAACTATTCTTTCCCAATTGTGTAACTTAGTATTATCAATTTCTACTAGATCTTTAAATAGTTGATAGTTGATAGCCTTTAAAGAGTTATACTTGTGCAAATATTAGGTAATGTTATGGGGATTTAGTTAAGAGGAAATGAAATATATTAATATCATACATTACATGTATAACATGTATTTATATGCTTATAAGAGATATTTTATTCTTGTTCAATAGTAAGTTAGTACACTAAATTCTTAGCGACAAATCATTGGGTATTTGCATAGAAAGGCATTGAAAGCATATTGTGCTATAATTTTTCTTTAATTGTCATGTTGTAGACATCAAAGATCACAATCCTTATCCTTCTATCTTAAAAAGTGTAGATGAATATTATGTTTCTACCAAATGACCCCTGAATATCACATTTTTGTGAAGGGTTTACCTCATTATTGTAAATGGACATAATCCCCATGTCTAAATCATGAGTTTGTTCTCTAGGATTGTGGAGGTATAGATTAGGGAGTTATGAATAATATCATATTTGTTAGCAAGAGCTCAACCAACCAAAGTTCAAATTACACAAAAAAAAACTAAATCAAGAATGTTGCTTCTATAGAAGGCCAACTATACATATATTTCATAACTTTATGTCATGTGTTAGTATTTAAGATATTTTTATTTACTATAATCCCTCATACTTAAATACATTTATCATTGTAGAGGAGTAACCACTGTCAACATAATTGGATTTGGTGGTTAAGAGATGTAAATAATTTGCATTACAAGGCTTGTATAGTTCTTCATATTGTTTGCTACAAAAGAATTGGCTGAGGTGAAGAGCCCTTGTGATTTGGTTGTGCAACGACTGAACAAATGTATTCATCAATACATCTAATCTCAAAATTGAAGAGAGATCAAACAATTATCTAGATTAGATTGCACAAAGGACTTAAGACAAAACTCAACAAATGTTAAATTTGTAATTGTAGATGTAGTTTGTGATCACAATTCTATACCCAATCAGCAAATTCATCCCTACAAATAATATAGAAGAAAATTTCAATTATGATCCATATTTTTTACCACCATAGCACTTCTAAAACCAAAAGAGGATGCATGTTTTCATCACAATATATTTAAAATCATTTTTAAATTATAAAGCCAAATTATTATATTCTATCAATTGTCACTTTATGAATAACTTGTATACTTTTTTTTTCATTTAATAAATTACATATCATTTATTTACCTATAGTAATTTATATTAATATACATGGATTTTATTGGATTGGTCTAAAAGATATTTTAACAAACATTTACCTTCCTCTTCAAAGAGAAAACCACTAATTATATAATATCCAAAACTACAAGTAAGTTTTATATAATTAATAAAAACCCACAATTAAGAATATATAATTATATAATTCAATACTAAAATATTTTGTTCATGAAATAAAATGCTACATGAGAAAAACAATATAACTTCAATCTAATATAGGGGAGAGAATCGAGTATCTGAGCTTGTTCCAATAGTCGTTATATCATTTGTTGTTTTAATGCCTAATACTTTTTAAAATATTGGACCAATAGTTTTGACTTTAAAGTTGTTATTGTTTATGAGGACTGCATGAAATTGAATGAAATGTATTCCTTAGATCTAAAAAGCAACAAAACATGTGATGCCAAATCAATGTATCAATAAAACATGATTTAGTGCACTATTATTAGTGTCATTTTTTTCGGTGCATTTTTAGACACTATGATAAAAGAACATACTAATGTGGCGTTAAAACCTTAGTATAAGTAAAGAACTTGACATGTAAATTGTTGTAAAACTGCATTGTATACCCATTGAACTATGGTCGGGCTTAATTGGCACAATCTAAGCACTGATGCTTAGGTGGCCGGGCCCATTCCACTAGTATTTTTGTACCCTATCTGCTTTTTGACAAATTCTGTTTTCATAAATTTTGTGTTCTGTTTCCACAAAGTTTGTATCTCTGTTTTCACTTAAAGTTATATTTTTTTTCACTCCCACATTCTATTCAGGAATAAATATGCTCAAATCTTTTCCTATAAATACTCCGCTAAAGGAAAGAAATAGGTAGCACACAATGTTTAAATGAAACTTTGCACTTATTCATAGGAGATGAATTAGGTGTAAGGTATTTTAATAATCAAAGTATTTAAATAATATAATTTTTAAAAAAAATTAATATATAATCATAGTGTCTAATAAATATAAAATTTTAAATAAATAATTAAAAAGGTTTGAAAATTTATAAATTAATATATATTAATGATTTATAAATATTGTTTAATAAATATAAAAAATTTAATAATTAATTAAAAAGGTTTAATAATAAATATATATAATTAAATTTAATGAAAATGGTTTTTTTTTAAATAAAATTTTGAATAATTAATTAAAAAAGTTTAATAATAAATATATATAATCAAAGATGATGAAAAAGATTTTTGTTTAAATATATATTTAATAAATGCATTGTGTAAAATTTTGAAATAAATTTCATATAATAAATTATTTTAAAATTATGTTATATTTTAAATTTTTTAATTATATTTTTGTGATATTTGAGTGTTTTAAAGATTTCTCCATCATAATATATATGTTGCTTATTATAATATATTTATATAATATTATTATCTTATTTTTAAAATAATGTAAATATATTAATTAAAATTGTTGATACAACTAGCATACCTATATTTTTAAAATATATGTAAAGTACGCTGAGAGATATCCTTCTCAAGGAACCTATTTTTAATCAATTGAACCTTAAACCAAATTGAAGCTTAACCCTAACCATAAAGCTATTTGAACCCTAATCATAACCCTATTTGAAGTTGGTTCAGAATACTGGCTCATAGAAAAAGGATAAATTCCCTAAAAGAGTGTCTTTCAAGTTTGAAAAAGTGTAGATGGAAAACCTAAACTTTGAAATGGTTGTCACTGACTCCTGGCTCACCCAAACAATCGATCATCACACTAAGATGTGCATGTTCAATAGAAAGTTAAAAATTCATAAAACTCAAACTAAAAGAGTGGAATATCCAAGTCTTTAGAAACCTTTTCAAAGAAAGGATCTCCTTGAAAGTAGAATAAATAAGATCCAAAAGGACCTCTCAAATGTTTTTTCTTACATCCTAATAGAAGAAGAGAGGAATCTCATAGTTCAATTGGATGGTGTCTATAATTTTTAATAAATCTATTGGAGAAAAAAATTGACGATTAAATGACTTAAATAAGGTGTAAAAGCAAGTTTTTTCATTTAACATGCAAAATGAGAAGGAAAAGAATCATAATATGAAGATTGAAGATACTTATGGATAAAATTCTAATGATCATGACACCATCAAGGCTTCCTTGGTTTCCTCTTGGGAAAACATACTCATGGAGGAAAATGAAGACAAAAAAGAGAAAAAAGCAGGATCTCTTCTTGTATCATATCCCAACCTTGGATGATGATTCTAAATTCTAATTTAAAGTAGCTAAAGAATTCATTAAGGAAGAATGTAGCTAATGATGTCGTCATGGAAGAAGTTAAGACATCTATTTTTAGAATTGAAGGTGCCAAAGTCCCAGGCCCAAATGGTTTTTGTACCTTTTCTTTCCAAAATTTTTGGAATGTAATGGATGAGGAGCTCTGTGAAGTGATTCAAGGATCAAACGGATCATGTTTTATCTTAAAGGAACTCATTGCTACTTTCATAGCACTCATTCCTAGAAAGATTGATTCTAGAAAACCTAAGGATCTCACACTTATTTTCTTATGCAATACTATGTACAATATCATCTTAGTTCATCATCTTTATTAATTGTCTATATCACCTCCTTTATCTTTGACTTTTGTCCCCTCTATTTCTTTCTTTCTATCTCTCCCTCTTCCTCTCTATTTATATCTCATTATCTCTATCGCTCTCTTGTTTACTCCATCTCTCCTACTCTCTCTTTATATATATCCCTCTATCTCTCTCTATATATATATCACTTCCTATATCTTTATATTTATCTCTCCATCTCCCCCTCATTCATTGTCTCCTCTTTCTATCTCTATCTCTCCCTCTCCCTCTTCTTCTCTCCTTCCATCTCCCCCTTTATATTTATCCCTCATTGTCTTTGTCTCTCTCTCACCCTCTCTATATTCCTATCCTTCCTCTTTCCTCTCCCTCCTTTCCCTCCATCTCATTTATACATATTTGTCCCCCTCTCTATTTCTCTCCATATATATATATATATATATATATATCTTACTTACACACACACACACACACACACACACACACACACACACACTCCTTGTTTTTCTCTCCATGTCTATAGGTCTATCTCTATCTCTATCTTTCCATATTTAAATTCTTACATATGTACCTCTATCGAGATATCTCATTATCTATCTATTTCTCTCTACCCTTATATCTTTCCCTCTCTCATTTTATTAGATACTCTCATTTTATAGAGATAGGAAGTAATATATAGAGGGGTAGAGAGAGGAGAAGATATAGGGCTAGAGAGAAATGCAAAGATAATGAGATAGCTCGAGATAAATATATAGAGAGGGGGATAGAGGGAGAGAATAAGAGAGGGAGAGATAGGAAGTGATATATATCTTCCCCTCTCTCTACCCCTCTCTATATATGACTTCCTATCTCATTATACTGGAATAAGAGTATTTGATAAAACTAATCAAGATAGAAGATATTGGAAAAATGGTTAACTAAAATGAGAGTATCTTATAAAATGAGAGTATCTTATAAAACTATTCAAGATAACTAATGTATAACATCACAAATAAAAATTATTAGAAAGGCTCGAAAAGGACTCTCCCTTTGCTTACAATACCACTATATTTGTCAATGCTAGAAGTAATTATCCATTGTTAATAGAACAAGAGTCTAAGGCAGGTATATTGGCATTGGCACCATTTAAGGTTCCATGGATGTACTGATTATTGGAGCAATGCGATGGACCATCAAAATAGTTAAAATTTTTGAGCCACTTATTACAAGGATATTATTTAATCTAACATTACATAAAGGGGGAAATATTTTCTTTACTCAAGGTAAATGTCATGTAAACATCGAATTTTGCTGTGGGAAATGAAGTTGTTCCTTGTCTCTTTGGACTGATAGAAAATTCCAATGATTAGATCTTGTGTATAGTTAAGAAATTAGTCCCTAATTTTGGGTTTAACCAATGTCTATGTCTATTTTGGCCTAGTGCAATATGAACTCTAGTTATTTTTGTATGGTAAGTGTAGGGGCTATATAGAAGATAATTTATGCTATGATAACCACATGTCAATGGAGGAATAGAACATAGTTGTTTTACTTGTAGGTATGATAGTGTATGTCCCTTCCCTAGTTGGGTCGAAAACTATCAAAGAAAAAACATAGTAGAAGATGACCAACAGTCCATAGCCGCTTGGGTGCGAACAAAATTTTGTGGCTTTTTTCCCCTAAAATTTCAAGCTAAAATAAAAATAACAATTTTTTTCGCTTTAGTATACCTCTAGTTTGAAGATGATGGGTGTCAACTCTAAAAAGACTCCAAATTGATGTGAACACTCTATAAATGTCAAAGCATACCTCTAATTTGAAGATGATGGGTGTAACTCTAAAAGGACTCCAAATTGATGTGAGCACTCTATAAATGTCAATTTAAAATCTACTTGGAGAATTAAGTGAATCCATATGCCTATATACAAGAATTTTAGTTGATTTAAAACTCATAAAAGTATAAGGCTCACCAAATTCAATTAGTAAAATAATAATTAAAGAAACTTAAAATTCTTAACATTGACAAAACTTAAAATTCTTAACATTAACAAAATTTACCTTAGGATTTACTTTGCCCTGAAATTTTAAGTTTATTGTACAAATTGAACTTAACATGCCTTCATTTCAGCATACGTTAATCTTCTTATGGAAGATGAAAATCAGATTGAAATTAGAAAAGGTTTTATAATTTTTATTTCACTTCTAAATATCAAAGAGATAGATTGTATAAAATGAGGAAAAAATTTCCAACCATTCATTAACTAAGGAAACCATTGCTCTATCATTGTTATCAAACTAAGGAAAAATGGTTAACTGAAATGAGAGTATCTAATAAAAATAATCAAGATAAGTTATCATTGTTTAACTAATAATATATTTTACCTTAATTAGTTTTATCTTTATATTTCTATCTCTCCCTCTCTCCCCCTCTCTATATATTTATCTCTTCCATCTCTATCTATCAATTTTTACTCTCTCTTTATCTCTTGTTCAACATATAATATATATTTTATAATATATTTTAAAATAATATTATATATTATTTCCTTATATAATATATTTTATCTTGATTAGTTTTATCTTTATATTTCTATCTCTCCCTCTCTCATTCTCTCCCTCTTCCCCCCTCTCTATATATTTATCTCTTCCATCTCTATCTATCATTTTGTACTCTCTTTATCTCTCCCTCTCCTCCATCTCCATCTCCATCTTCAACTCCATCATCTCCACCATCTCCACTCCATCTCCATCTCTAATTTCTCCTCAATTTCTTTCTCCTTACCTCTCTATTTGTTTCTCTCTTCCCCTTAATCTCCCCCTCTTTCTATCCCCATATGTCCCTCCCTCTCCCTCTCTCCCTATTGAGAAAATAACATGAGCCTATTGGTAATGGAGCCTTATTACATTAATTATTTATAAATTATCATTCACCATGTCACTTTATTATTATTTAATCTATATGTAATTATTCCAACATATACTAAATAAAAAATGTCATTATTGAATTTTCCTTGACTTAATCAAAAGACCATATATTTAAAAAAAAAATGTTTTTCAATGATTCTTTTATTTATTTGGAATTTCTTTTTGTCTTTTCGTTGAATAGCTTTAACATTTTAAAATTATATTATTTTAAGAATAATATAGCTCTATTCAATAAAAATATAAATTTACAAAATTGCAAGCCCCTTACGGGGAACCTTGGTGTAAAAGCTACAATCTTTGTAGCAAGGAAAAGAGAAAATCATTCCAAATACCTACTAGGCAGCCCTATATACTCCAAGGGCTATAATCTGCATATGCATCTAAATGAAAGCTACAATGTTTGTACAATCTACATATGTATTTGAATGGCTCTTCCGTCGAATCTATATATATGAAGGGATGTGCATCCTTGCGATAATCTGACCATCTTGTAATTTTCAAATATGAAATTGGCACTATCATTTGTGGCAGAATGCCCTCCATCATAGTCATCTGTTAGGGAAATTCAAGGCTCAAAACAAACAAATCATTCTGTTGGATAGGATCTATTTGCTTGATGCACATTTTCCCATTTCCCTCACTTGATCTCATGTGCCATCGAAATCAAACCCACTTAGCCCCTATCACCAAAACATAACCAATATCATGTATTGAAAAGAATTTTTTGTTACCTGGTATGAGCGGGTGATATGCTTGTGAAAAAAACTTGTGTATTGAGAGAATTTATGTTGAAATCTATCAAGCTTTCCCAAGTAGCCAAGCCATTTGCATAGGCAAGAATTTGATCCATGTCTTGATATAGTTTTCCACCTAACTGTATATAATCCCATCTGTTAATTAACAAAAAGAAACATGAGATTGGATTTAAGCTTGTAGATGTTTATGAGACTATTGGGCTTTGGGGCTATATGTACAGCTAGTAGAAGGAAACCCAAATGAGAAAAATATCTACTTACGATCTCAAAGTGCCTATGTGTTCCCACCAGTGTCTAAATTGAATACAAGGATGTCAGCATCTCTCCAATAATTTGCATTGTTTTCAATGGACTTGATTCAAAGAACTCTCTTTAACTATTTCCAACATATGTGTTGTCTAGGTCAACCAAAAATGGAGCCCCAAAAAACTCAACACTGGCATTGTAATTTTGTATTGAAGGAAATAATTAAATTTAGTCCCCAAATGGATAAACCCAAGTGCAAGAACAAATATTGAGTTAATTTAGGATTTTGAATGGTGAAGTCAAGTATAAATTCAATGGAAAAATGCAAATGCAAGATTGAAATAGATTTACTTTATCAATTTAAAAGAATTCAAATAAAAAAACAAATTCTTATCAAAATGGTTTAGAATAACTTGAATTTTAAATAACAGTTCATACCACTCATTGAATTTGACATTTTGAAAAAACTGGTTAGTTATATCATAAACAAAAACATATCAGAAATTTTGCTCACCAGGACCTTAAAAGTTGCAAGAGGGTATCCAAGCGAAGCAATTTTTTGAGAATCTGGGATCACAACTTGTAGCATGCACACCATAGACTCCCATTCATTGCAGGTTAGAGAGTCTCCTACAAACATGAGCCTCTTTCCCCTTAGAACTGTTGGCATCTCGTTTGTGTTGAATCTGTCATTGTCATGCACCAAACAAACATCTCAGAATATAAAACATGTAAGAGTTGAATTTGAGAAGTAGGATGTATTTTCCACAGCGTGTCAAATTATGATATTGCTATCAGGATTCAACTGTGTAGTTTTTGAGTCAAGCTCATTGACCCATGTTTCATGAGTAGTGGTTCACAAGAAACCATCTCTCATGATAATGAATGGTCCACTTAGCATTCATTGCATCTTGGTGATGCTCATAGAGGTGAAGCACTGGGCCGTCCCAGGAGGTCACCCATCCTAGTATTGCTCCAGCTCAAGCGCACTTAACCATAGAGTTTTCTCCAAGGTTAAGCCCACTTAGCTTGCAACCCCATTTGCAAGCTAAGTGGGCTTAACCTTGGAGAAAACTCTATGGTTAAGCACGCTTGAGCTAGAGCAATACTGGGATGGGTGACCTCCCGGGATGGCCCAGTGCTTCACCTTTGTGAGCGCCACCAAGATGCAATGAGTGCTAAGTGGACCATTCATTATCATGAGAGATGGGTTCTTGTGAACCACTACTCATGAAACATGGGTCAATGAGCTTGACTCAAAAACTACACGGTTGAATCCTGATAGCAATATGATAGAGTTGAATTTGTCATTGTCATGCACCAAACAAACATCTTAGAATATAAAACATATAACAAGAAAAAGCAGTGCATAGTTTTATCTTACTTACCTAGGTATGGCACAATCTTGAGGTTGCCATCTCCATTTGAGATATTTTGAATCAACTGGTCTACGAAAATGTGCAAATTCGTTTCAAGCTATTTAAATTCCATAAACCAAGCTTGTGCTAATTTTAGAGATTAAATAAGCCTCGACCATTTGCACCAAGTGCTATGACATCAATTACCCAGACAATCAATACAAGGATAATGATTTTCCTCCAGTTGGGTGGGGGAAAGCCATTAACCCTAATTTATATTCAAACTAACTAAAGTAACAAAAATAACTGTTGTAAAAAAAAGTGTAGATTCATTACGATCCCACATAGCTTGGAATCAATCTTTGACTAGTCTTATCATGTAAGACAGTCATGGTGAGATGTTGACGATGGGGTTGGTGCAGTTCAAATCTGTGTCTATCTGATCTGCCAATTGACCATAGATCTCAGAACGGATGCTGTAACAACTTTGTGAAATGGTGATTTATCTAGAGTAGTTGATATCCAATATGTAAGTTATGAAAAATAGTTATGAATCTTTACTAATAACTATTTTATTTACGCTAATGCAAAATATAGATTAAAAAATCTATATCTTTATTTTTATTGTTGTAATTTTTTCAGAAAAAGTAGCATGACTTCCACCTGCCTGTCATTTTCAATGCAGCTTCAAAAAATTTATAGAGAATATTCCTTGAAAGTTTTCATGTATAACGCCTCTCGGCATAATAATATACATTCTTTTTCATTTAGCATTTGATATTTTATTCTATTTATCTTAAAAAAAAAATCCACTTTGTTATTATTCAAGAAGTTTTTGTGGTTAGTAAAGAGTTATTTCTATTTATAGTTATTTATTAATTTGAAATAACTCTTATTAAAAAACTCTCAAGAAAATAAAATAACAATCAATATTTGCTAGTATTTTTAATTCCAATAACACTAATTAAAATGATTTGGGAAAAAATGGTTCTTAAATAAAATATAATCATAATATAAAAATATAAACAACTTTCAAAATATTATAATTTACAAAACATTCAATGGACAAAATATTTCCAAATTTAATATTATTTCCTTTTTATTTTCTTCATTCATAAAAAAATATTTCAATTTTATTAAATTAAAAATATTAAAAAATAATGATTCCCCCCATTAGATTATAAACATACTTGTACCTCTCAAACTCTAAATACAATAGTAACACAAAGTGACATGCCATCATCATATATAAAATTGAAACACAACTAAATATTTTTAAAATTAAAACTATTAAGAAGTAGTTGATGTTTAATTTATTAAGAGTTATTTTATATGCCATGATCATATATAAAAATTGAAACATAGTTAAATGTTTTAAAAAATTAAAACTATCTAAGAATTATTTAAGATTTTTTACTTACTTAAGAGTTATTTTATAATTTTTTCATTTATTTAGAATTATTTAAGTTTTGTTTTAACATTAAAATCTTCAAAGTAGATGATTTTTATTTATAAAACAACTTTTAACTAAATAAGCATAAATTAATGTCAACTTTCTAAACATACAATTGATCACCTACCTTGTGATTTTCCATAGATAAATTAATTCATCTAATTATCCAGAAAAAATGGTATGATAAATTTATCAGTAATGATAATATTAAATCCACGAAATATTCCAACAATTTTATGTGTTCCTTTTTATTTTATAATTTTTTTCATTTACTTAGAATCATTTAAGATTTTTTTAAACATTAAAATCTTCAAAGTAAATGATTTTTTTTTTATAAAACAACTCTTAAGTAAATAAGCATAAATTAATGTCAATTTTCTTAACATACAATTGATCACCTACCTTATGATTTCTCATGGATAAATGAATCATCTAATTATCCAAATAAATTGTATGATGAATTTCTAAGTAATGATAATATTAAATCCACCAAATATTCCAACAAGTTCACGTGTTCCTTAATATCTTCCCCTTTTAATTTTTTGGTTAATATATTAGAAAAAATTCTACATTTCTCTTCACATACATGTCTCTAATTAGCACTTGGATGCCATAATCTGATAGAATGATAAGTTTGAATTATTTCACCTTTCTTGTAATTTGTCCTATGATGCTAAAAGATCAAACATGATAAAGCATGAAGTAAAAGATATCTAATAACATACATATAGTTAAAACTCTTAGCTCCCTCTACTGAACTAGAGATATTGGCATCATCATAAACCTTCTTGTGGCTTAAAATTTTAATACTAAAATTAAATATAATTCTCCCTCAAAGTGCACACTCATTAGCATAATTATTTAGAATATCAATCTATATGTTTCTAACTCAATATTTTGAAGACTATGGATGTTCTTAGAGAGGAACACATTTTTCAACCATATTTTTAAAAAGTGGTATTTTTTTTCAATAAATTCATCAAGTTCAATATTTTCTTACTTTCAACCTTAAGAATTAATTAGGATTTATTGTTTATAAAATATCTATACCTTTCATCTTCTTGGTGAATTCTTCCAAATCCACTCCCTTTCATTTTCTTGCAACTTTGAATTTTCTTCTTCCTCATGTTCAACTATCGTAATTTCTCATTCACATAAGGATTTATATAATCCTTGTTGAAAGTGATGACTTCAAATTCTTGAAACTTTCTTGAAACTCATAGTTATTTGTCTATACTCCATGATTTTTTTATTATCCATTTCTTACAAATCTAGAATTGTTCTTCTTTTCAGATGTTGTAGATTGTAATAAATTATGATAGATGTAGATCTGTAAGTAAGAAATTATGATAGTTGAGTAGGAGGAAGAAGAAAATTTTCTAGAAATACTCTGTCCATTGAATGCTTTATGAATTATATTATTTTGAAAGTTGTTTATATTTTTATGTTATTATTATATTTTCATATAAGAGTTATTTTTTCCCAAATCATTTTAATTAGTGTTATTTTATTTTTTGGAGAGTTTTTATAAGAGCTATTTAAAAAATAATTATAAATAGAAATAACTCTTAACTAAATAAAATAAAAAATTCTTGAATAGTTATAAAAACAAAAAATCATATCTTAGATAAATAAAAGTAAAATATCAAATGTTGTCGGCAACTGGTGATTTTCGGCAAATGGTGATTTTCAGTTTCTGGCAATTTTCGGCAACTAGCACCTACCCTCCCCCGGTGGCGGGGTCTGCACAGGTGTGCTCGTTATTTTTTAATTCTCTCTTTATTATGCATTTATGTTGAATGCATCTGGCTCTTCATCCCTCTGTCGTTCGACAGAGGCCGTACCCCCTATTTCCTCCTCAGTTGTACCTAGGGCTTCGATGGATTCTGGCTCTCCTTGTTTAGATTGTCCCAATCCCAACCCTTTGCTTTCAAAACCCAAGTCATTTTCTGAGGCGGTGGTTAATGCTGGTAACCCCATCAATGCGAGCGCAAGGTTTTCTCTATCAAATTCAAATGAAGCCGCCAATTCTGGTAAGATCACTAGAGTTGCTCCGCTATCTTTTTCTGTTTCTCCTAATCCAGAAATGCTAGAGGAAATTGGTAAGGAAAAGAATAGGTTAAGAAATTATGCCATTTTCTTTTCTACTGTTGAAGTGGATAAATGTCCTCCTAGGAAATTTCTTGAGGACTGGTTCCATAACTATTGGAACCTGAAACTTGGCTATCATCTTTCATTTTGTTGTCAGATACAGAAAGGTTTATTTATTATATTTTTTACTAATCATGAAGCCCAAGTTGAAGTGCTTAAAAAGCAATGTTGGTCTGTGGGCTCTACCTCTTTTCGCGCCTTGGCTTGGTCGCCTAAGGCCATACATGAGGAAGTCCTTGCGCTTTCGGCCCCTCGTTGGATTCTGGTAAAACAAATCCCACCTTTCCTATGGCGTTTTCTACCAAAATTGCTTGAACCACTTGGAAAAATCATCTGAATGGATGACACTGTCCATTTGGTCCCTCATATGGATGCTAGAATTCTTATCTCGCTGAATCCAGGATTAGAAATTTCATCTAAGATTAACATTTACATCTCGGATGACAATTTCTCTTGCCCTATTGATATCCTTGGGGGGCTAAATGTGTGTTTCCTGTGTAGAAGAGAAGGTCATATGAGGAAGGACTGCCCCATCATTAAGAAGAAACCCTCACCGCCTAAACCCTCGGCTACCCAAAATTCACCAGAAAATGGCAATCCCAACACGAACTCCTCATTGAACAAAACCTCTCTTGTTGTAGCTCCCGCTAATCCCTCCCCCCTATTGACGACCAACACCCCGCCCCCTCCTCTTGTCACCTCCCCCGCTTCTCTCCCGGCTGACTCTTTACCCCTGGTGAATACTGATCATAATTTTGAACCCCTAACCTTGACCAAAGTCTCTAACAAATGCAGACGGAAGTCTAATAAGCAATCCATTTCATCTTTACAGAACCCCCTTTCCCTTTGCCCTCAGCCCTCCTCTGTTTCATTCTACCCTGGCGAAGCTGTAGGTAATGAAACCCTAAGTATCTCTCGCCCCTCTTGTTTAACCCTCATGGAACACTCAGCCAGATGCTCTGACCTGCCTCCTCCTCAGAGCTTCCCCCCTAAAGTCTTCCGCGAGCTTAGTGATGACTGCTTGCTTGAGGTCATCCCCGCCAGCAACTACTCCTCTGTCTCTGATGTTCACACCGAAAAACATATCATGGACATTAACTTTTTGTCCCCTAATGAATCTAATAATGAAGATGAGTTTAAAGATGCCTGCACCATAACTAAACGTAGAGGAAGGCGATTAGGCTCCAAGAATAAGAACCCCTCCAAGAAAGTGCTAAGGGACATTCATAACAATGTCTCGGCCCAAACTCAGGGACCCACTGAAAACTATTCTCCCCCTGCCCCCCCCCCCCGAATGTTTCCTCATGAATTGCATTTCATGGAATATTAGGGGTTTGGAGTCCCCTGACAGAAGATGGATCATTAAATTCTTTCTTGACACCTGCAATTCCATGGATTTCCTGATGCTGCAAGAAATTAAGGCTATTAGATACACTCTGGATTCCAATCTCAATTTTCTTTGGAAAGATGCCATCAAGTTCTATACCAACCACCACAAGGGTAGGGGTGGGGTTGCCCTTCTCATCAGCTCCAGATGGGAGAAGTACATCTCTAGCTATGGGGTCTCCCCCTGTAACAGAGCGGTGTGGGTTACCATGAATCACAATAATAATGTTTTTGGCATATGCTCTATTTATGCCTCGAATGACTTCAAGGAGTGTGTGAATATTTGGGACTAGTTAGTTGCCCTTCCTAATATCCCCTGGCTTGTGGGGGGGGATTTCAACATGATTGAATCCCAAGAGGACAAACTTGGTGGCCTTCCTTTTGCTTGGAAAGACCTAGAGAAAGTGCATTGGAATAGAATGATAAATTCTAAACACCTTTTTGACCCCCTGGCTGGTAATAAGGATACGAATCCTGGGATTTGGCATACTTGGTGTAATTTCCAACAGGGTCCCTCCAGAATTTACTCCAGACTCGACCGCTTCTACGCTAATAAAAATTTCTTTTCTTTTCTGTCTGATAAATACAGACACTTTGTCCTCATTACCCCCACCTCCCTCTTCAATCACCATCCCATCTCCACCTGCATTAGAATTAACAACTCTCCTATCCACTGCAAGGGCTCCAACCCTAAATTTTCTCTTAACACTAGCCTCCTGAAAGATGAAGAAACTCTTGCTGCCATACACATCATTAAGCTTATTAACAGATATAACCTTCCCTCCTGCACTCATTTGGATAGATGGAACATGAACATTCTTGCTTGGTAGAATCTGCTAAAGACCATTGGGCAAAAAAGAGCTAAAGATTATAGATTTGCCGAAAAATGTCTTTCCTCCGATATCTAGATAGTTGAAACCAACATTCAAGCCAACCCTTCAAAATGTGACCTCGTCTCCCATGTTGTCAAAGCCAAGGATGCCCTTAGACAGCACCAACAATTTAAAATTAATGGAGCTAGGATCAGGTCCCATGTGCACTGGCTACAATATGGTGATAGGGGTTATAAATTCTTCTTTAACCTCCTTAAGCACAAACAAACTAACGAAACTATAGAAAGAATTTTTGTTGATAACCATGAGATAACTGACCTCGATAACATTAAAGAGGCCTTTGTTAATTTTTATCAAAATCTCTTTGCCTCTGAAGATTCGGAAGAGGTTTCCTCCCTTAGACATCAAGTTTGCTCCCTCATCCCTAACAAAATCTCCACTGATGAAGCCAACAAGCTGTCCAAAGATTTCTCCCTGGAGGAAATTGAAAAAGCTATTAATTCTCTTAGTAATGACAAGGCTCTGGGACCTGATGGTCTCCTGGCTGAGTTCTATAAGGCTAACATTGGTTGGATGTGCCAAGATCTTCATGATATGTACTCGGAGGCCCTTGTTAGGGGTTCCATGGGCTGCTCCATCAATAGGGGTATAATTAAGCTGATCCCCAAGGATGGAGACAAAGCGCTCATCAAAAACTGGAGACCTATTACCCTCCTTAATGTCTCATACAAAATTTTGTCAAACTCCTGGCGCTGAGAATTGAGAATATCCTGCCCAAGTTTATTTGTTCTACCCAAACTAGTTTCATCAAAGGTAGATTTATTCTTGAAAACCTGATTGCTAGTTGGGAAGCCATGAATTGGTCCAACTACTCCCAGCAAAACTCTGCCATGTTCCTTCTGGATTTCAAAAAAGCCTATGACAGGGTGGAATGGAGCTTCATCACTATGATGCTTGAAGCCTTCGGCTTTCCTAGGAAGTTCTGTAATTTTGGTAATATATTACTCAAAGATGCCTCTGCCCAGATTGATGTTAACAGATCCCTCTCTACCTCTTTCCCCCTTGGTAGATCTATCAGAAAACACTGCCCCTTGGCCCCTGCCCTCTTTGTTATAGCTTCTGAGGCCCTATTCTACATCCTGAGGGATAACTCTTTCTCCCCTGCTGTCAAGGGTATAACTCTCCCTAACAACGATGAGCTCTTAAACTACCAATTTGCTGATGATACTGCTATCTTCTTTGAAGCCAGGCCTGATAACTTTGAGGCCGTGACCTCCAAACTCAACCTGTTTTGTAATATCTCTAGGGCGCGGTTGTCCCACTCCAAATCTGTCTGTCTTGGTTGGGATGAGCTGCCCCCTGATTGGTTTAAAGTTTATGATTTTCAGTGGGGTGGTCTGCACAAAATTGTGCACTACCTAGGCATACCCTTCTCTATAGATCCTTCCCTTAAAGACATGTGGTTGTGGGTCAAAGACAAAATTACCAAGAAGTTGAGTAAGTGGCACAACAGAACCTTATCCTTGGCTGGCAAAATTCAAGTCTGTCAAAAAGTTCTTTCCTCTTATAACATCTATTATTTCTCAGCCTGGATGTTCAACAATTATCAAATCTTAGAAATTCAAAAGGCCGTCAGGAATTTTCTCTGGTCTGATGGAAAAGGTAAAAAAAAATGCACGCTGTTAAATGGGAGTGGTGCCATATCAATACACTCCTTGGGGGCCTTGGTTTGAAGGATCCTAAGCTCCAAGGGATTGCCCTGGCTGCCAAGTGGATCTTTCACTCACTTGATGGCAATGATCCTTGGAAGGTTCTTGTTAGGAGCAACATTGAAAGAGGCTTCCCTAAAAATGCAAAGTCCTGGAAAAATTTTTCGTTTATTGATATTGTTATTGGTAACTTTCCTGTTCTCATTCAAGGATCTGCTGTCTTTAGATCCATTTGGAAAGCTTGGGACTAGGTTAAAAATTATGTTTCTAACAAGACCTTCCATGATGACTGTCATCTTTTTGGTGAAAGGTCCATTTGGTGGAACTTATGTTCCTCTAGTAAGCCCCTTTCCCTCTCGCAAGGCTACTCTGCTTGACACTGGTCGAATAAAGGCATATCCCAATTCACTGACCTCTTTGAGCATGACATGTTAATCAGTTGGGAGGATCTCAAGATCAAATTTGACCTCCCCATCTCCCAAAAGAAGACTTATAATATGCTTCTCAAGGCCTCTAAGGACCTCCCTTCCTCAAGTCATGTGGATTCTCATAGGTTCCTTGACTGTAAATGGACGGATGGAACTATGTTATCCAAGATCAAAGCCAAAAACATCTACAATGTTATTCGTCATTCGGAAGCCATCATTGATCATGTCAATTCTATTTGTTACTCCACCCTGGACGCTCGTGCTTGGAAGAAGTACTTTGATCTTTTGTGGAAAGGTCCCACCAAGCCGAAGCTTAAGTGCTTTAACTGGCTCCTGCTTCTTGATAGACTTCCTGTCAGAAAGGACAATGCTGCGACTGATTACTGTAATCTTTGTAGGCTCCCCGAAATGGCTAGGCACATTCTGCTTGACTGTATCTTTGTGAAGGAAATTTGGTTTATTTTTGGCATTACTTATCCTACGATCTTCAATATTCTTGATATTGTTACTGGTCATATTGATGGTTTGAAGCATGATTCTAATCTGTTTTGGAAGATTCTCTCCTCTAACGTTTTATGGCAAATCTGGAAGTGCAGAAATGAAGAAAGATATCAGAATAACCCCCTGTGATCTTACTGAGTCTTTTCGAAAACTCACTTTCTTTAAAAAAAATTTGCAGGTGCGAACTACCATGATAATTGAAAGGAAAAAACTCAAAAGATTCCTGAAGGATGGGTATGCCACTTTCTTCATCTATGAGATGAAGGGAGGCTACGCTTGGAGGGAGACGTTAAATAACCTGCAGTTGTTGGAGAACACTTGTAAGATGCTCTGCTAAGAGGTGAAGAACAACAGGAGCTCCAGCAAGGACCTGACTCTTATGCTTGCACAGATCCAGGAGATGAAAGGCATTGTCTGGATGGAAGGTGCTAAAGGGTGGACTGCCTGGGTTGACAAACTTGATGACATCCCTCATTAGTTCCTTGGTCACCTTGTGCTCTGTTCTGCACTTTTTGTAACGGTTTTGTAATGTTGTAACGTATTTGTAAAATTGTATCGGTTTTGTATTGTGTTATGCTCCTGATTTGAAGCTCGGCCTCTCTTGACCTAAACGGTTCGCTCTCTGGAACCTTTTTTGTATTTCCTGTGACCCCCTTATACTTAATATAAAAAAATATCAAATGTTAAATGAAAAAGAATGCATCCACAATTTTAATTAATATATTTATATTATTTTAAAAGTAAGATAATAATATTATATAAATATATTAACATAAAAAACATATATATTATCACAAAGAAATCTTTAAAAACACTCAAATATAATAAAAATATTATTAAAAAAATTAAAATATAAAATAGTTTATTATATAAAACTTATTTCAGAAAATTTCACAATACAATTATTATTAAACATATATTTAAAAAATAGCAACATTTTCATCATCTTTGATTATATATTTTTTATTAAACCTCTTTTACTTATTTATTTAAAATTTTATTTATCTAAAAAACATTTTCATTATCTTTCATTATATATATTTATTATAAAACCTTTTTTAACTATTATTTAAAATTTTATATTTATTAAACACCATTATTATATATTAATTTTTTTAATAAATACTCTGATTATTAAACTAGCCTTACACCTAATTTGTGTCCTATGAATAAGCGCAGAGTTTTTTTAAAACATATTGTGCTATTTCTTTCCGTCCGTAGAGTATTTATAGGAAAAGATTTGAGCATATTTATTCCCGAATGGAATGTGGAAGTGAAAAAAAAAATTAACTTTGAGTGAAAACAGAGATACAAATTTATGCAAACCGAACACAAAGTTTATCCAAACGGAATCCCTCAAAAAGCAGACAGGGTACGGAGATGCCAGGGGAATGGGCCCGGCCATAGGCATCAGCGCTTAGAGTGTGCCGTTTAAGCCCGGCCTTGAACTACGCATGCAAGTTCCATAAGTTGATGCCGTGGCATAACCTAGACCGTAATAAGATTAGGTTTTGTGGATTTTCTTGGTCCGCATTCTTCCCAATGAATATATGCCTCAATTGATTGCGTGGTCAATACTTCTCCTTTATACGGACGTTGTTACGCAAGGGCAGACGTCAGAAGAATGCCGAGCAGCGAACAGCTGGATCATCTTACGCAGGGGCCTTTGCCAGCATAGCGCCAGCAGAGAGCAGCGTTGACTGACCCTATGGTTGGCGACCACGTTTCTTTTTATTTGTCTAGCTTCAATGCCAAAAGATAAAGACCACGAAATCGCTACACTTATCTGAGCTTTGTGTTGTATGTGTGATTTACATGGAGCAAGTGAAGGTGCTCAGCGCAGCGCTAAGTCCATTCGCCATGCGCGTCTTAGTTGCCTTAGAAGAGAAAGGTGTGAAATATGAGTGCCAAGAAGAGGATCTGGCCTCTAACAAGAGCGACCTCCTCCTGCAAATGAATCCGGTTTACAAGAAAGTACCTGTCCTCATCCACAACGGCCAGCCCATATGCGAGTCTCTCATTATTCTTCAGTACATTGATGAGACCTGGGGCTACGAGAAGTTTTCACCATATGCCCGTGCCCTTGCCCGCTTCTGGGCTGACTTCGTTGATAAGAAGGTAATAGTTTACCGGTTGTAGTTGGCATGAGAATCCAATTAAATAGACACTTTTCAATTTGCTGGAGATTGAAAAGTTATAATTCATGTGTGCTCTGTTTTGCAGTTTCTTGACTCGAGGATTCGTATAGTGAAATTGAAAGATGAAGCTCAGGAGCAGGCCAAGCTCGACATGCTGGAGAACCTCAAATTTTTAGAAGGGGCATTCAAAGAAATGTCAGCAGGAGGATCCCTGCCCTTCTTCGGGGGAAAGGATTTCGGGCTCCTGGATATTGCCCTAGTTCCCTATGTATCCTATTTCCATACATTTGAAACTATTGGCAATTTTAGGATACCGTTTGAAACTGAATACCCATTGATTGATGCATGGGTTAAGAGATGTAAGGAGAGGGAAAGCGTCAAGAAAATTCTTCCCTCCCCTGGTCGGATTCTGGAAAGGACCCTCGAAGTAAGGAAGAGATTTGTGGTAGATTAAATTGCAAGTATATGTAAAGCTTTTTAAGTAGCTAACTTGTGTAAGAGCGTTCAGGTTTACAAGCTGTCCCGAAAATTTTCAATGCAATCCCTGAATTTATTTTTGAACTGCCAGACTATATTTGGGTCCTTGAAAGATTTGGCCAGTTTGAATCATGTTGTTCCTACTTTAAGCGAAATCTTATTATCGAATCTCTGGCTTCCAACTTGCTAATTCTGTCTGGTTTCTGAACCCCTTTCACAAATTGGCATCAAAATTGGGTTCCCAATTTGGCTTCTGAGTATGGGTCTCGATTGTTTTAGATAGCTCCACGTACATATGTGCTTTGATAGACACTATGCAATAAAAAATGAGGTTTGGAGTATCTGAAGATATTGGATCTTTCATTTTAAGAATACCACGCCCAATCTCAAATATAAGAGGATTTCATTCCATTACCCTCCAATATTGGGGGGTTGTTGAAGCGCAACAGAATAATTTTTTGTCCTTCAAATTTTTATGAGTATCAATGTGAAGAAAAGGAAGGTGCCATAAGGAGAAGGTCCATATTTTATCTTCCACTTATGACTCTGTTAATGATACGCGGAATATTATAACAAAGTATATGCTAGGCATTGGAAATTGTTTATGGGACTGTTGTCTTATTTCCTAGAGAGCATGCACTGAATATTTTAAAACACAAATGTTTTTGTCATGTTTTCCAACACAATAAAGAGGAAGGCGGTGGCGGTAGTTTCTGCCGTAACCCTCTTTTACTTATCTATTAATTAAATTAGAACTAACAAGTGCAATGTGTACACTGAAGAGGAAGGTGTTATGGAAGGTTGATTGGGGAAAATTTTGAATTTTTTTTTTTTCAATTTGTGGTGTACATGAGATCAATTGGTAAAGAGAGATATAGGGGTAGATAGATGGAGAGAGATGGAAAGATAATGAGATAGAGATAGAGAAAGATATCGAAGAAGAAATATGGAGAGATAGAAATAAAGAGGTAAAGAGATATCGATATAAGAGGTTTAGGAAGAGGGAGAGGGAGAGAGATATGGATGGATAAAGTGGATACACCCAGACTCTATGCAAATTACTACATGGAAAATGCATGCACTACATTTGAACACATCAAAGTAATTTTCATGTTCATGTTCGTGCTCATGTTCATGGCCATTATTGTGATTACTGAAGCCTTCATAAGACCTCCAAACTCTGCCTCCAAAATCCCTACTTTAATCCTACTTCACACACACCGCGCGAAATGGTAGTGCATGTGGATCCTTCTCGTAGAGCTCCTTCATCTCCGGGGGAGGTGTCATTGGTCACCCCATTGGCTCCTACTACCCCTAGACACCTTTTGGCACTCCTAACCCTTTACTACTTCAACCAAATATATTATTTTTATATAATTTAACATTTATTATCTTTTTTGGAATAAATATATAATTTAACTTTTATAATTTTTTTCGAATAAATATAAATATATTCTTGTTATTTGATTCAATATATTTTAGTAATTCAATATTTATTCTAATGTTATTAGATTTCATCATATATTAAGATTATAGAGAATGGAAATGAATCTCTAATTCTTTTGAAAATATCTCAAGAATTATATAAAAATAAATTAAAGAAAAAATGCTTATCACAATTTATGAAGATGACTTTAAAAATCGGACTTTTTTTCAATTTATACGGACATTATATCTTTATTTTGTCACTTTTTTCACATCCAGACCTAGGTGATTGAATACTTTTCCTTTTTCATCTTAGACTGGCTCTCATATACTATTCAACATTTTTAAAAAAGGAAAAAAAAACTAATTTTATTTGTGACCAAATTATGTTTTCTACAGTTGTGCAATGACACAAGTTATTAAAAACATTGATGCTTGTGATATCTCTTGTAATCTTAACTCTGAACTCAAATGTTGAACCATGAAACAAAACTATAAAAAAAAAATTCAAATCAAATACTCTGCTATTCCCCATAGCAGTGTATAAAGAATAAGACCTCAAATTAAGAATAGTTAGCAATACTCACCAAGCTAATATTTCACTCATCAAAAGTCTCTTGAAAGATGAAACACAAATTATTTGCAAACACAAATGCACAATCAGATAACAAGGAAAAGTTTCAAGTGATTTTCTAGAAAGGAAATTTATTAGTGTATAGAAAACTGTTAATTATTATACTTCTAGTGCTTCCCCAAGCATAGGCATTCCATTGACATTTCAGAATCTTGCCACAAAAATGGAAACATATTGATGCAATGGGGATTGTGCATAGGGATGCAAAAATAAATGAAAATAGACAATTTTGAATTGTCTTGCAGAATAACTCTACAAATACCACAATATCACTCATTGAGCATTTAGTATGCACATTGCATGTTGTGATATAGTCATGACATAAGAAAGCGAACAATGTTTCTATGGGTTATGAAAGTCTTCAAAGTTAATCCCACACATAATGCCAAATCTTGTTCCACAGTTGAACCTGATGCAAATCCATGATGGTAATAGTGAACACAATCCAAGTACATAGAATCCTACAAGATGGGGGGGTGCAAATGGGAACAACTCAATTGTTGTAAAAAATCAATCAACACCTGCACATCATAGCATAACATATTCTTTTATTCATGATTTTGTTTTAGCTATTATTCAAAGTAAAAAGTTCATTCCAACATTTATCTCCATTTCAAAATTAATTCATCATCCTTGATGATTACTTTCGATAGTAGATAGAATGTCTAGAGAAAGAGTACTAGTCATAGAGTTGTCCAACTCTAGCATGTGGGTGGAAGTGTGGGTTTGGTGCAATTCTGGTGGAGATAGTCATGGTGGTCAAGGAGTTTGAGATTGTTAAGGAAAAGTGCATCCCTTGTATTTGTTGAACTCCATAAGTATTATCCTCTTCACTGCTATCTTTGTATTGTTGTAATGCTCCCCATGTTCAACCTATGACTCTTTATTTGTGCCTTCTAAATCTTTGGCCTTCATCTATTTCTACCATTTAGTTTCCCTGATCCAAAATTGAGCCAACTATTGTTTAAACTCTAATCATTTCTAAAAGCTTTCCTTGGTTCAAAATTTTGTCCAAGTCTAGTTTAAATTTGAATCATTTCTAAAATCTTCCTCAATTCAAAACTTTGCCAATTCTATCTTTTACATTGCATTATTCCTCAAAGCCTCCTCAAATCCCTTCCTGGATATCTTTGCTTGTTCCCTAAAACCTTTTGGGTATGCCTCCTTTATATGTGTAGACATGCAAAATTGGCATTGTGCACTTAATTAAACTCATATTCATTCAATCATCAAATAAATCAGATTCAAATTCATCCACTCAACAGGAAAATAAATTCATTTAATTCAATCTCCTAAGGTTATCCTTTTAAATTAAATAAATCAAATTTGTTTAATTTAAGTCTCGCATCACCCTTTTAATTAAATAAACCAAACCTTATTTAATTAGATCCCAAATGCATATTGCATCCCTTTTGATTTAAATAAATGAAAATATTTAAGTCAAATGGGTCAAAAGCATCTAACATCATCTTAACTAATCTAATCACCCATCACATCCTCTAGCTTTTCCCACTTACACCAATAAATCATTTTAATTCATTTATTAAAATCAACATTTTCCCTCAACGAGGCATCTTTGAAAGAATATTCCTCAAGTTTGAATATTAAGGCAAGTTGACTTGTCCCTTGCAACATTGCAATAACTTCGCTCTTACATGTCCCCTAGTTGGCATTAAAGCCACTTTTTCTCCCTCCAACAAGCCAAATTTGAATTTTAAAAAGGATAACCAATCTCATTTATTGGCACATTGACCAAAACTTGCACATTCCTCAACCATTCACAAGTTGACAAGTGGCTCCTTCCTATTGGTGGATCTTTAGTCCCACATCCTCCATATTTTGCATTCTTCTATCCTTCTTGGCTATAAATAGAGGCCTCCTTTATTTTTTTAATCCTCCACGATCTTAGTATCTGTGTTATACACACATCATCTTGGATTTTGTTCATCATATCTTCATAGCATTTCATATCATCTTCATCATGGAGCTTAGAAAAGGATTGGGAAAGGGCTTCTTTCTACATCAAAGAAGCACCAATCCACTATGAGATAAATATACTTCATCTTTTTCATATGCTTATTTAGCTTGCTTTAGTTATCTTGTCATTTGTTTTTATTTGGAAGCATTGATGTATTATTTCATAGGGATGCTTTATTCAGTTTTCTTAAAGTCTACTATCAATGCTAATAGTTGCTTGTTTTGAGAAAATGCAAGATTTGGCATCCACGTAATGGCACTAGAAGGAGGGATATTTGGTTTGTTTAATCCAATTTATATGATAATGCTTGTACAAATTTAACAAATGCAAATCTTAGTGTTTTTTTTTAATTTCTTGTTTGTGACTGATTGATTTATGTCTTTAAAAGGTTGCAAAATTTAGCTTTAAGCCTGCTAATATTATTTTCTTTGAGGAAGTAAACAATCCAAAGGTTTCGTATTACACATTAAAATCATATTCTTAATGTCCTTTGTGTATGCCATGAGAATAAAATCTCTGTCAACACCCTTTTCTTGTATGTCGTAGAAATATAGGTGGTTATGTTGATGCACCATCAGTGACTAGAGAGGAAAAGTAAAGCCATCTTGAGTGTCATCTCTATAGAACTAAAAATTCTTGTGAAAAATCTACCCATCCATGTCATAATAGTTAGAATTCTACACTCAAACCTATCAATTAAAAGGCTCATCTATTAATTACTTGTTCAAATCTGGTCTTTGTTAATGTCGTCCCGTGTATTCATTAATGTTTCTATTGTTAGACTATTCTATGGATTTTGTGGTTGGATTTACCTACTCCTCGAAAAGGATGCACCATTTACTTACTTAGAAGAATGCAAATCAAATATTCTTTGTGCAATATTGGATTTATTGAATCTGCTGCTAAACCATGTTGTAGTTGGAAAAATGTGGTATTGCAATGTCAACAACCAAGCATTTGGTGATGCATAGCATACCAAAAGCTCCCATTTACACACATGTGAAAGGTTTGGGGCTATTGATTTTATTTCTATTGTTTTCAAAACTTCTAAGGACTCCACAATTTTGTGTCCAAATTGCAATCATTGCATTTCATGTGAGTACATTTCTATAAGGCATTTTGTCAAGTAGTTCATCGTTCCCTCTCTATTCTTCTATTTTAGTCATTGTTTTGCACACCTATGAATGGTATTTTCTTAAATGTTTCTAGAATATTTTTCAATATTATTTGAACAAGCACAAACAGATGTGAGCAATGTGAGCACTATTGTGGCTGGTATTTTCTTTTGGTGTTCCAGATTAGGAATGTTCAACACCCATTATAATTTTTTTGCACACTTGTGAATAGTATGTTTTTATAAGAGAGCTACATTTTTTTGGTGGTAACTAACTTTACACCCACTAATTGCATTTTCTAGAAAGTTTCTTGCACCTTTTCAAGGAGTCTTCTTCTACGCAAGCACATTTTATGGAGGCGTCATATCAAACAATGATGTTTTACCCTTTGACGTGAAGGTTGTAGCTCACCAAATTGGAGAAGTGAACAAACTAGTAAAGATGCATCATTCACTCAATTCAAATGTTCCCTATTGGCCATTCAAGAGGGAGCATAATGTGCATTTCCCAATCCTAAGTTTGGTTTTATCTTACACATAGGAAAATGCTGTGGAGTTTTCTATTTTTTTAAACCCTCCTAATAGTTGCTTGAATGTTTCTCATGCCTTTTGAAATCTCTCTTATGCATGTCTTGCAATCATTGCATCGATGTCAAATTCGATTTTACACCTACCAAGTGCATTAGTTTGAATGTGTTTTCAAATAACCATGGGCACCAAGCTTTTTCATCTGAAAATCGCATTAACTTGAAGGATTCCAAAGTGCTATTCATTCACCTGCCAAATGAATTTGCTTGAAATTTTTTTTTTACACCTGCCAATTACATTAATTCAAAAGTTTCCAAAAACCCATTTAGTTTCCAAAAAACTATGGAATTCTTATTTTCACCCATTAAGTGCATTTGCTTGAAAGTTTCTTTAATAGTGTTCTTTTTTTCAAGTATTCCATTAGCTTTTGGAGTTTAGTTTACTACCTCATCACTATTGGGTTTGATAATTTTAGTGAAAGAAAAGGAAAATTAAAAAGATCCAAATTTAGAAAGATGTTCTTCAATTACAATAGAGGTACAAAGACACACAGGTTATTGCCTCAATACAAACTGAGACACTGTACGAAGGGTCTGTCATAGAATTTTATATTCCTATATTGAATGCATGGAATATACTTGGGTTTTGGATGTGCCTCCCGTGTAAGTAGATATCAATGTCTTAAATAAGGACAAAGTGTGTGGATAGAGTTCATTTTCCCTTGCTATTTGAAAGGCTAATAGTTTTTTTTTTGTGTTGGTGGAAAGAAGGACATGTGAAAGGCTATGGTGCATCCTATTCTTATTCTGGAGTGGTCGTATTCTAGTCTTAACAATTTAATGGATTAGTGTATTTGTTTAAATGCATTATCTTCACTATTTATGGGAATTCTTGGATTTGACCTTTTTGTTTTGTAAGTGAAGTTGTCATCTAATATCTATCAATTAATTCAATAGATAGCATTTGAAACACTATATTGTTATTTTTGTGTGTGATTGAGTATTATGATCACTATTTCTATGATTAATGCTTGGCTACATAGAGTGGATGAATAGACTAAAAGCAGAAATTGATGCTTCCTATCCTATTGGATTTATTGGCTTATGTCTTAAAGGAATGTAGGGGAAGACAAGAGGATCACCTTTAAAGTATTTAATCTTCCTATCAATCTTAGGCATCTTCCCTCTCTCATATTTAAGTGTTTGTGTATTTAATAATGCAATTGAATATATGTTGGTTGTGTTGCCAAAGGAGTACTTTCTGTGACTTCATGAATTGAGGATATGTGAGATCTAGGAAAGCTTTATCGTGGACTAAAGTTAGAAATTTCCTATCAAATTCTTGAAGGAATCAACATAACATTTATATCATCTGCACAAGGAATCCCCAAAGGACAACTTTTTGTTTATTTGATTATTGATTCCTTGTGATTGCATTCATTATGTTTGAAACTGTATTCATTATATCATTAATTTCTCGAAAGATCATAAATCTTATTTGTGATTTTTTTGTAATGTTTGTAGGGTTTTTCATCAAGAAACAAATGGTGGTTTTTCTCAAGCATTGGAATCAAGCGAAGAAAAAACAAGATTGGAGTTGAAGAACTAAACATCAAATTTAAAATTCACAAAATCATATTTTAACGCTTATCGCGATAATCTAGAGCATCCATTTGCTACTCTTATTTTCATTTTTAGACCAATTAATTTGGGATTTAAAATAAATCATTGTTTTTATTGTTTTCAAAGTTGGGCTAAAATTGAACACTAGAAACTGACTAGACATTGCTTTTGGGGATAAAATTGAACAAATCAACTTCACACTTCATCTTGGTGCATTAAAAAGAATCAAAATCATTGATTTGAGGCTTAAAATGAACGTGTTTTTTGTGTTTCATAATCTCTTATACAAAGTAATCTCATTTAAGAGGGTGTACGCACTTCTCTCGTGCTTCATAGCGACCTTTAGAATAAAAAGTCTCTTTGTTGACATTAAGTTGCATAAAAGATTGCCTCCACACTTCATTTTGGGAACTAAAATTGAACAAAGCTTATGAGTGTGAGTTAGGTATATTGTGTGTGTTCTCCCTTTGTTTCTAAATGAAGGTCGACCAAATTATGGATGTGCTTGCTCGATGTTGTTTACCTTTAGATGGGCATACCTAAGGGGCACATCTGAAAGGAAGACTTGAAGGTGACTCCAACTGGTTTTTCATTCGGGCTAGTATATAAATGGATAAGACTAAACTATCAAGTCCTCATGGTATGTAGGCCTTATTCATACAGTGTCTTCCAGAATGGGTTACTACCGTAAAAAGTATAAGTGCCCCTAGTAGGATTGATTAAAGCCTTTAGTGGCTTGTTGGATGCTCGCAAGGTGCCATGTCCCTAATGTCCCTTCATTAAGAACCTTGTTTCTAGTAGCCAACCAATCGATCCAATGAGTTTATCAAACTGGTGCATTGGAACTTAGATTCCAAGAAGTTACTTTCCATTATGATCTTGGTTAAAATATAGAGGTTAAGACTTCATTCTTATCCTACTTTTATATTTTTTATTTGGTTGCATGTAAAATCATCTCTTCTACTATAAAGGGAATGAGGCAAGCCCACCAAGAAAAACATATCAATTTAGCTAGGATGTTATATTTCTTGTGAGTCAGTTTGAAAACATAATGATTGGATCCAAAATATTGAGACAAACATTAAAAAAATCATAAGAATTTCAAACTCTTTGAGACGAACAAATACCTTTGAAAATTCCTCGTGTTACTGCTTGTCCTTAGGGGTTCTTATCCCTAGAAGGTTTCGAAACACTAGGACCTATATCTCAATTTTCTCATTCCAAAGTCAACAATACAAGATTATGCTCTCGAAACCATGACTTTCACACAATATACCTTGTGGAATGGAAAGGAATTAAGACATAGACATCCAACTCGAAAACTAAGTAAGAAGTGTGTTTGTGATAAAAGCAAGTCATTAACCAAGATTAACTCAAATTGAACCCCACACATGTTCTTGTTTATCGTTTTATCATCTTTCGAGGAAACTTTGGTCTCTTGGTTTGAACTACTCTTAGAGAAAAGCATGTTCTTCAATATCTTAGTCTAGTAAACAAAGTCTCTCTAAGTCTCTTAGGATCAAAATCAAAACTTTCTTTCTCCCCCAAACATCAAAATAAAAGTCACCTCACAAACAATTCTTGGAAATATTGAAAAAATCCCTCATGCTAAACTTTGGGAAAATCATTGGTACCAAATAAAAATTATTTTGTTTGATTATATTTGTATAGATGAACCCTTCTCCACATATTAAGTCAAATTATCGATCCTTGTGAACAAATCTATCCCTTGATAAACATCCAACATCTTGTGGTTTATGAGTTCACTATCTAAAATCCAAAATTTGATCAAATCAAAATCATGTTGTTTGGTTAGCTGCATCTAAATGAATCCTTCTTTACACATTTAGTCAAATTAGTATCTTGTGGAAAAATTTACTCTAGGACAACATCCATCCTCTTAGAGTTTATGATTTCACTATCCAAATCAAACCAATCAAAATCAAATCAAAACATCCCTCCAAGTCCTTAAGTTTAGAATCCTTTTCAAGGTTTCCTAAGAGTTCCAATTATTCACCAATCATCCATCTTTCATATGTCATCACCATCATTTTGATCCTTAAAATCTTAGAATTTCCTTTTTGTACCTAGAGTTTGGATCAACCCAAAGAATTAGAGGTTCACCTCCCACATTATTTAAAATTGATCCTTATTTTATGGTCCAAACTAGACCTCAACACAAGAAGAACACTGAATATAAACTTGATCCATACATCATGAGTAAACCAAGTCAACTAAACTTTCAAAGCCTTACAATGCTGATTGATTATCAACACTCACATCTATACAATCCATACATGGGATCATTCTGTCCTACAAACCTCAATGGTACAAATGTGAGTATGCCTAGTCAAAAGTTTAAAACACCTTTCCTGATGATAGATTTAAATCCAAGTCCAAACCTATAAATCTATCAACTAAACAATCAATGCATGAGCCTTCAAATGAACAATGTTATCCCACCAAATCCCTACATGCCAAATGTGAAGGTACCAAGTACAACTTTACCAAACATGAACATTTTTAATCCACACTTGGAAAAATTTGGGATAGATATGTTTACAAATGTTGTTCCAAATCGAAACAAGATGTTAATGACTCCAATAAAAGGTAAAACCATGCAAAATAAAAGTTACCTAAATAACTTGAGGAAATGTTCAATTTCAGCCTATATTGCCAAATTTGAACATCATCCCAAATTAGAACATTTTCCAAAATTCATCAAACTAAGGAAACTCATCAAGTACCACTCAAATCATTGCATAAAATCCTCCAAATATACCATTGATATCACAACAACAGATGGTATCCAATCAAACAAAAATGTTGATCCCAACAAATCAAAACATGGTCTCCCAAGGAACCATCATCTTAGTCATTCCAACCATCACTTCAATCATTTTGACCACCACTCTCACACCCATCACATCTCAACCCCTCACTACCATGATCGCTCCAAGTGTATCTCAACCACTTGTCATTGCATCCAACACAATTTTGAATCTACCACCACTACCACCTAAACCAAATGTAGCAAGCCAATATAGTAATGCGCTAAAAGCTTACCAAGTCTACCAAAAATCACTCTAGTAGTACCAAGATGCTCAACAAGTTTCTCAGGCTACCCAAACCATGCAAGCTACTCAAGCTGCCCATTGAACACAAACATAGACACAAAAAATGATAACTATTGGGGAAAATGATCAGGATTTGACCAATGACCATGTTGAAAATGTCTCTACATCACCTAATGAGTTAGAGGGCATATCTCAAGAATTCATTCCAAAGCATGATCAACATATTTCACCAAATTCTAGCAATGGTCTTTTCTCAGGCATATTAACATCCTTTGACCTCATCATTGCTGATATTGAAGGAATTTTCAACTCAACATTTGATCAAAGTATGCTTAAAAATGAAGAGGATATTGAGCGAATTCCCATGCCTAATGATGACATCCTAGAACCTTTTATAAGCAATCCTTCCTTTGAAACTGACCCATGTCAAGAACTTGATCCAAAGCATGTCAAAGGTGATTCCAAAATTATTCAAGATCAAGAATTTGTGTCTCCAAGATACTATAATGATTTAATGGACACTCTCCTATCTATACAAGATGATCATGTCCACATGGCACATACTCTTCCAACTACCCATGAGATGCTTTCTTTAGATGGACATGTAGATGATCTTCATTTTGAGTTAGATTCCTTTACTCTTGATAATATTACACAAAAAGAGCAGGTTATTGATTCCTATA
The DNA here is from genome assembly GCA_007258455.2 of Sequoia sempervirens. Lineage (NCBI taxonomy): Eukaryota > Viridiplantae > Streptophyta > Pinopsida > Cupressales > Cupressaceae > Sequoia > Sequoia sempervirens. Next base: position 792,387,274 of record VDFB02271358.1, read on the forward strand.
GTCAAACTAAGTTGTCAACATTAGGATCAAATATATCCCAAACTCATACTAAGGACATCCTAAATAAAGATATCTAACATTATCCACTTAAGGAAATAAGTCAGACAAAACATGATATTCTAGATTTAGCAGAGCAATGAATTCAAATAACATCATATGCAGTGGTTATTTATTAGAGAATGCATTTAGAAAAAGCATAATCAAAAGCATGAAGGTGATACTGCAACCATAATGGGGGCAACTATGTCTCAAGAAAATGTCAACATAGGGAGCTTGAAGAGTCCTTATGGTGAAACCAATGCCAATACTACAACCAACCATGTCATGAATCTTTATCCACCCATTACCCCATCCATGAATTGGGATCAACATCAGAAGAAAGATTTGAATCAAAGAAAAAAGAAAATTATTATAGAAAATGAAGCTAAGAAGCATATTAGAAAAATCAAATACAAATGGATACCAAAGAATACAAAGAAAGATTATCACTATCAAACTCCATTAGTCAAAGAAAGTATGGGGAAAAATATAAAAGGGAAAAGTATCCATCAAAGATGTCCACAAAAGAAAAAGCAAGATTTTTAAGCAACATACAAAGTGTATCAAATAGTTGGTCTGAATTCCATGCACATTTCCATATCTGCCCATCATTTCTCATCTTCCCAAGTTTGGAGAGTCAAAGGTTCCAAACTATCAACCAATCCATCTCCTATTCCTAAACACACTCCATCCACACCTTTGTGCATGATATCCCATTCTCACATTTACCATGCATTGGCAGTAACCCTTCATCATAAGGATTTAGAAGGCACTCTATCGTGATATGTGCACAAAGACAAAGTTAATTCTGGTATCAATGAAGAAGATCAAGAATCTCAAAAGTTGTATTTGAGTGCATGTATCTTAGAAAAGAAAATTCTTCAAGAAGGCTATTGATGGCACATCATGATAGAAGAATCTACATCAAAACCACTAGATTGTTCAAAATGAGTTTAAAATCTTTCAAAAAAATCCAAAAAAAAAGGAAAAGGATTGAAAACAATAAAGAAGAAAATCATCCTTTGGTGAAAATTGCATGGGAGACACTTTGGATAGGTACCATGATGAAAACCTGGAAAACATGCATCATGTGTAGAATTGAGCATCTGCATGCGCCAATTTAGGTGGGAGCCTCTCAACCCATCCATAATAAAGCCAACATTCCATCCATCTCATCCATAATAAATTGATTCCTCCATGAACCATTTATCCAATCCATTTTCATCCATCTGCATCCATCGTCCAATTTATCTTGATGAAAGTTTAGGGCACACTTTTAACTTGCTTATGGTAAACATCTTGACACATGTGAGTCATTTTTCCTATCCTATGCAACATTATTTGAGCCATGGGGCATTATCCAATAAACCATTCCTCCATTCAAACACCTTATCTTATCGCAAGATAATCCTTGGCATCCTTTGCATGATTTCCATATCCATCCATCCATACATCTATCCAAGCATCCACCCATGACATTCCATAAATTGGTAGACACTGGGGGTAGATATTTACATCTTGATTTGAGAATAATTATTGGCATATATCCTCCAAATTATGTGGTGATTTGAACATTGGAAAATGTGAAATCAAATTGGTCAAAGAATTTGTGATCCAAAATCCAAAGCACTAGCCCATGACATATTTTGACGACAAGACATTTCTTATCAGTATTCATCTTTCATCGAACATCAATCCAAATAATTACTATCAGTTGCATCTAATGCATGCTTCATTGTCACATCAAATCATCCAAAACATTTATTGTTTCAAATCAATCTTAAATCTTGATCAACCAAATTCAATCAATCCATCATCTTGGGATATCCACCCTAATCCTTGTGTTACTTGGAACTATCCTTGTATTGTTGTGTATCCTCAACAATGTTATCATCATCAATCCCTTATCATCTTGGGATAGTCATCCTAATCCTCGTGTTGCTTAACACTATCCTAGCATTGTTGTTTATCCTCAACAATGTTATCATCATCAATCCATTGATCTGATCAATCAACCTTAGCTTGGTTTTCAAAAAAATCCCAAAAAGAGAAATGATGTCATCATTCATATCCATATCCATATTTTCAAAATCATGCGAAAAATCCAAAAACATCAGAAAAATAGAAAAATCCAAAAACACTCAAAAAATTAAAAAAATGTCAAAAACATGGAAATCAGAACTACGTCATATTTGAGCTTAAACATAGGCTAGGCTCATCTTTGATCAACCCCTGAGACACAAAATCTAGGAACATTCATAAAATATCATAAAATAAAAAAACATCCAAAATCACATCAAAATCCAAAAACATTCATAAAATCTTAGAAAACCCCAAAACATTGCAAAATTCAAAAATCAAAACATTTGTAAAAAATCTTGAAAAATATGAAAAATAGCCTAAAAACATTCCAAAAACATCAAAAACATCCAAATATTTGCAAATATCCATCTATCTCATCTCACTTTCACTTGAAATAATCAATCATCCATAATAAACTAATCATCACTTTCATCCTTTGGAAAAACAAACAAAAAAAAGTACAGTTCAATCAACAAAAAAAAAAACTTCAAATGAAAAAATCAAAAGCAAACAACAAACCTTTAAACAAAAAATCAAAAGCAAACAACAAATGTTTAAATGCAAAATCAAACTCCTGATCATTTTCAAACATGTCAATCGACCTTGTATCAACATCCTTTCGAAAAAACCTATCAACTTGCAACCATCCACTAACATGTCCTAGGATGTATCCTTCCTACAATGGGCATTATCTTTTGGCAATAGTTTCGATTCTTATCCTAAAATGAAACACATCCCCTCAACTCAAGGTATGAAGAACATTAGCTTGTTTGCATACTTGATCTTGTCTTTTGATTTATCTTATTGCACTCATTCCAATGATCACTCAATGATGTCTACTCAAAATGATTTAGAGAGAAAGAAATGGGGAAATGATCATTATCCTTCTGTTTGTTGTGCTTGTTGGACATTCTTGTAATATAAATTTGTGAATACTTGCTTTGTTAGGTACATCCTAGCAAGGTTTCCATATGTCAAGTGTGAACAAGAATACTGCTATCTATTTTTTGAGTCAAAGTCAATTACACTAAATACAACACAATACTGGTTCTTTATACCTTGATGCATCGTATCTACATGTATAATCAAACAGAAGGTAAGTAGCCCTTTTAAAATCCCAATCCTTGATAAGAAAATCATCATCAACTATCATTATCATCATCTCTAATAAAGTCTCATCAGATCATGGACTTTTTGGATCCTCTTGTCATCATCTCATTTCTTCTTTCTTCTCTCCGCACTAACATAACATCACCAATGCATCCATCCTACATTCATCTTGCATCCACAAATCATTAGCATACATAAATCTCATAATCATAGCATATCACATCATTCATCTCATCCATCTCATTTGCATCATCATCATAGCCATCCATGTGTCCATCTTGCACCTCTTTACCATGAGATCGACCCTCAATTTGAATCTTTTTGCTCGATCTCTTGAGGGAGCAATGTACTAGTGTACTTCTTTTCGCTGGGGCATTCAAAAAAATAAGAATATTTTTCAATTTTGATCATGGAAAGTTTATTCTATGAACCAACACAACAAGGACATTGCTTCAAATAGGGGAAAAATGTAGATATGCAAAATTAGCATCATGCACTTCATTAAACTCATATTCATTCAATTGTCAAATAAATCAAATTTAGATTCATCCACTCATCAAGTAAATAAAATTCATTTAATTTAGTGACCCTAGGTTATCCATTTAAATTAAATAAATCAAATTTGTTTAATTTAAGTCTCACATCACCCTTTTAATTAAATAAACCAAACCTTATAAATTTAATTAAATCTCAAATGCATATTCCATCCCTTTTGATTTAAATAAATCTAATTATTTAAGTCAAATGGGTCAAAAGAATCTAACATCATCTTAACTAATCTAATCTAATCACCCATCACATCCTCTAACTTTTCCCACTTGTACCAATAAAGCATTTTAATTCATTTATTAAAATCATCATTCTCCCTTAACAAGGCATCTTTGAAGGAATATTCCTCAAGTTTGAATTTGAAAGCAAGTTGACTTGTCCCTTCCAACATGGCAATAAATTCCCTCTTACATGTCCCCCACTTGGCATTAAAGTAACTTTTTCTCCCTCCAACAAGCCAAATTTTAATTTGAAAAAAGGCCAACCACTCTCATTTATTGGCACATTGACCAAAATGTGCACATTCCTCAACCATTCACAAGTTGACAAGTGGCTCAGGTTCCTATTGGTAGATCTTTAGTCCTACATCCTCCATATTTGGAATTCTTCTATCCTTCTTGCCTATAAATAAAGGCATCCTCTATTGTTTTAATCCTCCACGATCTTAGTATCTTTGTTATACACAAATCATCTTGGATCTTGCTCATCATATCTTCATAGCATTTCATATCATCTTCATCATGGAGCTTAGCAAAGGATTGGGAAAGGGATTATTTCCACATCGAAGAAGCACCAATCCACTATGAGATAAATATACTTCATGTTTTTCATATGCTTATTTAACTTGCTTTAGTTATCTTTTCATTTGTTTACATTTGGAAGCATTGATGTATTATTTCATAGGGATGCTTTATTTGGTTTGCTTAAAGTCTACTAAAGATGCTAATAGTTGTTTTTCTTTTAGAAAATGCAAGATTTGGCATCCACACTATGTACTTGGTTCTTGAGTGCTTGATCATCATTTCTCCTAGTCCTAATTCTCAACCATGACTTGGAAATAGGTTATCTTCACCTCGTCCAAATGTTTGTGTACTTCATAATCCTACACAAGCTAATACTTTTGCATATTCACACCAATTTTTCTCAGGATTTGGGAGATTATCATTATCCTAACAAAAATTTTCCAATATGCAAAATAGGAAACTTAGATTTTATTCATCATTTCCTTGTGCAAATCTACCCATGAACCATGGCTTGACCTTTTCTTTCCTCTCAAAAAAGAGGTTTTGGTAGAGCACCAACTACTGTTGGTTCAATCTCTACCTCTGATTCTAGTGCTCTAGATGAATCACCTATATGTTCTTCTCTTTGCACTACAATGTCCAACTCAATGAGCAAACTCTCATCACGCTCTCATAGTGAGTCAACACCATCTTCTGATGATATCCAAGAGGAGTATCCTTTCATAGTGTCCTTGTGCAATTGCATTAAATACTCAATGTTCTTTGGCTCCTACTTTGCCATATATGTTCAATAGTGGACTCATCCCTTCTAGTTTCTTCATGCTCATCCAAATCCATGTCAATTGAAAATGCCTCGAAGAAAATTCTAGGTTTGACTGTGGTACTCATACTGTTGAGCATCCTTATGATCTCCTGAATCCATGTCAATGGAAATTTCCTCAAAAGAAAAATTGGTTTAATAAGTTACCTTATCAATATCCATATGATTGATAATGGTAGCTTCTAGCCGTCTCTCCAAACCTAGAAAGCACATTTAGAACCCCCATGGATATTCCTACCTATTATGCGAGCATTCACCCCTTTAGCCTGAGCTGAGATAAAGATATTCATTTTCTTTGGTAATTGATTGAAATACATAGAATATATCAATATTTTTACCTCCTTCCCCAATTGTGCAGCATAAAGTGATGTTAAGGGAGTCTATTCTACTGGCTTGATAACAATTGTGCCTCCATAGGCCAAAGCAGGACTAATTTTGTAGACAAACATGGAGAGGGGATAATTCATTGGTATTATCTAACCAACAACACAAATGGGCTCATGAAAAATATATCCCTGATATTTCCCATTCATCTTTAATGTTGATCCATGAATTTTACCCGTGTATCTTGCAATTACAACCAAACTACGATTAACACAAACATGAAGCTTCTTTAGAGGGTACTTCAATTTTACTAGCATAATAGTAGAGCGAGTTGACACAATTAGGAATATCCAAAGGCTTTTGATTGTCTAGGGTACTACATGAGATGCTTCTAATGGATTTTGATTGTCTAGGGTCTCCAAGTGTGCTAGCTCCTTTAGATGTTGTTCCACTAGATCTGCATAACTGTAAACTTGATCTTTGTGTTGTGCTTGCCAGCTATGCTTCACCACACAACCTTAGTAAGTGCGAACTGTAACTTGGAAGCAAAAGGATCAATGGTCCATCATCATTCAACCATCTTGCAGGCCCTCATGTGGATTTTCAACTGTCCACCAACAAAATGAGCTTGTGAAGCTCAAATAAAGAAATTCCTTCGGTGTAATTAATTAAATGCTTGCATTTAATATTTAATTTAAATTTTAAATATTTTGAGTAATTTATTAGATCTTGATATAGTTTTTATTAAAAAAGTAGGGGAAAAGGATATTTGAACCTATACAAAGAGATAGACAGGTCTCATGGCCTGCTCTACACCAAGAAAATAGAAAAATCAATTGATAGACAAACAATAACCATCACCAGAAGAAAAATAAAGACTTCATAACTAGACACACAAAGAGAGCTAAAGACATCAAAGGGTATGTAGACACATATAAGACATAACCAAGATAGCCAAAACCAAAAAGACAACAAGACCATACTATTTCCTTGGAGTACATATTAAGTTTCATTCCTTTTTTAGCTGATCGAGCTCATTGCCCCATGCATCCAAATATTCTGTTGAATTATCCTTTGGCTACTCCTTGTCTTCCCATGGGGGAGGCATCTTTCTTTGTCCCTTCCTTGCTTTTTCCAACCCCTTAACAGTACCAAACATCACATTCCTCATAATACCAAGAGTTATTGAGGTCAATCCTTTGAAAGTTTCTTCTATCATATCCACCATTTCTTGTAGAGCTATGAGCTTGGTTTCATAATTCTCATTGGGCTTGTAGTCCTATTCTAAAACCTTTTCTAGGTCCCTCACCTCTTGAATATCCTCCAAGGTGGTCATGTATGCTTCTTCAATGACTTTTCATGTTTTTTGGCCTTCAGCATCTAAAGAGTCCTCTAAGTCCTAAACAACTTCTTGGTCATCTCCATCCTCCTATTCCTCTTCTTCACTGCTTATGGATTCTTCATCATTATCTTTCCCAAGAACCCTTGTAGTTTCCTTCTTGTTGATATCAGAAATCCCTTCATCCTCGAAGGCTCATCACCAGATTCATCAAAGCAAAGATTTTTTACTTTTGTAGTTTGATTTGCCAATTTGACTAACCTCCTTCCTCTACCACTTCTAGAATCATTTTTTTCCCCTTGTTCTTCTTCATCTCCAATTTCTATAGTAACTTTCTTTGAAGTTTTGAATTCTAGGCTTTCTTGCTTTTTTTTGTTTTCCTATTAGAACACTTTCCGAAGGGTTGACAAGAATTTTTTTGTCTTTCAAAGAACAGTACTACGAGTTCCCTTTAGTAACAAAACCCTTAATAGAGGACTATTTAGACAAAGAGGGGTCACTAAGGGTTTTAAATGTGGATTCTTAACCAAGGAAGTGCCCAAATCATGGGAAGAATTGGTGTTAGGTTGAGGACCAATTTGGGTGTTTTGGGCTAAATCCACATGAATATTGGTTTGCATTTGTGGGCTAGGAAGAGGCATCAAGGCAAAAACATAGATATACATTCTTTGGATTAAGCCTTTGTGAAAGGGAGGGGAAGTCCCTTTAGATTTGCATTGTTTAAAGGAAGGATAACCAAAAAAATGGAATATTAATCTTCTCATTCCTTCTAATATGACTGAGAAAATGGAAGTGGTAGCCATGGACAGTGATGTACCTTCCTTCCAACATAAAATATTTCATTACGTGCACACTAACAATGTTGTAAGGGGCTGGAAGCCTTTCCCTATCATAGTCATTTTGACAACACTATAATTTCTTCCCCCCTTCTAGAAAAAAGTCAATGAAATGTTAGTAGCTTCCATTTCTTATTTTGGCCACCTTAAGCTACAATAACTCTAAACCTGTAGTCTCAACTATCAATTTGGGAGTCACTGTGAAGGTAATGCCACCAATTTGTACTATATCTTCCCTCTAAGAGTTGTAGAATTTCATAGTAATATTGTCATTATAGCCCCTCATGGCCATAAATAAGGGAGTCATTCTAGCACTTTCAAAAAGTCTCCAAAGGTTGAATTTCTATTGAGGACACATAGGAAAGTGGCTTAGAGCATTTGCATGGGCCCCCCATGATTTCATAGGGTGAGAGACAGGATCTAAGATTTTTTCCAATAATATTTAATAGTTTCCATAATGTGAGAGGAGATAACCTTTCACAAGGTAATTATGCACTTCAAAAATTTTAGGGGGAATTTAGAGACCCCAACCTATATTAAATCTTTGCTGCCAAAGTTGCCACTATTCTAGAAAGTGCTTTCATGAACTTTAGTTAGAACCTGTGAGTCATGCAAAGTTGAATAGATTATATTCCCAATAGTAAATATCTCATTCTACCACCCATAATTCATGTGATTCATTTCATCCTTAATAACCATGATTATTATTAACATCCCCATGAAGCTTAAGGTACTAATGAAAACAGACCAGATGGTGGGGTACTTAGGAGGCATTTGTAATCCCAATAATCAAGTACTCACCAATTCAAAAATAAATAATAAATCCTTAGAAAAATTAAGGGACAAATATAAAATATCCTCCTCACTTTTCCATAACTTGTTAGAATGATTAAAAATGAGGCGAATTATATCATGAGGGAAAGTCCCAAAAAGAATTACCTTTTGATTATTACCAAAAGCACAGGTTTATAAAGATCATTTTTATTAGTGTGCCACTTGTCCCTTTTATACCTCTATATAGTCTTACAAATCATAAAATACCTCCAAACAATAATCAAACACATGGTCAGAAGATCTAAGCCTTTTGACATAAGAACAAAAAAAATAACACCATCCTTCCCTCAATTCTTGGAAACTTTATCTCTTGAGCTAGCCTATTTAAGTTCAAAAAATGGTGAGAGTGTTTCATTGTAGAGTGAACCCAATAACTTAAGTTCAAACCTTTAATTTACATAGATTGGAGTCCCATTTTCATTTGTAGAGAAGATACTATTCATATGGTCCTTGAAAATCTCATCTTTTAGCTGGAGTAGAGTATTATGATGGATCTAGAAATTCCATCGAAGGTTAGATAGGACCACATTAGAAATTGAGTTAGTGGCATTATTTCCCTCTTTGAAGATGTGAAGTAATGAATAACTTTTGATAGATTTAATAAAGTGTCTTGAGTTTTGAATCATGTTACTAATCTTCTAGGGGGTTTAGCCATACCAATGAGGAACTCGATTATCAATTTAGAATCCCCCTCAATTATATCCTTAATGAAACCCATTTCTTTTAGTCTTCTTATTCCTCTCCAAGTAGTAGTAGCCTCTGCTCCCACATTGGTAGCCATCCCTAAGCACTTGGCATAGGCCTCTATCCAACTTCCATTATGATCTCTAATAAGAACCCCTACTGCCACAATCCTTGGATTTCCTTTAGAGAATCCATATAAAAAAAATTTAACCTATCCTTCTAGAGGAGGTTTCCACGTAGTCCTTTCCCTATTAAGAATATTTTCCCAATTAATCTAGGCAAGATCATGGTTAAGACCCCATAACTTTTTGATCATTAGTTCTTTGTAGTTTGGCATAACTTTTTTAGATATCAACTATTTTTGAGTTGAGGTTTTCTAGTATTTACAATTTTGTACCATAGATGTCCTCACTATTGGTTTTTTACTTGTCCCTGAATATTCTATTATTCCCCTGCTTCCAAAGGTTCTAGGTGACAAAAGAGGGAACTTGTTTCCATAATTCCTTAATGATAGGATTTGTGAATGAGTTGAAACACAATTGGGTAGCTAGTTCCTTTAAGTCATTCATAACATCCAATCATTCAAGATATTCTGAAGAGCCAAGGAGCATACTTCTCTAGAAAAATAAACATTAAGCAAGCTAAGGGGAAATTATTTCTTCCTCAACTAAACAAAGCGAGCATCTATTAACAAAATGAAAATATCTCCTATTAATAATATCAATAGTAAGGATTTTGTTATGTATAATTTCCCACTAGGAACAATTTATTTTTGGTATCAATTTAATATTCCAAATTAGAATCCAATTGAAATTATGAACAATACTAGGAGAAACATCTAGTCTATCATAAGCTTATTTAATAGTAAATGCCCCAAAAGGGTTATCATCCCTGATCTACTCATCCTCTTCTCCTAACAGAACCAAATAGCAATCTACAATTAGTGTCTTGAGAGTAGTTAAAATATTGGAGAAACCTTACAAGATAATTACCCTTCTTCAATTAAGATCCAAGGCATCTTCCTCAAAGTTTTTCCATCTAGGGATCCCTCCATACCAAGTAATGTAACCATTAAGAGTAGGTCCATATAAAATTTTTAGGTCATGTTTTAAAGTGGATAAGTGAGAAACCAAACACAAAGTAGGGCTTCTTCCTATGGTTCATCCCAAAACATGATTGACCTCCTATTCCAAAATTTCCTCCTAACTCCTTGCTATATGGTATTCCTAGTTTTGAGAATATTATTCCAAAACACAGATACATTTGAAAAACCTTGAGAGAAAATAAAACTTCCAAGGGGGTCATTACCCTCATATTTAGCACTGAGAATACTAGTCCAATATTTCCTTCCTTGAATGAAATACCAGTCCATTTTGGATAAGAGATCCTTTTGAAATTCCTTTAATTTTCTTATCCCCAAGCCCCCCAACCACTTTGGGAGTAGAGTTTCTCCTAGCTAACCAAATAATTCCTTTCTCTATCTTCAAACTTAGTATAGAGGAAAGTCCTCTAGATTTTCTCTATCTTCCTTGAAATAAAAGTTGGCATCTTGAAGAGAGATAAGTAGTAAATGAATACATTTTGAAGAGTGGATATCAAAAGCTAGAGATTACCAACTTGACCACAAATTTCTTTTTCAACCTAAAAGTTTCTTATGGATTCTTTTAATAATCCCATTCCAAAAGGAGTTAGGGAGCATTTTAGTACTTAGGGGTAGCCTTAGGTAGACAATAGGAATCCCTGGTTTTTGATAACCCAAAATTCTTAGAATCCTGTTTTTCACCTATTAAATAGTATTAAAATAATAAATTTTTCCCTTGTTATAATTTATAAACTAGCCTAAAGTAGTAGCATACTCATTAAGATTAGCCTTCCATTTTGTTCTTTCCATAATTGAGGATGACCCAAACAAAATAGTGTCATAAAAAAACTGTTGGTGGGACGTTGGAGCCAGAGTAGAGGTAGCATGGATACCTTGTAGATGTCCCCTATTAATATTGTTTTGAAAATTATGACCAAGGACTTCAACAACTATTATGAAGAGATAATGAGAAAGGGGGTATCCTTGTCTCAACATCTTGCCATAGTGGAACTATTTTGTAGGAACCCCATTCAAAAGAATAGTGTAGCTACTGTAAGAAACATACTCCTTAATGAACCTCAAAAAATTCTCACAAAATCCAAAATTTTCTAGGATAGGAAAAAGGAAACTCCAAGAAGCCCTATCATAAGCTTTAAGATGTCTAATTTAAGAACCATACCTAGGTTCTTAGAGTTCTCCATTGAGTAAATGAGTTCATGGGAAACAATGGTCACATCCAAAATCTGTCTTCTAGTCACAAAACCTTTTTGATTTCCTCAAATAAGTTTATCAAGTATTGGCTTAAGCTTGTCAACCATGTTTTTTGAAAACATTTTGTAAACCATGTTACAAAGGTTGATAGGGAAGGAATCTAACATAGAAGAATAATTTTATTTTTTAGGAACAAGGACGGTGTAAGTAGATTTAAGCTAGTGAAGAAATCTACTAGATATGAAGAAATCTTTAGCATATTGAAGGAGCTTAGGAGAGATGGTTATCAAGAAATATTGATTTTTTTTTTAGGAAAACCATTTGTGCCAGTGGATTTAAATGTACCTAAAGATAAAGCAATAGATTTGACCTATTCTAGAAAAACCTTTTCCTCTAGAGTCTCAAGATCTTCTTGATTTAGCTTCCTTGAGATAACCTCAAGCAAATAATCTAGTAGGGAAGGAGGTAGACTATAGTACAACTATCATTCGTGAAGTAGGAGATAGCCTTAGCTATTAGGTCCTCCTCCTTGGTGAGAAGAAAACCATTATTCCTAACAAGAGAGCATATCCTATTCCTCCTCCTATGTTTAAGTGTGGACTAGTGGAAGAATTGTGTATTTTTATCATCTTCTTGTAGCCATTGAATTGTAGATTTCTATTTCTAGAAAATATCCTCTTTCTCCTTAACAGAGGATTCTTCATCAACGGGCCCCAACTCCATCATCTCTTGGATTGGCTTTAGATTAGAGAAGATATTTTTCTTAGTCTAGAAAATATTCCCAAACATGATTGTAATCTAGCCCTGAAAATTTTCCTTATCCTTTTTAGCTTATGAGTCATACAAAACATGATAGTTCCTATAACATCTCACTATGCAACCTCAAAGGGTAAGAGCCAAAAGAGGACAAGAATTTTTTATTTTTTTTAATAGGTAGAATAACGTTCACAAAAAGTAGTTGTCAATATGATATATCAAAAATGTACATGGCCAATCATGGTTGAATGAACAACGAAGAGGAGACAACTAATTCACCCTCCAGAGAAAATATGAATAGGAGCAAACAAGATAGCTCCAAAAATTTTGCTCCATAATTTTTTGCTCTAGAAATTATTGTGCTAATGCTCTAGAACTTTCTACTATGGAGCTCATTTTATGTTGGTGCTTCAAAAATTTCTACTCTAGTGCTTTGGAACTTTTTGCTCCAAAATTTTCTACTGTAACATCTTAGAACACATACAAAAAAGCTTTGATGCATCAAAACTATAGAAATAACAACATAAAACAATAACATAAAGTTGCATTATGCTAGAACTTTTGTAGACTATTGAATGAATGAAATACACAACCAAAGCTTTGATTTTTGAATGAAAATTTCTAAAAGAAAGGAAATAATGATTATCCTATTAGAAGCGAATCTTATACCAACACTTGAATCCATAACCCAAATATAAACCATCACATTTCTTCTCATTAGTTTATATGATTACATATTATCTCTCAAGAGAGTATAATATACACACAAAGGAATATACATGAGTACAATTCCATATCCATGAATAAGATACATCAACTGATAAGATAAATATAGGAGAGATCATCTCCAACTGGTGCTCCAATAACTTGTACACTGATCCCCAACGATAGTGGCAATTCCTCCCTACCATGTGGACTCAAAAGAGACCACCCCACTATGCTCAAAGGTAGTCACAAAGGCCCAAATAGATATAACAAGGAAAGGGTGACATATGGCCAACACTCACATTAAACATGGAGCAAACACAAAATACAATACATTAAAGCCAATGTCACAACATGAATATGCTCATACAATAACATGCTTGTTACTACTCACGACTACAAAGGTATGAGGTACTAGAGTGTAGATAGGATGAAGTTTCATCATGGGTTCTCGAAGGGATGGAACCACATGGAATCAAATACACATTTCATATGAACAAGGAGACTCAATTATTCCCCAATCAACACCTTGTGAACAAATAACTCAATGCCCCACAGACGAATAAGCCTTGTTGAGTGCATCCTTAGCCTTTTCAAGCACATAAGGCCATGCACAAGGACTCATTATCTTATTACTTTTTTACCCTATTTCTTTTGTTTATTTAAAAATTGTTTACAATAACTCTTCTACTAGCTCCCTTGGTAGCCACTTATGAGCCTTGGGCCCATAGAGAGCCACTCCATAAAACCACTCTAATTACCAAGACCTAAGATCATCTCTTTTAAAAAAATGAGGAATCCATATAAAATATTAAACCATGAAGAAAACACCAAAACCATCATTAAAACCATATAACACAACCATGTAAACATTGCTATGAAATCATTTAAACAACTGATCACATCCACTAACAAATAGATCAAATGCATTCAAACATGCACCATTAACTTCATAAAAAGAAACCAATAATATAATTAATAATAACCTTATTATATTATTCCTCAAAACTACTTTTAAAACAATGAATAGATACAATGTGACTAAGGCATAGAACAAGGTTTTGGTTGTTTTTCAAATGAATGAGAAAGGGACATAAAAGTTTCATAAAAATTAAAAATGACTAGTTCTAAAATTAGAGCTTGACCAAATTCAAGTTTTGATGTTTCCAGTTGGATTCCACCTTTTTAAAAAAAATATTATGATAAAAAATAAGGTGTTGTTTTGAAAAACATATTTTTAGCCAAGTTGAGCAAAAAAGTATGAAAAATGAAAGTGCCTGGATTAAAGAGCAGACAACGACCTAGTTGAGATATGGGCGATTCTACATGGAATCCAACTTTATTTTTCATTTGTAATAGGTGGTTAAAGAACAACATCAAAAATATTTTTTTACAAGGTGGCACAAATTTTTACCAAAAATGAAAGTGTTCATCGACCTAGACCTAGTTGAGATATGCAAATTTCTATATGAAATATTCCTTTATATTATGTTTTTAACATGTGGCTAATGAGCAACAAAGAAAGATGTGTTTTAGCAAGTTAGGAAAAAAGAGAGAAAATGAAAGAGCCTAGCAATCAAAATTTTCCATCAACCCATTTAAGATTTATTGGAATCCAAAAAAAAATTCCATATAGAAAAACTACTGAGCAACAAATCAAATCCAAAATAAACATTATCCAACCCCAAAGTATTCACATAAATAGAATAGAGGAATTCCTCCAATTATTCACAAAAATAAAAGTAACATAGAATTGATATGATATTCAAGGAATAAATCTAACATATAAGGGAATGCATACATCACCAATCATACAAAGATTTCAGAATAATAAGGAAAATACCTTAATTTTTCCCCAAAACAAAAATTAAAGAATGCTCAATGTGGAAGGCACAACCAATTTCTAAAATAGTATAGCAAGGAAGAAATGGCACACTGAATTTAACAATCCAATACCCACAAATTTCTTCTCAGAAAATCTCCCACAAATCTCCCCAATTCTACCATTGAAATCATGGAGTTTCTCCTCCATCCAAAACAACAAATTCCTTCTCCAAAACAAATATTCCTGAGTCCCTTTTATATTTTCTGAAAAGAATAAAATGAAATAAGGCATTTGATTAAACAAGATATTAAAGCTCCCAAAAACAATTAATTAATATCACTAAATGTACATCATTCTCTATTACACATAAAATAATAATTTAAATCCAACATTAAAATATACACAAGCTCCTCAATAAGATATAAATAAGACTATAAGAGCTCATAAAATTGCTTGATAAAATCATTGAAAATTACTAAATGAGATATATCATTCTCTCAAATGATCAATAAAAATCACTTAAAATAACATATTTATAACCTCATCGATATAACCATTCAAATCTCCAATCAATAAAAAACAATAAAATAACATATATAAAACTACGTCATAACACTAAAAACCAAAATATAGCCATATAATAGATTAACAAAAATCATAACAAATACTTCAACAAAAAATACTAGTAAACCACATGAAACTAAAAGGTGCTCTAGATGTTACTATTAGGTAATTAGATGATAACACAACAATACAAGAACACTACACTAACAAGGCATAGTGGGCTAGGGTAGGGGATGTTTAGCCTGCAACTACCTCTAGTAACCACCATCAAGGAATATGAGTGCAATCAAGCCTATCGATCTAGGTGGAGTCAATACTCAGTACCTACATCACTCCAATCACATATCAAAGTACATGTGCATTTAACATATATCATATAGTCAAAGCAACATCAATCATCAAGGAGAGGGCCAGGATATCATAAGCCTCTCAAATAGAGTGTTATGACATAATCCCTTTTCTAACCATAATCATACAAAAGCAATGATAATAGTATATAAACATATAAGCATGTAATCTAGAATACTAACTAATCATGATAGCCTTTTCCCATAATCATCAATTTCTAATCTCATTATAACAACATTCAACATTTAAAATATCAAATCAAAATTAGAATGCAATCTTACCTAGGCTAGGGTCAAAGAGGTGTTACATCCTCCCTCCCTACAATTTTTCTTACTCTTGGAAGTCATGTAAACTCAATATGTATCCATGTCACACACTAGTACACAAAATATAATAATCAACATTAAATGATTTTCCTTCATCCCAAAGATGAGAAATATAATATACAACATTCATTACTGGATGAAATAGAAAGGACATCCATTTAACATTCACCCTTCTAAGAATCAATATCAATTTATCAACATATGCCTTACTCATAAGGCCTCAACATGAAACAAAATAACATGGTTAATCTCATTAACATCAAGTGTTCCACAATTTTCAAAATAAGTATTTCTTTTAACATCCACATTCATTCAAGGATAGGTTAAGATACACATTTATTTCCACTAAGAATAGTGTAAAGAGGATGCATAAACATTGAATTCTTTCCAAAAAACTATTGTTTGCAACAATATTTATTTTCCACATAGTTCCAATCTCACACACTACAACATATTTGACATCATTTTCAGCAAAATATACCAATTTACACTTTCTAAAGAATAATAAGCCAATTTTTGAACTTTTCAAATGTAAGCATATCCAAGATGAAATATGCATTTATACATACATACACACTTACATCACTGGGAATCTCATCACAAGGCTACACAAGGGTCCATTTGGACACTGGTAAGCAACATACTAATCCATGATACATAAACCATGAGCCAAGAGCTAATATCCATCTCACATAAGGGTATGTACAAGATCATCATGGAAAAATCATGCCCTTCAGTGGCAAAAAAATTAGAAAAATAAGACTTAGGCAACTTGACATAAAAATTTGAATAAATTATCTATATTATTTCAAAAATATGTAGGAATAAAATTTGTAAAAAATTGAATGTAGATTCTAAACTACTAGGTTTCTTTTATAAAAAATTCCATCTGGTGAAAATTTGAAATTTTAATGCATTAGTACTTAAATTTTAGGGAAAAAAATAAGAAGTAGGTATTTGTCTGACCACCCTAACCACAATAAAATGATAATATTTTTTTATATGATTTTAGATATAAGTATAGGACTCATGTCTAGATGTGATGCATATTTTTTTGTATTTTTTTTTCAAGTAAATAATTAATTATGATTTTTTTATTACAACATTTAAAAAATATAAAAACTCATATGTCTAACCACCTTAACTTCGTAAAAAATTCTTTAAATACAATTTTTTTTTAATCCTATAGTATGTGAAGTATAGAATATGGCACATGTTTTAGATTCAAAAAACATACCCATCATATCACCACTTTTTGGCCCATCATGATCCTACACATACCCATAATCCATACCTCACACTCAATGGTTTGATGGTTTTAGGAAACACACACATGGTGAGGCCATCCAACAAGAGAAAAATGACCTATCTCTTGTTGAATAAGGTGGTTATCCTCCAATACATAGTCATCAAACATAGGTAGGTAGTGGTTCCTAGCTATATAACAATCTCACATACCCCCCATCCTCAAGTTTCCCTACATCTACTTCCTCATATACACTCAACTGAGCCTAGCTCTCTAATTCTCAATGAGGAATCACAATACAACACAAGACCAACATTTGAAAACAAAAAATAGAAAACTAGTTTATCCACCAAAGACCATAAATAATTATCAAATAAAGATTTAATTTTGGCAATAAAGCAAGAAATGTGCACAATTTCAACATTGTATCATATGCAACCATGGGGGCTATGTGCAAATAAGATCTCAAGGTGTGGCTAAACTGTCACAAACAAGATAAATCAAATTTTTGTTAGTCCTCTCAATCAAAGTGAGAGTCATCAATAACCAAAAGAAGATTCACAATCTTCAAAATGGCACAATACATAACTATGTGACTAAACTAGCCACCAAACAATGAAGGAGGGAACAATGTATGACTATCGCAATAGCCCCATATACAATGCAAAGTGAGTATGCCAACCACATGGCATAAGATGTACTCTTTGACTACACCCCACATTACATCGTCACATGACGTGGACTCACCAAGTGGCCCACACGCTCCTTGCTTTCCTACATGGGATGTGTGCCTCGACCACATCCCACATCGTGTCTTAGCTCGACATGGTCACATGCCAGCCAGAGAAGGCACATACTAGACGTATGTTGCATAGCACTATGTACGTGGCTCTACAAAAGTAAGCATGTCTAGAACACATTGTGCATAGTGATACCTCATGGAGAAGGCACGCAGAGGTTTTGGCCTTAGGAAAAGTTATACATGACTAAGACATACCCATATGCCAACTGACCCAAAAAATATCAAGAGAAAACATGACTATCCCTCTACAAGTCTATAAGGCCCCATCATGCTCATCACACAAGTAGGCTACCATAACACAATGCCACAATTTTCCTTCACACCTATGAATGTGGCATCATGTCCTTGAGCCTAGCTCACTCCCACTAGTAGCATGGCATATATATATAATGTATATATGAGTGTATCAATATGGGGCTACTCAGGCTTCACCTCTCATATGAATAAGGTTGAATCACTAATGCTAGCTCAATGCCCCTATAGGTGGCTAGGAAATGCCAACTCAATTCCTCTATAGGTGGCCAAGCAATGCCAGCTCAACATCCTTACGGATGACTAAGCAATAATAACAACCAATATTGATGTACTCAAAGCTATGGGGATTAGGCTAGCACATATGGATCAAGTACGTTGATCCATCATAAGGTGAGTACTTTCCTTAGGATTGGTTGAGCTTGGACTACTCTGTGCCACAATATGCATATGATACACACTCTTCCCAAGAAACTTTGTGGCTACTACTACTCCATCACAGACTGAGGGACTACAGAACTACAAGAAGAGATTCTATAAAACTAACTAGATAACCAAAAGAAGAGATTCTACAAAACTAACTTTTTTCCACTCATAAATATATATAAGTTTCAACTACACATGGGTTTTCCATCAATCATGTAACAAACATGCAAGCACACATACTGGTATGGTTAATCCCACACCTAAAATACAACATATTCCCCGTAGATGGGTAAACAGTCTCACCATCCCATGAAAACACAAAGAAAGTACAAGGTATTCACAACACTCAACATGAGCACTAATAAAGGATGTTCACATAGCATAGAATACCTTTTTCCAATTTCCTCTTACCAAAATAAAACCATTATCCACCTCTAATTATGCAAGATCAATACAAACTTTCCAAGAACATGTACTCCCAACATCAATACAATCTTCTCTTTTCAAGACAATAATTTCATTAGACATAATTTTATAATTATAAACTTTATCACATACAACATATCATAGTGCTACATGGAGTAGATCAGCAATTCCATAATAACTCACATTCACATTCACTATTATTATGCGGTAAATCACCTTACTACACACATATGCTTACCACATTTATTTCCTATACATAGTGTAATATCATTACAATGTTTACTCAAGACGAGGTATGCAACATTATCAATTCAACATACATTTAACATTTTGCATTTATGATTAGCATGCCAATGGTTTCACTATTCCCTTTTTCTCAAAAAATTTCCTTGATGTAGAATGATCTTCTATCCAAATTCATACACGTTTCATGATTATGAATGTGGCTTGGGGACTTAGGTCCTTTACCCAAGGTTTGATCTTTAAATAAGAAAAACCTTCATGAATGTATAAATATTTGATCATAAGAGACAAGCATACAATGGAATTCAATACACCATAAACTCAAAGATAGGCATCTTCATTAAACAATTAGAAGAGACAGAAGGAGAGAGTGATTTAGAATTCTGAAAAAGATATGCATGAAAGCATGGTCTCATCATCACACAAGCACTTTCACAAAAATGCATCAATCATATGAGAACATGCAATAATCTCTATGAAATAACAACATGATCACAAATTTTCTATTGCCATATTTTAAAATCTCAATACAATATAACATGAAT
This sequence comes from Sequoia sempervirens, assembly GCA_007258455.2. Taxonomy (NCBI): domain Eukaryota; kingdom Viridiplantae; phylum Streptophyta; class Pinopsida; order Cupressales; family Cupressaceae; genus Sequoia; species Sequoia sempervirens. The sequence continues at coordinate 792,407,391 of VDFB02271358.1, forward strand.
AGGAAACTCCAAAACCACATAAGGTCAATCAAGCTCAATCACTTGCACAATGAGGTAAAGCACAAGAAGAAATGCAACAAAATTTTGGATGGTAATGAAAAAATAAAAATCAAGAAGAGAATACACACAAATGGAACTTCTTGGCACCCTCAAGGTCAAACAAACCTTCAAACAATCATGAACTAAGAAACAATGAAAGGGTAATTTTAGGAAACATATCTCACCTACAACCCACCAACAAGCTAAGGTCCAACATGTACACCTACAACACAGGATATAGGAAAGTAATCAATCTCAACCTTGCGAGACTCTCAACCAAGGGAATCACTCCAATCCCATAGGATAAGGTAAGACCTAGGAGTCATCATTCCTACACAAAACAAGACAAGGTTGGGAAACTCAACCCTCTAAAATGACACGCTAAGGCACTCAAGGAAAGAGGTTCGATGACTATCTTGCCACAACAAATACTTGGAACACACACATCAAGCACATTGCCACCACATGGGCTACAACCACACTCAAGAACCACTCAAGGGTTACAACCCTTTAAACAATGAAAGAGTTGAACATCAACAAAAAACCAATTGGAATAGAATTCTTAGTAGGCTCAAGGGTTGAACTAACCCTCACAAAAGCATTCCTCAACGAGGCATGCAAAGGGTAGAAAAAAAAACAATTGTTGCTATCCACCACACATAACATACCAAGCAGGTATCAACCATAAGTAGTGATCCCAGTGCTACAACATGGGCTCTACCTCTAACTTTTCCTTTGGCTCTACCCCTAGGAGGCATCTTAAAGGAAATAAGGAACACATCAAAATAGATCATCACAAGGATGATCTATACACCACACTAAGGCATGAAAGCTAATCAACAAGACTATGAAAAACAATATAACAACCTCAGACCACACATGCCAAACACAGCATAACATAGAAGAATCAACTGCGCCAAAGCTCCTAGTGTGTGAACATGGGATCTGATACTAGATGTAACATCCCACTATGTAACCCCAAAGGATAAGAGCCAAAAGAGGGAAAAATAATTTATTGTTTTAACAAGAAGAATAACCTACACAAAAAGTTGTCTATATGATATATCAACAACATACATGGGAAAGCATGGATGAATGAACAACAAAGAGGAGATGACTGATTTACTCTCCAAAGAAAATATGAATAGGATAAAACATGATAGATCTATAAACAAGCATGCTAAATTTTACCAAAAATTAATCCAATTACAAATTTAATTCCCAATCACAATAGTAATGTGTGATTATGAAATAAACTCTTGAGATTATGAAACTGAGTTATTCTTTCAAACACTTTTAATCAGTTATCTGCAATATCATTCATGAGAGAACATAACACCGAAATAAATGAGAGAACAAGAAAGAGATGGAAGAGAAAAAAATAGTTTGATAACAGAGCTCATCCTTGAGGACTACATCTCCGGGTCAAATTTTCAATGTCGAACCACTTTATTAAGATTTCCAAGCACCTGAAAATGCCTTCGCATAATTCTCCAAGCTTACAATAGTCTCCTCACAATCTCACTCACAATTTTACAATTTTTGGTGTACATACGCACCTTGTAAATTCTCCTCAAAATTACCACCTTCCTTTGAAAAAAAACTAAGAAAAAAATTTGTATATCCCCCTTACACTCTCACCCCTCCTTTTATACATTATTTTCGCTAAAAAAGCCAAAAACTGCCATAATAAATGAAATAACCCCCCTTTTAAAAAAACCATTCAAATAATTCTTTCAAGCCATTAATACTCTTATCCTTAGGCTATGGTGGTTTTAGGTTGGTTTTGTTTTTACTTTATATTTTGTTTATTTTTTTTTCAAAAAAATACCCATTTTTGGGTTATTTGGTTAGGGTTTGTGCCTAACTCTTAACCAAAACTAACCCATACCAACAAAACTACAAAAGGCATCGGCAACCCAGCAGTGAGTATTTCTTTTAATGAATGGTGGGTTGTGTTGTCGAACTTCCAAATTTTTTTCTTTTAAAAAAAACTTCAAATAAAACAACAATGAAAAAAATTGATGACATACATATATAAAAGAAAACCACATGGCATGTTCGTTATGCTCGCTGCTTGCAAGGGGTAGGTCAGGGGTTTGAGTTCTCTAACAACCTTTTGTTGAATAGTTCACCGACTCGCAGATGGAGGATGCCGCCGACTGAGTGTTAAATATAAAACTCCAATTTGTTAGTGGATACATGTCACTACTGAATAAGATGCTAACTATACTACCACATAGACACTGACTTAGCCTGCCACATCGATGGTATAGAATGCCACATCATCTGACACGTGTCAAGTTATGATTGGACCAACTTGACATATGTATGGTACGACCTGCCATGTCAGCATGCTAACGTCATTACCTATACCATTTGGTCAACTATTAACTTTGACCTGCCATATCTCAAGCATATGAGCTCTGTTTTTTATGAAATGAACATCATTGGAATTGTCTCAACAAGCACTTTGATTTTATTCTAATTTTGATGAATTATTAGATGATCAATTTTTTCACTTCCCTAATGGCCTCTGGTACCCAGTTTGACTAAACTTTTGACCAAGAATAACTTGTAGATACGATCTCCTTTTGAAATGATTCAAGTTGCATTAGGATTGCGTCAACAAGCTCTTCGATCTAAGACCACTTTTAGGTGATTTTTGTGACTATGAAATTTTTTAGGTTTTTGTAACCTCTTGGATCATTCCTCCCCATTGAGAAGCTTTTAGACCTCCAAAAGGTCTATTTTTATTTACAATTTAAGTGAGAGCATTTTTTCCTCACTTTCCTAGTATCATATATCCTTCCTTCTTGGAACCTATGCATCTAACTCATCACAACAACAATCAAAACTGCACTAACCTTGTTAAGTTCATTAGCCGTATACACATCCACATTTAGTGTTTCCACTACCAACCATACACTACTTAAAAGTAGAAGGATGAATAACAAAACTAAATTTGCAAATGAGAAAAATAATGTACCAACATCATGCTTGTCTTTCATAACTTGAACAACCTAAGAATTAAATATGCTTTTATGCAATGACACTTCTTATGGTACTGCCATAAGTGCCAAATTATTACTTGTGTTCACTACCCTTTTCAATTGTCCCATTTTCACTAAAGATTTATCAATCTTAATTGGATGGGAATGCACAATGTATTCAATTCCTTCCTTAAACAAGTGATAGTGGTTATGATCCCTATAGAAGATTTCCTTTCTATCATATAAGTATGGGCTACCCAACACAATCCCAAAAATATCAAGTGGAACCACATAAAATTCAACCTCATCTATAAACTTAGATGTTATTGCAAATCTTAAATTGCATTGCCTTGTTACTCACAATTTGTTATCATTGCACACCCAGCCTAAGGGATAAGGTTTTTTATTAGATTTGTTTTCAATCCCAACTATTTAACAACTTTTTCTAAAATTAGATTAATGTGGGACCCACTATCTATTGAAGTATATCAATCGTAGTGTTCTTCAAAATCACCCTTATATGAAACAATTAACATCTTTTACTATCTTTAGGAACAACATGACTTTTAGAAGTAGAAGCACATGAAACATTAGCGGAAAAATCATCATCAAAAAAAGCTTTACCTTTCAAACCCACAACTGTTATCTTTGTTTCATCATCAGAATCTAATCCAAGATCCTAAATGATAGTTGTGGCCTTTTGCTTTCCTTTACGATCCTTAAACCATTTTGGCTTTAATTCCAAATGCAATTTCCAACACTTCGCACCTTTGTGCCCTTTCTTTTGACAATGTGAACAAGTAGGCTTTTCACCTTCCTCTTTCTTCACAGTGGCTGCTTTCTTCTCCTTACCCTTCTTATTGCCTTCAACTAGAGGAAGAAATTCCTTTTTCGAATTGAAACTTATGTTCCTTCCACTTGCTTCAATATGGGTTTCTTGTACACACACTTCATCAAAATTAGATGGACTAAACATAAGAATTTTATGTTTCAAATGTGAATGCAATCCACCTATGTATTTTAATAGAGTTACTTGTATATAAAGAGGAATACCAAGAGTAAGTACTTTCTTCCTAAACACCTGTGTATACTCTTGCACAATTTTTCCTTTACCTTGTCTTATATTTTTCCAATCCATACCAACTTGTTGCATATGACCTAAAGGATAAAACTATTTCTTTAAAGAAAAATTAAACTCACACCAAGATGAGATGATTTTACCGTGTGTAGAAAGATCATCTTGAATCTTACTCTCCCACCAAACCAATGCAGTGCCTCCCATTCGAAGAGTCCCTAGCTGGATTTTGGAAGATTCATCCAAGATCTATTGAACCCTATAGTACAGTTTGATCTGCTTAAGCCGATTATCCAATTTTTATGCATTCTATTCACTATTATACATAGTAAACTCAAATTTGACATCTAATTTTAATAAAGGATAAATAGTTTGACTTTTGTGAAACTTTTCCTTATGAAGAATTTCTTGGAATTTTAGAAGAAGAAGATGGGGATGAAGGTTCAAGAGGGTCACTACCACCTCCTACTCCTTTACCTTTGTCTTCTTTCAAAGTAGTTTCATTTTCCTCCTTTCTATTCTTGCATTCCTTTTTCCTCTGTCACTCTTGCCCTTCTTGGAAAATAACTTCCTCCATAGCTTTCATTTCAAGAAAATATTTTTGGAAAGCTTTCTCATCAAGCTCCATAATAATTTTTTTAGTTGCCATCTTTGATCATGGAAAACTCCTTCATTTTCCAATCTATGGGTTGAATTTTGTAAATGTGCCTTCACCTTGCTTCAGTTTCAACCTGGTTAACATTCACCACCTGTAATTTCCTACAAAATGGGCTATGATACCAAACTTGATCTGTGAACAAGGACATTAAAGTTTCCCAAAACTTAATCCAATTTAGATTTAATTCTTGATCGTAACAGTAATGCATGATTATGCAATAAACTCTTGATATTATGAAATTGAGATATGCTTTCAAACACTTTTAATCAGTTCTCTATAATAACATTAATGAGAGAACAAGAAAGAGATGGAAGAGAGACACAAATAGTTTGATAATAGAGTTTGTCCTTGAGGACTACATCTCTAGCTCCAGTTTTCAATGTTGGACTACTTTATTAATATTTCCAAGCACCTGAAAATTCCTTCTTAATATTCTCCAATCTTACAATAGTCTCCTCACAATCTCACTTACAATTTTATAATTTTTGGTGTACAAACACACCTTGTAAATTCTCCTGAAAATTCCCACCTTCCTTTGCATAAAAACTATAAAAAAATCTTTCTATATCCCCCTTACACTCTCACCCCTCCTTTTATACATTATTTTGGTTAAAAAGGCCAAAAATCACCATAATAAACAAAATAACCTCCCTTTTAAAAAAACATTTAAATATTGTTTTCAAGCCCTTAATACTCTTATCCTTGGGCTATAGTGGTTTTAGGTTGGTTTTGTTTTTATTTTATATTTTGTTTATTTTGTTTTCAACAAAATACCCATTTTTGGGTTATTTGGTTAGGTCTCGGGCCTAAGTATTAACCAAAACTAACCCATGCCAATAAAACTTCAAAAGGCATCGACAACCCAGGGGTAGGTATTTCTTATAATGAATGGTAAGTCACATGGTCGAACTAGCATATTGTTTTCTTTTTAAAAAAAATTCAAATAAAACAACAACAAAAAACATTGGTGACATACATATATAAATCCCAACCATGTGGCATGTTGGTTACACCCACTGCTTGCAAGGGGTAGATCAGGGGTTTGATTTCCCTAACAACCTTTTGTTCAATAGTTTTCTAACTCGCCAATGGAGGATGCTACCAACCGAGTGCCATGTGTAAAACTCCAATTCATTGGCGAATACACATCACTGTTGACTGGGATGCTAACTATACTACCACATAGATTCTGACTCAGCCTATCATAGTGATGGTATAAAATACCACATTAGCTGACACATCCTCTACCACATCACCTTGTACAGTATGCTGCCATCATTGTACAAATGACACATGTCACATTTTGATTGGACTAGCTTGACATCTGTATGGTACAACTTGCCATGTCAGCATGTTGATATCATCACCAATACCATCTACTCAACTGTGTCAACTAAAAACTTTGACATGCCATATCTTCCACGTACGAGTTTCGTTCTTGATGAAACAAACATTGTTGGAATCATCTCGACGAGCACTTTGATTTGATGTCAATTTTGATGAATTTTAAGGTGATCAATTTTTTTGATTCCCTAATGGCCTGTGGTACCTGGTTTGACCAAACCTTTGACCAAGCATAACTCACATATATGATATCCTTTTGGTGTGATTCAAGTTGCATGAGGATCATGTCAACGAGCTCTTGAATTTGAGACCACTTTCAGGTGATCTTTGAGACTAAATTTTTTAGGTTTTTGGATCCTCCTAGATCAAGGATAGCTTTGGTAAATTTTCAATGGAATTTCCTACTTTGGAACTTTCTACACCAATGCTTTGAAATTTTCTAGTTTTGAACTTTCTGTTGTAACATCACATAACACATACAAGAAGCTTTGATGCACCAAAACTTTAATAGTAGCAACACAAAAAAATAATAGAAAGTTGTGTTGCAATGGAACTTTTGTAGACTATTGCATGAAGGAAATGGATACCCAAAGCTTTCATTTTTTCATGAATACTTTTAAAAGAAATTCCATAATGATCATCCTAGTACAAGTTATTCAAATACCAATACTAGAACCTATAAGCCAAATATAAACCATCACATTTCTTCTCATTAATTTATATGATTACATCTTGTCTCTCAACTATGTACCATATACATATGAGGGAATATACATGAGTACAATTGCATAGCCATGAATAAGATACATCAATTGATAAGACAAGTACAAGAGAGGTCAGCTCCAACTGGTGCTCCAATAACATGTACAACGGTCCCCAATGGTGGTGGTAATGCCTCCCTACCATGTGGACTCAAAAGAGACCACCCCATCGTGCTTGGAGGTAGTCACAAGGCCCAAATAGAGATAAAAAGGTGAGGGTAACACATGGCCAACACTCACATCAAACATAGAGAAGACATGAAATGCAATGCATTGAAGCCAATGTCACAACACGAAGATGCTCATACAATAACATGTTAGGTACTACTCATCACTACTAAGGTATGAGGTACTAAAGTGTAGATTGGATGGAATGTCATCATACATGCTCAAATGTATGGCACCACATGAAATCAAGTGCACCTCTTGTATGGATGAGGAGACTCAATCATGCCAAAATCAATGCCCCATAGATGAATAACTCAATGCCTCGAACATAAATAGGCCTTCTCAAGTGCATCCTTATCCTTTACAAGCACTCAATTCCATGCATGATGACTCATTATCTTATTAGTGTTTTACCCTAGTGCTTTTCTTTATTTAACACTTGTTTACAATAACTCTGCTACTAGTTCTCCTAGCAGCCACTTGTGGGCCCCAAGCTCATAGAGAGCCACTCAATAAAACAACTCTAATTACGAAGACCTAAGCTCATCTTGTTTAACCAAACAAGGAATCTATACCAAATATGAAATAATGAAAAAGCCACTAAAACCATCATTAAAACCATTTAACATAGCCAAGTAAACATTGATGTAATTTAGACAATTGATCACATCCACTAAAAAATAGATCAAATACATTCAAAAATTCACCATTAACTTCATAAAAAGAAACCAATAATATAATTAGTATTAACCTCATTAAATTATCTTATAAAACCACTTTTAAACCAATGAACAACTACTACATGACTGAGGCACAAAACAAGGTTTTAGTTGTTCAAACAAATGAGAAAGAAGCATAAAAATTTCATAAAATACAAAGTTCATAGATATAAAATTTGAACTTGACCCAATTGAGGTTTTTACATTTCTAGTTGCACACCACCTTTGGTTTCTAAGTTTGTGACAAAAAATAAGGTTTTCTAAAAAATGCATTTTTAGCCAAGTTGGACAAAAAAATGAAAAATGAAAGTGCTTCGATTAAAAATTGAACAATTGACTAGTTGAGATATGGGTGTTTCAACATGGAATCCAACTTTAGTTTGAATTTTTAATAGGTTTTAAAAGTGCAGCATTAGAAAAAAACATTTTTTTACCACGAGGTAGAAATTTTGACCAAAAATGAAAGTGTCTAGAATTGAAATTTGACAAATAACCAATTGAGATATGGGTATCTCTACATGAAATCAGCCTATTATATTGTGTTTTTAACACGTGGTTAAAGAGAAACAAATAAAACTGTGTTTTAACAAGTTGGGAAAAAAGAGAGAAAATGAAAGAGCCCAAAAATTAAATTTTTCCATCGACCCATTTCAAATTTAATGGAACACACAAAAATATTTCATATCGAAAAACTATAGAGAAAGAACTCAAATCCAAAACAAACATTATCCAACCCCCAAGAATTCACAAAAAGAGAATAGAAGAGTTCCTCCAATTATTGACAAAATAAAAGTAACCTAGAACTGAAATGAGCTTCAAGGCATAAACCTAACATTTAAGGGAATGCATAAATCACCAATCATACAAAGAATCAAGAATAACAAGGAAAATACCTCAATTATACCCCAAAATAGAAATGAAAGAATTCTCACTGTGGAAGGCAAAATCAGTTTCTAAAATAGGACAGCAAGGAAGAAATGGCATGTTGAATTCAACAATCCAATACCCACAAATTTCTTCTCAAAAAATCTTCCACAAATCTCCCCAACTCTGTCATTGAAATCATGGGGTTTCTCCTCCATCCAAAACAAAAAATTCCTTCTCCTCCAAAAAGATAACTAACCCTAACTAAATATTCCTTCCCTTTTACATTTTCTCAAAACAATAAAAATGAAATAAGAAATTTGATTAAACAAGCTATTAAATCTCCCAAAAAAAATTAATTAAAATTAATAAATATACATAATTCTCTATAACACAAAAATAATAATAATTTATATCCAATATTAAAATACACCCAAGCTCCCCAATAAGTTTTAAAGAATACTATAAGAGCTCATAAAGGGGCTTAGTAAAATCATTTAAAATTACTAAATGAGATATATATTTTATCGAGTGATCAATAAAAATCACTTAAAATAACATATTTAAAACCTCATGGATATAACTATTCAAATCTCCAATCAATAAAACACTATAAAATACCATATATAAAACCACACCATAACACTGACAACCAAAATATAGCCACATAATATATTAACAAAAACCATAACAAAATACCTCAATAAGCTAACAATAGAAGAACACTGCACTAACAAGGTACGATAGGCTAGGGTAGGGGAAGTTTGGCTTGTGACTACCTCCAATAACCACCATTGGGGAATAAGAGTACACTTAGGCCTATGGATCCAAGTAGAGTTGATATTCAGTACCCACATCACTCCAATCACACATCAAAGTACATGTGCCTATAACATATATCATATAGTCGGAGCAACATCAATCATCAAAAAGAGGGTCATGATATCATAAGCCTCTTGGATAGAGTGTTACGACATCATCCCTTTTTTATCCATATTCATACAAGATCAATGATAATAGTATATGAATATATAAGCATGTAATCCAGAATACTAACTAATCATTATAACCTTTTCCCACAATCATCAATGTCTAATCTCATTATAACAACATTCAACATTTAAAAGGGTATGTGCAGGATCATCATGGAAAAAACATGCCCTTAAGTGGCAAAAAATTTAGAAAAATCAGTGTTAGGCAACTTGACGTAAAAATTTGAATAAGTTATCTATATTATTTCAAAAATATGTAACAATATAATCTGTAGCTAATTGAATGTACTAGTTAAAAATAAAAGGAGAAGTTTGAATAATTAAGTGAGATGTATTTTTTTGTAAATAAATAATTAATTATTATTATGGTGAAAGAAATTTCTTTTTTTAATCCTATAGTATGTGAAGCATAGAATGTGACACATGTTTCAGATTCAAAAAATGTGATACCGTTTCAAAGTTATAGATGTTTTTCAATCAACCTATCGATCAGGACTTTAGTCATAATTCTAATAGAAAATAAATAATAATTATTTATTAAATTTAAATTAAAGAATAATTTATATTGGTGGAAAGCTGAGAATATCCTCTAAAATCCCTTTTTCGTTTCATCAATTTTGGATTAAAAAAAGTCGTCAGCCACATACCCTACAAATACCCATAATATTGCCTCTTTTTGGCCCATCATGATCCTGCACATACCCAAAATATATAATCAAAATAAAAATGCTATCTTACCTAGGTTGGGGTCAAAGAGGTGTACACTTCCATGGCAAGGCATGTTCCACCACTACTTGATAGGATCTTTAAAGTCATTTTTTCATATCTAAAGGGGTAAGGGCCATGCTTTCTCAAATCCTACCAATTGAAATCTACGGCACTATGGTTAGAAATTCATCTAGGAAGGGAACACAACTATAATTTAGCTAAGATATCCTCGTCACTTAAAATTAAAACTCTATTTGAATTGACTTGGATATGGTCTTGAACCTGGCATCTTTTTGACCAAATGAGTTTATAGCTCAAGAGGTCAACATCAACGAGGCCTTGGGAATTAATGAAATTGGAAAATTTTAACATACTGTCAAAGAAGTCTTCAATCCCTCCAAGTTTCTTTGAAGGTTAAAGTGGGTGTTAAAATCCCCAACAAGCATACACTTCGAGTATGTGCACGATCATGATGGGCCAAAAAGTAGCGATATGATGGGTGTGTGTAGGGTATGTTGTTGATGACTTTTATTTTACCCAAAATTAATGAAATGAAAATGGCTTTTAAAGTATATTCTCAACTTTCCACCAATATAAATTATGCTTTACTTTGAATTTAATAACTAATTATTATTCATTTTCTTTTTGAATTAGAACTAAAGTCTAGATTAATAGGCTGAATGAAAAACATTTATAGCTTTCAAATAGTATCACATTTTTTGAATCCAAAATATGCATCACATTTTATGCTTTACATAGTAGGGTATGTGCAGGATCATCATGGAAAAAACAAGCAATTAAGTGGCAAAAAATTTAGAAAAATCAGAGTTAGGAAATTTGACATAAAAATTTGAATAAGTTATCTATATTATTTCAAAAATATGTAAAAATATAATCTATAAAAAATTGAATGTAGTTTCTAAACTACTAGGTTTTTTTTTTTTAAATCTATTTGGTGAAAATTTGAAATTTCAATGAGTTTTAAATTTTAGGGAAGAAATAAGAAGTAGGTGTTTGTCTCCCTAACTACAATAAAATGATAATATTTTTTTATAATATTTTATACATAAGTAGAGGACTGTGGGATGTGATGCATATTTTTTTGTAATTTTTTCCAACTAAAAAATTAATTATGAATTTTGTATTACAAATTTTAAAAAATATAAAAGTTTGAGCACCTTAACTTGGTCAAACTTCATGAAATTCATTTTCTTTTTTTAATCATATAGTATGCAAAGCATAGAATGTGACACATGTTTTGGATTCAAAAAATGTGATACCGTTTGAAAGTTATAGATGTTTTTCAATCAACCTATCAATCAGACTTTAGTCATAATTCTAATAGAAAATGAATAATAATTATTTATTAAATTTAAATTAAAGAATAATTTATATTGGTGGAAAGCCTGAGGGTCCAACCATCATTTTGGACGTCCCACATACACAAATACCCATAATATTGCCACTTTTTGGCCCATCATGATCCTGCACATACCCAAAATATATAATCAAAATAAAAATGCTATCTTACCTAGGTTGGGGTCAAAGAGGTGTTACACTTCCATGGCAAGGCATGTCCACCACTACTTGATAGGATCTTTAAAGTCAGGGTGCAGATTCCACATTTTTTCATATCTAAAGGGGTAAGGGCCATGCTTTCTCAAATCCTACCAATTGAAATCTAGGGCACTATGGTTAGAAATTCATCTAGGAAGGGAACACAACTATAATTTAGCTAAGATATCCTCGTCACTTAAAATTAAAACTCTATTTGAATTGACTTGGATATGGTCTTGAACCTGGCATCTTTTTGACCAAATGAGTTTATAGCTCAAGAGGTCAACATCAACGAGGCCTTGGGAATTAATGAAATTGGAAAATTTTAACATACTGTCAAAAAAGTCTTCAATCCCTCAAGTTTCTTTGAAGGTTAAAGTGGGTGTTAAAATCCCCAACAAGCATACACTTCGAGTATGTGCACGATCATGATGGGCCAAAAAGTAGCGATATGATGGGTGTGTGTAGGGTATGTTGTTGATGACTTTTATTTTACCCAAAATTAATGAAATGAAAATGGCTTTTAAAGTATATTCTCAACTTTCCACCAATATAAATTATGCTTTACTTTGAATTTAATAACTAATTATTATTCATTTTCTTTTTGAATTACAACTAAATTCTAGATTAATAGGCTGAATGAAAAACATTTATAGCTTTCAAATAGTATCACATTTTTTGAATCCAAAATATGCATCACATTTTATGCTTTGCATAGTAGGGTATGTGCAGGATCATCATGGAAAAAACAAGCAATTAAGTGGCAAAAAATTTAGAAAAATTAGAGTTAGGAAACTTGACATAAAAATTTGAATAAGTTATCTATATTATTTCAAAAATATGTAAAAATAGAATCTATAAAAAATTGAATGTAGTTTCTAAACTATTAGGTTTTTTTTTTTAAATCTATTTGTTGAAAATTTGAAATTTCAATGCAGTAGTACTTAAATTTTAGGAAGAAATAAGAAGTAGGTGTCTATCGACCACCCTAACTACAATAAAATGACAATATTTTTTATAAGATTTTATACATAAGTAGAGGACTCATGTGGATGTGATGCATATTTTTAATAATTTTTTCCAACTAAAAAATTAATTATGAATTTTGTATTACAAATTTTAAAAAATATAAAAGTTCGCCTATCTGAGCACCTTAACTTGGTCAAACCTTCATGAAATTCATTTTTCTTTTTTTAATCCTATAGTATGCAAAGCATAGAATGCGACACATGTTTTGGATTTAAAAAATGTGATACCATTTGAAAGTTATAGATGTCTTTCAATCATCCTATCAATCAACACTTTATTCATAATTCAAGTATAAAATAAATAATAATTATTTATTAAATTCAAAGTACAATATAATTTATATTGTTAGAAATTTGAGAATCTCCTTTAAAAACTCTTTTCATTTCATCATTTTTGGGTAAGAAAAAAATCATCAACCACATACCCTACAAATACCCATCATATTGCCACTTTTTGGCCCATCATGATCTTGCACATACCCAGGATAGGATTAAAAAAAAAGAAAAACTGAATTTCATGAAGTTTTGACCAAGTTAAGGTGGTCATAAATATGAGTTTTGTATATTTTTGAAAAGTTGTAATAAAAAATTCATAATTCATTATTTACTTGGAAAAAAATTTAAAAAATTATGCATCACATCCAAACATGAGTCCTCTACTTATATCTAAATTCTTATAAAAATATATTATCATTTTATTATGGTTAGGGTGGTCAGATAGACACCTACTTCTTATTTTTCCCATAAAATTTAAGTTCTGCTACATTGAAAGTTCAAATTTTCACCAAATAGATTTTTTTTTGAAATAAAACTAGTAGTTTAAACACCACATTCAATTTTCTACAGATTTTATTCTTGCATATTTTTTAAATAATATAGATAACTTATTTTTATGTCAAGTTTTCTAACTCTTATTTTTCTATTTTTTTTGCCACTTAAGGGCCTATTTTTTCCATGATGATTCTGCACATACCCCTTCACATTTTTGTTGTTAGACAACAACCCTAATAGACAATCCCAAATAATTTTCCTAGTAGGTCTAGTGATAGGTGCATAGACATTAACAAGGTACCATTTAGCACTAGTCCTTTCATCTCTTAGGACCACTTCAAGATAGTTACAATTACTAAAGCCTTCTTGTCCTAACAACCTATTAGAGTTCCAGAGGGTAGCAAGCCATTCAAATGCCCCATCAACTTCACTAACACAAAATTTAGCCCTTGACTAAACATTTTTTTACCATCTTCTCAAAACTTTGTTTCTTCATTTTTATTTCCTAGATTAAAAGAATATTAAACTTCAAATCTATTATTATTAACTTTAAGATGTTTTTTTTAAGATGTTTTTTTAAGAGCAATATTAAGTCCTCTAATGTTCCACAATAATAGCTTCATGACCACCAAGAAAGGGGAAAAAACCCTTTTCCTAGCCCAAAGGGAGAAATATCCCTGCTTAGTTGTTTGATTTATTACCATTGGTGAGGCCCTCTAGGGTCCTCTATTTCCTTTAAGGAATTCCTCAAGCCACTTCCTTGGTTCTAGCATCCTTATTATTTATTCTACCCACTTTTGGTTCATTTCCCATGCCCCCTTCTTTTTCATGGATTTACTACTCACTTGAGTCCATGGATCATCATTATCCTCATGGTTTGAAGGAGGGACCAACTCTGTGAATCCCAAAATTTCCAATGATTCTTTCATTTTCAACTACAAAGACTCATGAGGAAGAGAGTCTTCTTTTTTCAAAGAAACCAAAAGGTTTATGCCTTTATCTTCATTATGTTCAATAGCTGATAATAAGGGGGGGGGCATCCTCTATAAAGTCCAACTTTGAGATATCATGGCCAACCTCAAGAGGTGGGGTGGAACCACCCATCAAGAGAGACATATCCACCATAGCCTTATATTTTTTCTAAATGACCCCACCCAAGGGAGAAAAATTAGACCCTTTAGGTAATGAGGTGGAATTCTTATTAGCAATGGACTTACTTTGACCTTTATTAGGAATAGTTGAGGAAGAGACAACAACCATTTTATCCTTTCATGAGGATTTTTCTTACAAATATTACTAATATGACAAAATTGAAAAAAAATCTTGTATTATCATATTCAAAGACTTCATTCCATGAGCCAAAATTTCAATTCAAAGTGACAAAATAAGGAAGGACACTTTTAGTAGTTATATTAACACAAATTCTAGAAAAACTTAGTCTAGACCTTTGGGTGGTAACTTTTCCACAACAAGAAGACTACCAAAGGAGTTAGCTATCCCATGAAACACCTTAAAGTTCTATAACTCAAGAGGTAACCCTGGGAGCCTAACCTAGGTACGGGCTACAAAAGCTAGATCAACTAACATGTAAAGACCTGACTTCCATTTACACAAAACCAAAGAGTTCTCAAAATTATTGTCAAATTTCCAGAGACCTCATATCAGGATAGATATACAATCCTCTTGATTATTAAAATTTAAGAGAAAGAGACCATTTTCATGGCACTCACAAAAATTTACTCACCTAAATGAGAGTTGAAACTAAAATAGCCATTTATGTACCTAGTCAATATTAGGTTTGAAGGACAAAAATTTAATAATAAGTGACAAATAAAGGTTTGAAAATGATTCATCCATGATTTCTTCTAGAATAGAGATTTCTAGACCATTCACAACACAACACTCCCTAGATTCAAAAGTGGAGAAAAGATACTACTATGAGATAGACCTTTTCCCAACTAGTTTTGTTGCATAAGAGTCTATATTCCCTTATAAAAAATGAGAACCATTAGAAGTTTGAAGGATAATAGTACTATAAGGAAGCTAAGCTAGTGGAATAACTTCCTACACTAACCTTCAAAGGAGAATAATGCAAACTTTTACTGATCTTTAATATTTTAAAAAACATAAAAAAAAAACACAAATATTATGCATACCACAACACAATGATTTACGTGGGGAACACCCTTTTGAGAGAAAAACCCCACACCTCAAAATCCACCCAATATATTATTTAGAAATCACAAAGAATACAATAGACTTGCATAGCAAGCTTCTCCCAGGAGTATCACCACTCAAAGATCTAGAGGCAACACAACCACTATCAAACTCTCATAATGCATCCTAATTAAAAGTCATAATACAACTCTCTCATAAAATAGTGTTTCCTTATACAGAAATTCAAGTTAATAAAATATCAACCATCAAATATGAGACATAATGATGAACGGCGAGTAATTACAATAATAAGATATAAATGAAAATTTTCCTTTTTGGGGTGCTCCCCTCGAGCCCCCTCTAGGGCATGGTACCCCTAGAACCCATCTAGGGGGATGATTCGCCCAGAACATACCCCTTGTGGGGGGGGGGTGATCCCCCCATGCCCCCCATTGTCATTGGCTAAATAGTACCTTG
This sequence comes from Sequoia sempervirens, assembly GCA_007258455.2. Classification (NCBI taxonomy): domain Eukaryota; kingdom Viridiplantae; phylum Streptophyta; class Pinopsida; order Cupressales; family Cupressaceae; genus Sequoia; species Sequoia sempervirens. The sequence continues at coordinate 792,423,702 of VDFB02271358.1, forward strand.
TGTATCAACAATACCTTATGTAATTGCAAGGTTGAGACACATTTTATCAACAAGTACACACTTCTACGATAACATATTTTAAAGATAAGGTACCATCTAGATGGGACAAAACCATTTAACCATGCCACCTATAAAAGGGGGAAAAGGTTTTGAAGGGGACACTAGTTGGGGCCCCCAACCAAAAAAACCATCAATAGTCTAAGATTATTGAAATTTAAAATTAGAAAGAATAGAAAGAACCTAGATAGCTACCATTCTTTCAAACCATGTTATTTAAGATGTTTTTGAACAAGTACGGTAAAGGAGTTACTAAGATTTTTGATGTTGTATCTTTTTGAAAGATATTAAAAGTAACCAATGGTAACTTGGGATAAAAGGAAAGGTAAAATAATCTTGTCATAGCTAAGATTAGAGAGGAAGTGATTCATTCATTTGAATTATATAGGCTTAGAAGGAAGCTAGAAAGAGTGTGAAAAGAGGAACGACTTCAAACAGAGAATTGTTATGTTCATTTTGTGATAGGCTATACTAATTTTTTCCATTTATTTTTTTAGGTGAACAATGTAGAAGTTGCATATCTAAATAAATATATTCTATCATCATTTCAAATACCTACAATATATTAGATAGGACATTGACATAAATTTTTTACTTATATTTTTCTACTCACTTTTTCTTTAATGTTTCCAATGCATTTTCAACAAATTTATTTTGAAGATATTTTCCAACACTAGCTTTCTATTAAATTACATTTCCTTTAGTATATTTATGTCTTCTTGTACCTCCATATTTAGTATGAATGTTTATAAATCAACTTATAATTTATTTTTTTATGGATGTCTATACCTTGTTCCAAATATTCCATACAACAAAAGTAAGTAGGATTGTTGCAAGAGTCAGAAGTTTTAAGCCAATCATGACTACTTCAATTTTTGTGAAGCCTTTTTAGAAAAGCTATTTTTTTCATATCCTACAACAATTACAATCCATTATATGATATTTGTTTAGGAATTTTTCCAATTAACTTATGATTGTCAACACTATCCTCAACAATTCTCTATTGATTCCATTCTTCAACAATAATATTTACCACAACCTTCATAGCATTAATTAATAAATCCTTACCTTCTAATAAAAATAGGATACTATTTTGGAAATCCAACTTCTTTAAATTATTTGGAAATTGTGTCTTACATACCACTAATAGTACTCTAGTTTAAATAGACCTTAGAAAGGTCATAGGACTTTTAGATTTAACAGAAGGTTTCTTAAAATTTCCTTTCATTATAATACTCGTATTCTTATTTAGATCACAATTAAGATGTGAAATTTAGGTTTTTTTTTTATCTCATTCACTTCATCTTGAAGCATTCCCCTATGCACTTTCTTTCCTTCAATTTTAATTTTAATTTTTCACAACTTAGTTTGATCACTAGTTTTGACCTTTCATCTTCTATATGTACATTTTACGAAACCCTTTCAATTTTTATTTATAGTGTTTAGAAATATCGTGTTGTGCATTCTTTTTGTATTTTATTTTAGATATTTATTTTTTGTTTATTTCTTCCATGTCTACACATTCCTTCATTATATTTGAACAACTCAAAGACCTTATCTATGAGTGGACATCTCTTAGTACATTTTTTCAAATGATTTATACGTAAAAATCATATGTATACATTTATAAATTATGTTTTTAATTAATTTGGGTGGACCTTCATGCACATACAACTCTAATAGTTGATAAAATTATCTCAAGAATAATTTGAGGAAATCTATATCACATTCAAAGCCTTTCATTTTGACACATGGAGGGGAGGAGAATGTTCAAGCCTAAATTATAATTTTAATCTTACAAGTTGTACTTTCTTGAACACTTCTAATCCATCAAAATTGATTCGTTATATGCTTACATATTAACAAACAAGAATTGTATATAATTTCATTATCACATAGATGGGGAGGATGATTATAATGGCTACAAGTCATTGTAATATCATCCATCTTGATTTACCCTAGAATTCACAGGTTGATCACAACTTGCAATAAATTAGGGTTAGGGTTTCACCTTATCAAATAAATATCCATTTTATGATGTAATATTGGATTAAAATCATGTATTAACCACATGGAAAATATATGCATATATGTGTATATTCTTGTCAGGGTTAGAAAATTACATCACATGCATTAATTCTTAGAAATACAAACACATCAGGAAATTGGAAGAACAGACATGATGGGTCCACCTAAAGCCATATGCCAATCCTAAGAGGATGTATATAACAACCCTCCCCACTTGGTGACTTATACCTAATTTCCCCATTAATGTCTCAGCTCTAAAGAAACTTACCACCTTGTGGAATTGGGTAATGATAAAAAATGAGCTCTTTTGGCTCCTACCACTTAAACCATGCCCCCTTACTTTGATAGGAATTAGGTAGAGGTCACAAGTGGGATATTTTGGCCCCTACCACTTCACAACTAGCCTTACCCATAGGGTGGGTTTTAGACAATAAACATAATTCTAATTCAATCATTATTATCCTAGAAGCAATAAGCATACATTGTTAAATAATTATTTGCAAAAAACACACATTTAATATTCTTGTATTATATAGGTCCATATTTATATAGATACAAGATAATAAATGGAAAAGATATGCCATAATATAGAATATATCTAGTATATTTTGATTTATGTATATATTTTTCATGAACTATTTGTTGTGATAGATCACATGAATCCCTTTGATTTTTTATGCTCTCATCTCTTCCTCTCTTCCCTAATGTATTTCTTTCTAGAAATTCATAGTCTCCTTGCATTCAAGGGACCCACTCTTATGTTTTCCACCACAGATAGACATGCCTCTTCATATTAGGTATTCATTTCAAAGATTCATCTCTTACCTTGACTAATCACAACCTTCCTTAGGACAATTAATTGCATTAATATTATCATTTCTTAATCATTGTGCCTTCATTAGCTAACTACCTAATAATTGTTTAAATTTTAATATTAATTTGAATGTTGCTATCTATGAAGATTTACTTGCATTTGAGCAATTGGATTCTAGTGATCCAGTTTATTTTTGTAGGGGAATGATAGTCCTCCCCTCCTAAATTTTCTTTCCCTTAAGAAATTTTAGATTCGGATGGTTGAAGATCTCTTCTCATTCCCATGTGGGATCTTCCTCTAGTAAGCCCCTCTATTTGATAAAAAATTCAAGGATAGTCTTAAGCCTTAATTGCTTCTCTCTCATGTTATGAACTACTTTAGGTTCCATGATTAGTTTTCCCTCATCGGTAAGTGGGTGTAATCTAAACATGGGCTGATTTGATTCCCTAACACTTTCTTTAGTCTTGGAACATGAAATATGTGAATACCACTATTTTTGGGAAACACAAATTCAGAAAGCTACTTCACCAATCTTCCTTAAGATCTTATAAGGCACATAAAATTTAGGTTTTAGGTTTTCTACTCCACTTATCTTAATGGAAGACTATTTCTATGGTTGTATCCATAAGAAAACCAACTCTCCAAACTCAAATTTCCTCTCAGTGCAATTTCAATTGAAATATATCTTTTGTTGATTATGTCCTTGATGAAAATTTTCCTTGAGGGTGTTCATAATGTCCATATTCCATTACACAAAATAATTTTCCCTAATTACTCAAATTTCTTATGAAATTAAACTTTTGAAGGAGGTTGGTTTGTAACCATACAATGCCTTGAAAAGACTTGAATCTTGATTGATATATGATGAGTAGTTTTCTAGCAATATTCACTAGGATGCAACCATTTTACCCATGTATTATGTTTTGTTATGATATAATTCCTCAAATATCCCTCTAATTACTTGTTAAAAATTTCCATTTTTCCATAATTTTAGGATGGCAACTTTTACTAGGTGTAAGATCATTCTTGGGTAGTCAAAAGATCTCTTTCCAAAATTGGCTAAGGAATTGAATGTCTTGGTCACTGATTACATTTCTTGGTAGACCATGTAAACTAAATATCTCTTTTAAAAATGATTTATTTATTTGTGTAGCCTACCATTCAGTGGATATTGTGAAGAAGTGAGTGTACTTGGTGAATTGATCCAATACTACATAAACTCAATCCCTCCCTTGAACTTTAGGAAATCATGTTATAAATTCCCTTGTGATATTTTCCTATTTTTTTATTGGGAAGTGGAAAATGTTATAAATGTCCTGCTAGATATCTTTTCTTAGTTTTATTTAGTTGATAGATCATGCATTCTTGTATATATTGTAGGAAATTCTTCTTGAGGCATTTCCAAGGCTATCTCTCCCACAACAATATGTAAGATTTATAGTACCATTGGTGGCTAGCTAAGGGGTTTTTGTGGTATTCCTTAAGGATTTTTTTCTTCATCTTTGAGTCAGGCATGTAGAATATCCTATTTTTATATCACATAAGCTCTTATTCTACTCGATACTCTTCATTAGGTAAATTCCTTTAAGGATATTATTTTCCTAGGGGTATTTGACATATTCTATAATGATATCATTCTTCCAATCCACAATTATACTAGTTAGGTTGTTAATGTGGGGTTTTCCTGATAAAGCATCTACAACCACACTATTTGTCTCTTTCATACACTCAATATCAAAATCATAAGCTTGCATCTTTCTTAACCACTTATTTTGTTTATAATTTATTTCATTTTCAGTCATGAAGTATCTTAGGATGTTATAGTCTATTTTAAAATTGAATTTCCTATAAACCAAATATTGAAAAGACTTTTCCAATGCATGTGTCATAGCTAATATCTCTTTATCACAAATTGAATAGTTTCTTTCAATATAGGTGGACTTGTGACATTCAAATGCAATGGGGTGATTATTTTGCATAAGGACTACTCCAATTCCTTCTTTGCATGCATCAAACTATAGTTTGAAGGGTAGTGTGGAATCATGGATGGCTTAAATAGGGCATGATCTCATTGCTTCTTTTAGTCTTTTGAAAGCTTGTTGAGATATTTCACTCTATATAGAGACTGGACCTTTTTAGTTAAGTCTATGAGTGCTGAATGAATTTTTGATAACCCTTCACAAAGTAACTATAGTAATTTTATAGTTCCACAAAGCCCCTTAGTTGTGTTACAGTTTTATAATTTGGTTGTTTCATAATTGCTAAATTTTTTCCTTCATCTACACTTATGCCTTGTGAATTGATCGTGTGACCCAGATAAAGGATCTCTTCCAACATAAAATCACATTTTGAAGCTTTAGCTCATACAAAGATTCTTGTTTCAAAATTTTTAGGAGTTCCTCAGTGTGTTTGAGATGTTCTTCCCATGTCTTCTTTTATATAAGGATGTCATTATAAAATATAAGTAGGAGCTTTCTTAGTATTTTTTTTGAATATAAGGTTAATACATGATTGAAATGCTACTATGGAATTTGTGATTGTAAAAGGTAGGACTAAGAATTCAAAGTTCCCATAATTCCATCAAAAGGAATTTTTAGGAATGTCTTGTTTCCTCATCCTTATTTGATGATACCATAATCACAAATCAATTTTGGGAAAGTATTTGGATCTATGGAGTTAATTGTTTAATTCATCAATTCTTGGTATAGGGTAGTGGTTCTTGATTGTTTTCTTGTTTAACTCCCTATAGTCTATAAAAATTCTCATGGTACCATCATTTTTCTTGACTAGTACTACTGATGATGTGAAAAGGTTGGAACTATGTTGAATATGACCCATTTCTAGCAGTTCCTTAATAGTTTTTTCAATATCTTCCTTGAATTTATGGGGGTGTCAGTATTGTGTGGTAATTATAGGTTTTCCTCCCTCCTTCGATTCTATTGTGTGCTCAAATCCTCTTTTTGGGAGTATCCCTAGAGTATCATATCATCAAATAACTTCTTATGTTTGCTAAAGATGGGTTGGATGTCAATGTGAATTATTTTTCCATGTGAGTAGGTCTTGTAAAGGATCATACATTGTGCAACCCATTATTATTGGTCATTTCTAAAAATCATTTACATTATTTTACAAGAGACTACTTTTGGAGATCCATTGGGTAACCCTTTCAAGGTGACTTATTTTCCCTCATGTTGGAAGTGAATTGTTAAGTTTGGGAGGTAAAAAATGAAGCATCTTAGGGAGTATATTCAAGGAGTCCCAAATATTACATCAAAATCTAACGGTACTGCATGTAAATATTCGTTAATTGGATGCTTCCCTAAGGTCATTTATAGTTAGGGAACTACTTTAGTGCATCAAAACCTAGCATTTGTGGTAGTGGATGTTGTGAATACCTTAAAGTTCCTAATTTCCAACTTTCCTTTTGTGACTAGACTCTAATCAATAAAATTGTGGGTTGCCCCACTAACTACGAGAGTGATAAACCTATACCCTTTGAGAGTTCTTTTAATTTATAATGGGTGGTGTTTAGAATTTTGAGAGATGGTGGCTAAAGTTACATGATATTCATCTTCGTACCTTTCTCTTTTGCTAGGATTCATGTTCATGTCCTCAGTAGTGGTTGCTTCTATATTATGGGCATGGTCCCCCTTTCCACATATGTGGCCTCATTTCCATGTTCCTTTTCACTTGAAGAAAAAAATCCACCTTTTAGGTCATCCATGCATTTACACACATGTCCACATTCTTTTTTCTCATTACAATGAAAGAAGGATCTTTCTCATTGTTCACTCTTAGGCTTTTCATCTTTATGAGGGTAATTGGAATGTGGGTTAAAGCTCAGATTGGACTTTTCTTTTGATAGGTTATTCTTAAATTTCATTTCCTTCAAGATTACCTCTTCTAGGTTGGTTGGTTCTAGAGCACTTACTATGTTCCTTGTTTATTATTTCAATCCCTCCATATATAATTAGGTGAGTCTCCCTTGAGAGATCTCAGGTACCATGATAGCCAATTATTAGAATTTGGTGGCATAGTCCTCTATTGTTCCATGTTGTTTCAGTTGTGTTAGTTATTTAAACCACCATTCAAGTTGTTTTTGGTCAAATATTTTTATAATTCTTCAAGTGAATTCATCATAAGTGGTTGTGTGTTAGTGGACTTATGTAATAAGGCCATGGGGCCACCACTCATGGGACATTCCTATGAAATGATTTATGACAAACATAATGGTATTTTCCTCTATAAGGGGGCTTAGTGATAGGTAAGTGTAAAATTTTTAGACCCATGAACATGTCATGATTTTTCTTGCTCCATCAAAACTAGAGAGGGTTATCATGGTCACCCTTTCCTTAAAGTCTTTTTCATGTTGTATTTTTATTTCCTTCTTAGTGGTGGCTCTCATTTTGGCATCATAATAGTCTTTAAAAAAGACATTTTTCCTAATTTTTTTGATATACTCTATTATATTATTCCATTCATTCCATTGAAATTATCTGTGGGTGATTCATTTCCTTCTTCTATGTGTTCCTCACTAGGTCAAAATGGAGTTCTTATTGGCCTAGTTTTGGGGGAGATTAGTTTATTATTCTCAAAGTAATTATTGTTAGTCTTCCTCCCATTATTACTAATATTTTGAATTCCCTGGACGAGAAGTTGGGTGGTTGTTTCATTCCTCTTATTTTGTTCCATGAGTGCTTGAATGGTTTGTTCCATGAAGGTTCTCATTTCATTTCTCATTTTTTTTCTCATGATGTTTCTTGTTGTAAGCTTAAATCTTTCCTTTTCTAATGCTCTTTGAACACTTTGTCTATTTTGCATCAACTAAATTTCATGAGAAGGTAGGATAGACACTCTGATGCCACTTGTAATGTACCCTATCCTAATTTTCCATAATTTTTTCATATTGATCACAAATTGCAACAAATTAGTGTTCACATTTTAGCTTATTAAATAAATATCCCTTTTATCATTAAATTATTGGATGGGAATCTTGCATTTTCCACATGGATAATATATGCAAATATGTGTATATGCTTGTTAGGGTTAGACATCTGCATCACACCCATAGGTTGTCAAAAATGCAAACACATTAGGAAATTGGAAGAAAGGAAATGATGCATACTCCTAAATCCATATGCCAAGCCTAAGAGGGTGTATACCACAACCCTCTTAATTTGTGACTTGTACCTACTTTCCCCATCAATTTCTTAGCCCCTAAAGACACTTGCCACCCTATGGGATTATGTGGTGATCACAAGTGGTCTCTTTTGGGTCCTACTAGTTCACACATAGCCCCTTCATTCTTAAGGAATTGGGTAGAGATCACAAGTGGGCACTTTTGGCCCATACTACTTCACCATTGACCCTACCCATAAGGTGGGTTTTTGTTAGCCAACATAATTTTGATTCATTAATAAGAAATCCTTATTTATTATCTTAGAAATAATAAGCATACACTGGTAAATAATTATTTGTAGAAAATAGCACATTTAATATTCCTATATCATACAGGGCCAAATTATATAGATGCATGATAATAAATGGCAAAGGTTCACCTAAATATATAATAGATCTAGTATAATCTAGTTTATGTATATATTTCTAATGCACTATCTATTGTGTTGGATCAGACAAAGGTTGCTTTGATATGTTGTGCTATCATCTCTTCCTCTTTTCTGTGATGTATTTTTTTCTAGCAATTCATGGTCTCCATGCACTCAAGTGACCCACTCTTATACTTCGCACCACAGATGGACATGCCTCTTCATATCAAGTATTCATTTAACAGAAACATCTCTTACCTTGACTAATCACAACCTTCATTAGGATAATTAATTGTATTAATATTATCCTTTCTTAATCGATGTGTCTTCATTAGCTCACTACATAATATCTATTTGTACTTTAATATTAATTCGATTATTGTTGATGATGAAGGTTGAATTGCATTTTACTGATTGGATTTCAATGTTCTAGTTTATTTTTATAGGGGCATGTTAATTCAAGGTTTACCCATGCTCATTACACTTATTTAAAATTTTCTATTTCAACAATACTATTTTCTAAATTTCTTGTGGTAGTGTTAATACAAGAGGACATATTTCTAGGAAGGAATTTATGAAATATTTCACATAGTACTAAAGATTGTGGATTTTTTTCTTATTATTATATATTGAGAAATCTGGGTTATAAATCTTGGTGGATCTTAAAAATATGAGTATGATATTGTCTTGCATTATATTATGACCTTGAGAATTAGAAAGACTTGATTGTAATTTAAACTTTTGTACAAATTCCTCTTTGTGGCTTTATATTGAAAGTTTATATTAGAGCATGTTCATACAAATGTAAGCTCACCACTGACTTGAAGGTTTCCACAAATGTTATCCTAGCCTCTTGATTTACTCAAATTACACATGCAAGGCTATACCAATAAGAGTTTGAAGTTGGGAGATAGATAAAAGATCTAGTAGGTATAATTTTGGAGCATTTTGGGTCAAATCTAACCCTACAATTATTCTTAAAAGGCCTAAGAACCTAATGATCGACTACTAATTCATCATATTTGTTGACATTTTCCCTAGATCCTCACAATAATTTTTGGCATTCTATGATATAAATCATATAGTCATGGGATATTTTCCTTAATAGTGCAAGATCCAATAGTATTATTCTATTTTTTCAAAAAAATTATTTATTTAAAAAAATTATTATTTTTAAATGTGCCTCCTATATAAGCATGTATAGAGTATGTGGGTGACAGGATCATGGGGGTCCAAAAAGTGGTGATATGACCAAAACGTTGCTAATGATTTTTTCTTTATTTGAATTTGATGAAACAAAAGGGGTTTATTGAGAAAGTTGCCAGCTTTCCAAAAATATAAGATATTCTTATTTCCAAATAAATACATAATTATTATTGATTTTGTATGTACATATTGACTAAAGAATTGATTGATATGATGATTGAAAAGTATCTATAAATCTTAAACAATTTCACAATTTTTGAATCCAAAAACTCAACACATTATATGCTTCCCATACTATAGGATAAAAAAGGAAAATTTCATTTCATAAATTTTTGACCAAGTTATGGTGGTCAGACAAACAAGTTTTAATATATTTTTAAAAATTTGATAAAATAAATCACAACTAATTATTTACTTGCAAAAAAAATACAAAAAAAAGGCAACACATCTAGGAATGTGTCCTCTACTTTTATTGAATTTTTTTAAAAAAAATACATTATTTTTTTCTTGTGCTTAGGTTGGTCAAACATACACTTAACTTTTTTTTTTCTCCAAAATTTAGTACTACCACATTGAAATTTCAAAATTTCACCAAATAGATTTACTATTCTCAAAAAATGAATAGTATATTAGAAACTCCATTGAATTTTCTACAAATTATGTTCTTACATATTTTTTAATTTATGTTAATAACTTATTCAAATTTTTATGTCAAGTTTTCTAACTCTATTTTTTCTTAATTTTATTGTCACTTAAGGGCCTAGTTTGCATGCACATGACCCTGCACTGACCCATGTCACAAGAAAAAAATAGATCATCTAACAAATGCGCCATGTTTCATGACTATAGCCTAGCCACACCCTTGTTAGTAGGACCTACCAAGTATGAAATATATTGGTTGGGTACTCTTGTACAAAATCACTTGCTAGATCACCAAACAACAAAGATCACCAATGGAATATTTATTGGGTTCTAAATGTAGGTTTTTATTGTAGAAAAATGTATCCCTCTACATTTTCAAACCTTTTTGGACCCTCCCTACTAAAATTGGAATTCTTTATGCCTTATTTTGTCCTAGTTTACATCCACAAGCCTTATTTAATGTATTTCTCTAACGATAACCCTAGCATGTATCTAATACCCAATCATAATTTATTGATTTTAGGTTGTATGGCCCATATTTAGTGATATCGGGCTCAAACGCCACCTTGGGAATTTGATCCCCACCTAAATGTTGAGGAATCATCATAAATTTGGCATAAAACTTAACAATTCTTGAAATTTGGGTCCCAAGCTTATCCTACTAGGACTCATTTTCTGCAACTAGCATATGAGTCATGCTTAGCTTGGACATATTTTACATTCAAATTATTTGTGGTATTTTATTCTCCTAGATATGATGTTAGCTTGTAGTGTTGTAATTTCGAGAAATTTGTCCTAAACAAGTGTAAACAAAAGGTTATTTCACATATTTTCTCCTAGAAAGTTTACATGTCGTCTAACAAATTTAATGAGTACATGTGATCTAATAATTTGAGCATTCTAGCAATACAAGAGCATTCAAGGGTGATTATCAAGAATTTCGGAGAATCATTCAAGATTAAAGCATTATGTCAAAGTCATGATGCATCATGTTATTTTTTAGCTTGAATATTTGTGATGTAGGTTCTTATGATTCAAGAAAGAATTCAAGGCAAGATCCATAACATACAAGCAAGATTCAATATTCAAAAACATGCTAGCCCTTACACATAAGTTTCTAGCCTTTTTTTCAAGGGTTTGGTGAGTTGCAACATATCTTATTTGTTCATTCATCATTCCTTCATTACATTTGATTTCATTTCAAGGTTTGTTTACCAAAAGAGGGTTTTACCAAGGAAAACCCCCATCCAATAACAAAAAAACAATTTTCCCTCTCTTTGATGTGTGATTGTAGATCTAGGTAATTTAGTTTGAAGATCCATTAAAGAGCGAGATTGAAGGAAAGTCAGAGGTTGTCAAAGTTGTCACCTTGTTTGCACGATCACAAAAAGTCATCCAGAGGGTAGAATTCAATGTTTCAAAATCAAAGATTTGGTACAAGGGAAGCTACAAAAAAGTACTAGAGGCTATTAGAGTTTCAAATAAACCTTTTATTGAGACTAAATCGCCAAGTGTGGCATATGAGTCTTAGTATGCCTATTTTTCAAACATTTTCTTTAGATCTTGATTCAACAGTTCTATATTTTAGTTTTGGCTTGAAACCATAAAGTAGGATTAAATTTCCACTATTGTTGTATGAATATCAATGTGCTTTAAAATTAGAATCTTCAAGATTCCAAATATTCATTCAAGCTTATTCAAGCTTCTAGGTGCACGTCTATACTTCCTTGGTTTATTGTTCTAATCTGAATTCATTTCTAGGTCATTTACTTAAGTCTTGCATATCATCTACCTTTATTTTCTAAATCCCAAACCTAGCATGGTTGTGAACCACTTTTTATCCTTTAATCACACCCTAGGATACCCTATTATAGGTCCCATTCCCTCATTACATCCCTATATTTATATCTCTTGGGTATCATTGAATGAACGAAGTGAAATAGGTCTTAAACCAACGTTCCATCTTCTAAAAGGTGGAACCCTATTTTTGAGGTTTCTTTTCAGTGAACCTACCTTTTAGAACACCTTATTTCCTATTTGGAGTGAAAAATAATCTTAGATATAGCTTACATTACCTTTGCATTAGGTTTTTCTTTAGTTCTTTAGCATCTAGGGTTTTTAAATATTGCATTAGTTAAAGTGCATAGAGGTTGCATTCTTTCCTCTTGCATCATTGAAATTCAATTGAAGCCTCTAATTGGACCTGGCATAAACATCATTAAAGCTTGAAAACCTAACATTTACTCATAATTTTTTGAAATCTATGCAAATACACTAATTTGGGACTCATATAACCCTTTGGGTGGTTTAGTCCCAATATAGGTGGTTTTTCCTAATTTCTAGGTATTCTATGTTGACTATTTAACAACATTTGAATCCCTAAAAAACCATAAATAAGACTCATATTCCCCTCTCGATGATTTAGTTTCATGTTAGATCCTAAACTACATTTTACAATATTAAAAACTTTGTTTCTATGTTTCAGGTGGTTGTTATTATGTTTTTGTTTTAGTTTGTAGAGTTTTTGCTTCATTCATTTCATTGTACTTAGTTTAATTTTGTTTGAATTAGAATTAGAGAATAGAATTTATCTTCTATTCATTTCATTTATTACCCCTTGCATGAGCTTTACAACTTGGTGTCCTATTTCTAATAGTATAGTGAGATGACTTGGTCTAGACTCATGTCATCCTAAGTACAATCATTGTGGATCTTGGGTTATCTAGCTCTTTCACTACTAGTGTTGACATTGGTTCACTAGGAATGGACCATACCTTTAACAACTATTTACTTTCAAGTAGTGTGACAAGTGTTGAAACAATGGTTTCTATTATTCCACAAGATAATTTAATCCAAATCCATGAAGACTTAGAAAACCTACAAAATTAAGTGAGTATTGAAAACATTTCAACCATTGCTATCCCTACCATAGGTAACATACATCGCATGATCGAATGTGAAGGAGTTGAACTTGTCCATAACCTAGCTCAATTTTTTTGAAAACATCTCACCTCCATGACTAGTTGTGCTTTACATTTGAATAATGTCCAAAGTCAAGGATGAACCCAAATTTCTCATCGAACAACCATTGTCAGGCTATTCCTACCTATACAAACCCTCAAGTTACAACAATGATGCAACCTACTAGTAATGACATTCCTATCCCCTTTGTGGCATCACACATCATATGTCCTACCACTTTACCTTCCATTATAATTTCATTCATTTATCCCTCAAACACATATACACCTCCACCATATTAAAATCCATCTCAAAATGGAAACAATGATGCCATCATAAATCAGCTTTTGTAAATGGTTTCATCCCTTCAAAAGAAAGTTTCCAACATAAACCAAAATCAAATTGGCTAAACTACATGGGTATGTGTAGGATCATCATGGAAAAAACAGACCCTTAAGTGCCAAAAAATTTAGAAAAATTAGTGTTAGGGAACTTGATGTAAAAGATTTTTCACATCCGATAGTAATAGGATGTATCTAGATGGCATCAGCGACTCTGGTCTTCCTATGCTAAGCTAGGGCATCCGCGCCCTAGCTCGTCTTCTACTTTTTCCTGTCTGTGCATGGCTGTGGGGGGGAATTTGGTTGTGTGTAGGGTGGGGTGTACTTCTTGTTCATTTTTGTATGTGTTTTTTGGTGGCATTCGGTGGCAGGGTTTCTAGTTTGTGTACGGCCGTTGCTCCATTCCTTCGCTTGTGTGGTGGATGCGGCCTGAGTTTAACCATGGATATAGTGCGAAGGGTTTTGGTAAGGGGGTGAGTATTTTTTGGTTCACTCTTCCTGGCCGTGGGTGGAGTTTTTGGTGTGGGGTGTGAAGCGGGGTGTGTGTTCTGGTGTTGGTGCCTCAGCAGAAACTTGGTGTGTGCCTTCCTCTGTGGTGGGGTGGTTTTGTGAGGGGTGTCTTCCCATTGATTTCCTTCGTGTTCTTGGGGTTTTTGTGAGTTTGCATGTTGGAGTAGGGTTTTTTTTCCTCTACGTGGCACAAAGAATCTTCTAGGGTTGACCCCAAGATGGATTTTTGATCAGCGTTTGGCTCCAAACCAACTCTTTAGAACTCGAAGGTTTTCGAGAATATTCTTTTTTCGGTGGAACCTGAAAAAGTTATGACAGGTCTGATAGGAGGGCCTAGAATCCCAAAGATTAATGGGTGCCTCGAACGATGTAAAGAGAGGCCAAGTGTAGTCATTCCAATGGAGATGATGGCTGAAGACATTGATTATTATTCTAGGCATTCTCTTTACTGCAAATTCTTAGGTTTGAAAATTTCTTTGCATTTCTTGGAGACGTGGGCTCATAGGACGTGGATGCCTAAAGGAGAGATGGAGATCTACCTCCTGGAAAAAAACTATTTCATGGTTTCATTTGATTGTTTGTCAGATCGGAATAGGGTTTTTGAAGGTGGACCATAGTTTTACAACCAGGTGGGCTTGTTCATTAAGTCGTGGCATGTAGGCTTCAACCCAGCGGAGGAACTTCCAAATCGGGTTCCAGTTTGGGTTCGTCTCCCGAGGCTCCCGGTGGAATGCTGGCAAGAGGATGTGTTGTATCTATTAGCCTCGAAATTGGGGAAACCTGTGGGTTCGTCACAACAAACGCAATTCAAAAAGGTAATTACTTTTGCTCGGTTTTGTGTGGAAATTGATTTAAGTAAACCATTGCCAGATTCATTAGAGGTGAGTGTAGGAGATTACTCATGGGTGCAACAGCTTGATTATGAAATGCTTCCTTTTCATTGTCATTTCTGTCATGAGTATGGTCACCTCCTACGCAGATGTCCAAAGGCCAAGCCTTTGGAGGCTCAATCTTCTCAGCCTTCGACGAATCCGCCTAGGGTGGAAAAGGGCAAGGATCCCCCTCACGGTTTTGATGATAGGGAAGATGGTTTTATTCCAGTTTGAGGCAGAAACAGAAATAAAGGTCATAAAAGGACTTTGAAGGACAGGCAGGAGGAGGACACTTTCAACAGGTTTGAGGTGTTGGAGGATCTTAGTCAGCAGGAGGTGAATCCAGGTTTTTTGGATCTAGATCATGGGATTTTGGATATGGATCTACATGACTCTTCAATTGTGGCTTCACTTGATCCCCATCAGGTGGGGGTGGCAAGAGTTCCATGCTTTGATGAGGTTGGGTTTGTTCCTAGTCAGCCATTACTCAATTTTGAGGTTCCTTTGTCTCCACCTGCTGAGGGGACTTTGGCTTTAGGGGAAAATTGACACTTGGAGGTGTAGGATGGCTTGGGTGGTAGTGCTAAGGTAGCAAAAGATAGTGGGGACAAGGATCCTCTCTTGCAGAAAGTTGGTTCATAGGTGGGTAAGAAGATTGTCAAGTTGTCCTCTCAGTTGGGTGTTTCACAAAAAACCCTCAAGAAGGGAGGCCGGAGAAAAACTCTAAGTTGGGAAGGAAGAAGGATGAGGAGAAGATTAGGATGATAAGGGAGACATTGGTGGAGTCGAGGTTAGTCAAGAATCTAGATTCACATTTTTTCAGGTCCCTCGAAATGATAGTTCTCTCTTGGAATGTAAGGGGCTTGAACAGTGGCCCCAGACAAAAAGCTATTTGGGATTTGATTCGGAGTCATGCACCTGATGCTCTTTTTCTACAAGAGACTAAGCTCTTTGTGGAGGGTATGATGGATTTAGTTCCAAAGTTATGGAGGAATGGTGATTTTCAATGCATTAGTGCTCAGGGGTCTTCCAGTGGGGAGGCATGTCTATGGAACCCGTGGAAGATCTACCCCCTTTGGTGGGTGTCTTTCATGTCTTCCCTTTCCATGGTGGCCTCTTGTTTTATGTATGGGGAAATTTCCCTCTTCTCCAATGTGTATGCACCTGTGGAGTTACAGGGGAAACAACTCTTGTGGTCCAACATTCGTTTAGTTCACAGCCTTTTTCCTTACCATCCTTGGATTATTGGAGGTGATTTTAATGCTATCATGGAGCTTGCTGAGAAGAAGGATGGTATTGCAAGGTTGGAGGCTTCTACATTACTATTCCAGGATAATGTCTCTACTTTGAATCTTGTTGATATTAAGCTGGCCACTGGTCTTTTTACTTGGAATAACAGGAGAACTGGTGATGATTCTATTTCTGAAAGACTTGATAGATTTATGGTGTCTAGCTTTTGGTTGGGGGATAGGTGGTTGATAAGCTTTGAAATTCTGGGTAGTCGTGGTTCTGACCATTGGCCTATTAAGTTGGTGGCTGATGTGCCTCAACATAGTGCTCGACTATCCTTTAAGTTCCAACTCATGTGGCTTAGGGATGAATCTCTTCATGATTTGCTCCCTGGTTGGTGGGATCGGGGGAAGCCAGCTTATGGCACTGCTATGTACACTTTCTCAAAGAGGCTACAGTATGTTAAATATAGTTTGAAAAGATGGAATAGCCAACATTTTGGTAATTTATTCTAGGAAAAAAAGATGGCTCAAGATAATCTTGATCTAATCACCAGGCAGATCCGCGATCAAGGCCTCTAAGAGGAACTGAGTTTGTTAGAGGCTGCTACTTTAAAAAAGCTTGAGGAATGGGAGTTAAGAGAAGAGATATTTTGGAAACAAATACTTGTATTGAATGGCTTCAGGCTGGTGATCGGAACACCTCCTTTTTCCATAACTCTATCAAGGATCGGAGACAAGGTAATGCTATTTCTTCTATTTTGCTACCTGATGGGGAAACTTTGTCCTCTTTTGCTTCTATTTCTGCTAAATGCATTAGGTATTTCTCTACTCTCTTCACTGAGGACTCTCCTCCTGCAGAGGAGGATGAAGCAAGGATTTTAGATTGTATCTCAAAGCTGGTGAGTAATGAAATGAATGATTCTTTGCTTGCTCCCATTACCTTGTCTGAGCTTGAGAATGTTGCGTTTCAGATGAAGAAAGGTAAAGCACCTAGACCTAATGGGTTCCCAGTTGAATTTTTTTAGGAATTCTGGGAA
This sequence comes from Sequoia sempervirens, assembly GCA_007258455.2. Taxonomy (NCBI): domain Eukaryota; kingdom Viridiplantae; phylum Streptophyta; class Pinopsida; order Cupressales; family Cupressaceae; genus Sequoia; species Sequoia sempervirens. Next base: position 792,440,948 of record VDFB02271358.1, read on the forward strand.
GTGATTAAATTGGATCTTTTGGAGGTTGTTCAGGAATCCTTTATGCATAAGCAAATGCTAAAATCCCTGAATGCTACTTTTTTAGCTCTTATTCCTAAGGTGGAGGGAGCTAACTCTTTAGATCAGTTTAGGCCTATGGCACTATGTAATGTGGTGTATAAAATTATTACTAAGTTGATTGCGGAAAGGATGAAACCTTGGCTTGAGGATTTAATCTCTAAGGAACAGGGGGGTTTTGTTGCTGGCAGACAGATCATGGATGGAGTGGTTATTGCGACTGAGGCCATACACTCTATGGAATCCTCAAAGGAGAAATCTATGTTTATCAAGCTGGACATGGCCAAAGCTTATGATTGTGTTAAATGGAGCTTTCTATTTAAGGTTCTTAGAGCTTTCGGCTTTGCGGAAGGCTAGATTGATTGGGTTAGAAGCTATGTCACTTCCTCTTCCTTTTTGGTGCTGGTCAATGGTGAACCCACTTGCTTGTTTGGTGCTTCTAGAGGCCTTAGGTAGGGAGATCCCCTGTCCCCTTACTTATTCATCCTTCTTGCGGAGGGCCTAGGGCAGACTCATCCGTGCTCAGGTTGCTAGCGGCTTGCTCTTGGGATGGAGTTGGGGAGAAGATATTCCCCCTCAGTCTCATTTGTAGTTTGTCTACGATACTACCTTGATGGGCAGGGCTAAGGTTGAGGAGGCTCTCATTTGGCGTTGTGTGTTGGACTGTTACTTGGCGGCTTCTGGAAATGCATAAATGAGGGCAAGTCCTTCATTTACTTCTTCCACACTCCTAAGGGTATTCAAAGGAGAATTGTTGGTATCCTTCAGTTTCAGATTGGCTTGCTACCTTTTTCCTACCTTGGAATCCCTCTTGCGGTTCGTTCTCTCCCCAAAAAGTTTTGGCTGGAGACTCTTGATAAGTTCAAAAGATTAGTCAGTCATTGGACTTGTAGGTGGCTTTCTTCTACTGGTAGAGTGACTCTTCTAAAGTCTATGGTCCAGGCTCTTCCTGGTTATAAGTGCTTTGTTCTCTCTGCCCCTTCAAGTTTTATTAAAGACTTTGAGAAATTGTCTCGTCAGTTTCTGTGGGCTGCTAATCTTCTTCATAGAAAATGGAGTTTGGTGAAGTGGGATGTTGTTTGTAGGCCAAAATAGGAGGGGGGTCTTGGTCTTCGGCAGGACTGATTTGAATGGGCAGGCCTTGGCTGCTAAGTTGTATTGGCGCTGGTGCTCTCAACAACACATGTGCTGGGCTAAAATTCTGACCTCCAAATATTTGGGGGCGGTGGACTGTAGTGAGGTTGCAAGATTCAATATGGAGGGGAAAGGCTCAGTGATCTGGGGAACCCTTAAACGTGGTGCCAAGCTGGTTAAACAGGGTCTTTTTTGGATTTGTAATGGGGGTCAGAGGCTCTCTTTTGGCATGAATCTTGGGATGGACACCCACCCATTGTGTCCTCTCATCCCCACCTCCACGCTATGTGCCAGTCTTTCGTGGAGGCAGGTTGGAGTCATGTGGTGGATTTCAAATTTCAACATTCTTTGGGTCAGATTTCTATGGCCAGGTGGAAGGACCCCTTGGTTTGGTCGCTTGGTGGTACGGTGGAGGATCGTCAAGAGCTTGCTAAGATCTTATCGGGTCGTTCCTGGTCTTGCTTGGGGTCCTGAATTCTCTTCATGGGTTGATGTTCTTGCTTGGGGTCCTGACTTGAAAGGAAAATTTTCAGTTGCCTCTGGCTATCAGGTGTTGGATAAATAGAGTTTCGGAAGCTCCTAGGTTTCTTGGTGGAAGCAGGCTTGGAATAAATTTTCTTGGCCTAAGAGTAATTTTTTCTCTTGGCTCGTGGTTCATGGTAAATGTCTTACTTGGGACAACCTGTGCAAAAGGGGGTTTCAAGGCCCCTCCATGTGCATTTTGTGCGGTCAACATGAGGAATGCATATCACATCTCTTTTTCTAGTGTTCTTTAGCTAGGACTATCTGGCATCATTGGTGGAATCTTTGGAGCTTACCGTGTTGCCACGTCTCTTCTTTGGAGGACTTTTGGAAAAGACATGGTTTGTCTCCTACCAAACCTCTTTTCTTAAAGTTGCTTGGAGCATTGGTCCTAGCTTGATTGTTTGGCAAATCTGGTTGGAGCGTAATAGAAGAATTTTTCTTGGTAAAAAATTACTTATGGGGCAACTCTGGCGATGAATTCTTGGTGCTCTGCAGGAGACTTTGACTGCAAAGTGTGATTTTTCGGTGCCGTTTGATCCTAGAGACTTGGGCATTGTAAATGCCCTTGGCCTTGACACTGGCGTCAGGGGTTTTTTGTACAAAGAGCACCGTAGACGTGGGTGTGAAAGGGTCACTCGCGAGGGCTTTTGGTGCCCACCTGCTCTTGGGGAGCTAAAAATTAATACTGGTCATCTAGGGGTAATCCTGCGCATGGTGGTGTTGGTGGTATTGGTAGAGATAGCCTTGGGGTGGTGGTTTTCTTCTTTTCCATGTATCGTGGTTTGCAAACTAATAATCTTATGGAGGCAAGTGCTATTCTCTTGGCACTGGAGCATGCAGTGGCTCTTGGATGGCGGTAGATTATTTGTGAGGCTAATTCCCAGGTGGTTATTGATATGTTGAATAACTAAAATTTAGAGGATGTGAATTGGTAGTTGGCTGTGGTTGTTAAATAGATTGTCTCTCTGAGTGGTACTTTGGAGTCCATCATTTTCTGCCATATTCCGCGGGAGTGGAATAGGGTGGCTGACAGGCTGGCGAAATGGGCATTGGAAAAGACTAATTCTTAGTGTGTGGATGATTGGGACAGTCTTCCTGAAGATATGGCTCCTATTCTTGAGGACTGGGTTGCTGAGGATATGCGATGCTTCTTGGGTGTGAATTAATTCTTGTTGTTTTTGGCCCCTTGTAGCCTCTTTCTTCTGACTTTGTAATGTTGTGTTGATTCAATAAAGTTTTTACCCTCCTTTTATTAAAAAAAAAATTGATGTAAAAATTTGAATAAGTTATCTATATTATTTCAAAAATATGTAAAAATAGAATCTCTAGAAAATTGAATGTAGTTTCTAAAATACTAGGTTTATTTAAAAATAAATAAAATCTATTTGGTGAAAATTTGAAATTTCAATGCAGTAGTACTTAAATTTCAGGGAAAAAATAATAAGTAGGTGTCTGTCTGACCACCCTAACCATAATAAAATGATAATATGTTTTTATAAGATTTTATATATAAGTAGAGGACTCATGTCTGATGTGATGCATATTTTTTTGTAATTGTTTTCCAAGGAAATAATTAATTATGAATTTTTTTATTACAAATTTTAAAAAATATAAAAACTCGTATGTCTAACCACCTTAACTTGATCAAAACTTAATGAAATCTAATTTTTCTTTTTTTAATCCTATAGTATGTGAAGCATAGAATGTGACGCATGTTTTAGATTCAAAAAATTTGATATTGTTTGAAAGTTATAGATGTTTTTCAATCAACCTATCGATCAAGACTTTAGTTGTAATTCTAATAGAAAATGAATAATAATTATTTACTAAGTTCAAATTAAAGCATAATTTACATTAGTGGAAAAATGAGAATCTCCTCTAAAAACCCTTTTTGTTTCATCAATTTTGGGTTAAAAAAAGTTGTTAGCCACATACCCTACAAATACCCATAATATTGTTACCTTTTGGCCCATCATGATCCTGCACATACCCACATACTATTTTAAAATAAATATCTAATCCTTGGAGATATTGTGAATTTTGATACCAAAATCTCTAGAGATTCGTATATTTCAAAATTATGGGGGGAAAGGAGATCCTTCTAACCATGTTTCCACTTGTAGACATGGAATATGTACCAATCACACTTGATCTTGGTTACTAACACCGCTTCATCCCAAATCATCCCCCTTGCTAATTGTTTAATCAAATATTTTCTAGTAGAATAAATTCATCATATTTCTTCCCTTAATTAAATAAATCAAATTTATCGAATTAAGTCATCATCTCCTATTCATTGAATAAATCAATGTTATTTAATTAACCCTATAGTCTCTATTTAATTAAATAATCCATTTTATTTAATTAATTTTAAATTCATGTTCCTCTCAACTTTGATTTAAATCAATCAAAAAATATAAATCAAATTGTCACATCAACTAATCTCCTTTTAATTTAATCAAATCTTTCTTAAATTAATCTTAATCTCCTAAATCCTCTATATTTTTCCACTTGCTCAATAAATCATTTCTTTTTATTTATTAAATCTTCTAATTTCCCTCAACATGGCTTTAAAAGGGAATATTCCTCCAAGTTTGAAAATCCCTCCAAGTGGCATTTAAGTCATTTCTTTCTCCCTTCAACATGTCATTTCATAAATTTGAAATTCCACCTAATATCATTTATTGGCACATTCATCAAAATGTACTCCACCTCTATCCTCTCACATCTTGGCAAGTGGCATTTGGCCATAGGTTGATGATTAATTTGACATTCATCATTTTTGCCTCATTCTCCAATATTCTCATCTATAAGTAATAAGCGTTACTTTGTATTTTGGATCCACAACTTAATGTAAAGTCAAAATATTCGTATTTTAAATTTTGTCCATTCAGTATTCATCCATTCTAAAGTTTTATAGCTAGGTTATGTAGGATTTTCTCCAAGAAATCATCAAATCATCATGAAGGCATCACAAAGCTTACAAGGGATTGGGAAAGGGTCATTTTCCACATCAAAATGGCACCAATTCCCCCATTGGATTGAGGGTTTGCATGATCTAATAGGATTTACTAACTTTCTTTTGTTGTGTTCATTTATTTCTTATTTTGTGCATTGTAAATGAATTTTATGGGGAATGTCGATTTAAACTTGCATATTGATCTAATTGTTTGATTTTTGTTGTGTTTGTGTAGGTCTACAATCACCATTCACATTTTGGTATAGAATAAAACTAAAAAAATCCAAAAACATTCATGATACCAAGAAAATTCAAAAAGCATTCAAAATATATCAAAATGCAAAACAGGTCAAAATGTCATTCAAAAAGTAAAAAATAGAGTCAAATTTTCAAACTACATCATCTCTGAGATTTTAACATAGGGAAGGTTGATATTTGATCATCCCACGAGACACTTAGCTTAGTCCTTTAAGAGTCTGTCATAATAAACTAGCAATCCATTTGTTCATTTCTCATCAATAATCGAGTCTATGGCAGTCAAACTACGTGGTCTCTATGTGTATAACATAGGAAAGTATAATTTGTTGATCAACCCCCGAGGCCCCTACTAGGTTAAGTATTTAGGCTAGTCTCTTCATTAAAATCTCATAAAACTAGGAAAAACATTGGAAATCTTGAAAATCAAAACATTTGTAAAATAAAAAATACAAAAATAGCCTCCAAACATTTAAAAAACCCTGAAAAACATCCAAATATTTGAAAAATCCATCCATCCCATCCTGCTTTCACCCAAAATAAACCATCACTCATAATAAATCAATATTCACCCTCAAACTTTGGTGAAACATTCAGAAACAATTCTAGTGGGGTAAAAGTGAAAACTCAAATGCCAAGATCTCAAGTCTAGGTCAGTACATAAATAAGTTGGTCAATTCTTTGTGTCAATAGCCTATCATCGAATCAGTCCCAAATCAATCATCTGATAAATCATGTCCTATGATGCATCCTTCCTACAATGGAAATCAACATCAGGCATCACCATAGTTTAATCTTGGCTAGCAGTATTGAAGAACATTGGCATGTTTGTGTGCTTTATCTTTGTCTTTTGGCTTATCTTTTTGGACTCTTTTCAATGACCTCTCAATGATGTCCAAAAAAAAAAGATTTAGAGAGAAATAAATGGGGCAACAATCATTATCTTTTTATCAGTTTTTCTCGTGGGATATTCTTGTAATATAACCTTTGTCATATGTGCTTTGTTTGGGTCTAAGGAGGATGTTCTAGTTGTCTTGTTGAACTCATAGGAAGGATTTCCTTTCTATGTTTTGGTCTGAGATGTTTGGAATATTTGAATTTCATTTTGGACAATATTCCATGTGTTAGGTGTGAACATGAGTACTCCTATTTGATTGTCAAGTCAAAGTCCATCACACTAGGTGTAATGCCATCCTAGTTCTGTATATCTTGATGAATTATGCCTATGTGTATTATCAAACATAAGGTAAGTGGTATTTTAAAATCCCAATCCTTGGTAAGTGAATCATCATCATCATCATTATCATCATCATTTTTTGACTGGTTGGAGTCTCTTACTTTCTTCTATCTTCCTTATGCACTAACATGGCACAATGACAATTAATCACAAATCATCGTGATTGCATCCATCTTGCATCCACAAACCATCAATGCAATGCAAATCATATCATAAGCTATAGGAAACATTGACCATCTCACATTCATTGCATTTCATCATTTTATAATATAGATTGGATATTCTAAGCATCTCATAAACCATACATTTTCATTCATTGCATAAGCATAAAAGGAATTGTCACATAGGAATCATTAACTCATATCACATACATTGTCAAAGCATCCATTGCATCATCACATATACATCATAATATTATTAATTTGCATCTAGTACATAGTCATATAACATCATGTGAAAATCATCCATTTATAAAAAAATTTCATACATGAACATCATATCATGGCATACACATCATTACATAGGCATTAAATGCATCATCACATCATATCATGTGCATCATCATATTGTCCATAAATGCATCACCATACCATACATAAGAAAGATAGTGAAAAAGAAAAATATTGCATTTCATACATTTTATCATCATCATCCATTAAGCATCATAATATAGATCTATTAGTATAAGCATTCACATATCATAACATTTGCATACATCATCATCAAAAGTGCATAGAAAAGATAGTGAAAAATAAATGCATCCATAGATCACTACATCACATCATAAGCATCATACACTGCATTGCATCATAAAGATAGAATCATTGCAGATCACATATAGACCATCGCATATGGAAAGTAAAAACATCCATCATAATGCATAAATAAAGATAGGACACATCATCATATTTAAACATATCATCTCATATATCATCCGAATAATCATACACTTTCATGGTACAAAATTGGGATCAAGGGTATGGTACAATAAATATAGTACAATCACCCACATGGCTATCAAAAATGAGCCCGTGGATCTCAAAACAATGGTAAATAAGATATATCCTTGCTAGGTGCTCCACTTGCCACCTAGCCTTTCCTTGGGCTCCTCTAGAGGCCTGCATCCTGTCTACAACAAATAGTTAGGAAATCATCCAACTCGAGGCATAGCCTGATGGTAATGCACATGATACTACTCTTCCTCTCAGGTGACCTCTCTATATGATCACATAGATACTATGTTCTAGAAGGAGGTAGCCATACTCTCTAACTATTATCTTTAGCCCATTTCCTATGTAGCTTATAGCTTGGTAGCCTGCCACAGCTAAATGGCCTAATCTTTCTCTATTGTAAGGGTAAAGACCTGCTATCTTGCCCAGTCTCTCTTTGTGGTTAGCACCTATATCTATTCCTACAACTATAAAATATTCCCATCCCTTGGGTCTGGCAATGGTATTCGTTGGATGGATGGTTTGTCCTAGTGACCATGTCTTGGTGGTGTTGGCTGCCTATCCTAGTGTTGGTTTGATCCTGATGCCCATCACCATCCCTCTAATATTTGTTCTACTTAGGCTACTGCTCTAGCTGACCTCTGCCTCCTCCTTTGCCACATGTACCATCCCCATCACCATCACTATCTCTTCCTCCTCTACCTCCTTGTCCCTACCTCCACCCTATAGACCAACCTTTGGGTCTCCTTCGTGGCATAAGTGCTCCAGGAATCATCAATCTCACCAGTAGTCACAACGAATCCCTATATGCTTGTCTCATACCTAGGTGTTCTTGTGCCTAATCATAACACCATGACCTGGCCACTAGCTGCATGAAGTTGTACATGAAATTTTCTATGGGGATCCTCAGACCCCATGCCATCTCCCTCATAGTACGAGTGAAGATGGCCATGTATTGGTCATCAGGACAGTCCTATGTGTCCCCAAACAGTTGGGTCACATGATTCAGAAGATATCTCTTGATCATGGTATGCTTCTAGCACTACATTAGGTAGTCCTACCTGGAAAAAAATAGCTAATGAACATCATCATACCAAGTCAATTTCCCAAGATAGTGTCTCTAGGTAAAAACTATCATCTCATTGATGACCCACCACTAATGTCGAATGCCTATTAGTCCTATGTGTGAAAAGGTCAGAGCAGCCCTGCACCTCAAAATAACTAGATTGTCCTGATCCGTATCAACCTGTGTAAATCTAATAGAGTAGAGCACTGTAATGTGCCCCTAGGCCCAAATATGCAATAATGTCACTCTTGATTTGATAGCCTGACTATCATAGTAACCAAACTTGTGAAGATCATGGTAGGGGGAGGCCAACATCACTAGCCTACAAGCATAAGCATCCACTCCGAAGTAAGCACTATCTTGGGCTAAAGTATCACCTGTACCAATTTGGTGCTACGAGCCTTGAAATGATGGAAACAACTATTAGTCTAAAAGATGGTACCATGGTCTTGTACCTCTCAAGCTCAATATGTCCCTCCAAAAAAATATGCTCATCCAAGTCCATGGTCTCATAGAACACATCTATCCCAACATCCACATCATAAATAACTCACTCTTTGCGGATGAGAAAACACAAAATGCACCACACATCCTCTAAGGTCATTGTGACCTTGCTATGTGAAGGTGGAAAGAAGAAGTCTCACTGTGAAAATTCTCTACTAGTGTTGTCATCATGCCCAGATGTCTCTAGATTACTAGGGAATATGCTTCATAGCATAATGAAATTTCCCTTAGGTGCTCCTAGCGTACCTTGTGCAATGGGGGGTTTTGGGTCAATCTACTCAAAATGGATGATTTGTGCTTGAGTGAATGGAACGACTCCATGTCCTCTTGCATCAAGAAAGTCACCGCGTCAAGTTTCGTGAAAAATCGTGATCCTGTTTGGAGTTTGTGCACGTGAAACAACATATGCATTGTTGTTTGCAAAAGGTGATGTTGTTTAGAAAATCCAAAAAAAAAGGCTAAAACGTTCCAAACTTCATCACCATGGTAGAGTTTGAAAGTGACCCTGTTTGACCCCTAACCCTAAAATCCAAAGAGGACCACTGCGAAGCAGTTTGCAATTGTGGTGCACTTTAAAAGCAAAACCCTAAATCTAAACTTCATCACCATGATGCAACCCACATTACTAACACAATTTAGGCCCATGTGGTGTCGATTTGAGCGTTTTAGTGGTGCTATATAACACCATTTGACTTCATTGACCCATATACCCTAATAAATGCACTCAAAAATCAAAAAATGAAGTCAAGGAAAGATGACTTACCACTAGTCCTATGTCGAGAAGCCTCTGTTACACTCGTACATGCTTAGAAATGTGGCAAGGAGGCACATGTTGTGCCATCTTGATCAATGCTTAGAGCTCAAATTGTAGGAATTCTAAAGGCTATTTGTGCAAATGAATTGTAAGTGACCCCTCGAGGCTTATTTAAGCCTAAAAGTTAGGGTTTTTTACCCTATTTAGCTATCCAACTAAGGTTTTGGACCCCCAAGCATGTTTTTTCCAAACCAAAGGTTTTTTTGCATCATTTTTTCATGTTTTTGGCATTCCAAATCCTTTTTGGACCCATTGGGTGCTTTGTCCTTTTTTTTTGGTGAGATCACCCAAAAATCAAAATTTTTGTCTGATCTCTTAAGGCAGCAATATACTAGCATAATTTCATCACTAAGGTAGTAGTGGGGAATTTTTTTTAAAAAAATCATTTTTTCATTTTTATTTTGATCGAGATAGGCTATTCTTTGAACCAATGTAGCGAGTACTTTGCTCCAAAGAGGGAAAAATGTAAACATGAAAAATGTACCAAATTACACTTAATCTTGATTACTAACACCACTTTGTCCCAAATCATATCCTTTGCTAATTACTTAATCAGATAGTGTGTTTTTAATTAAATTCTTCATATTTCATCCCTTAATTAAATAAATCAAATTTATCTTATTAAGTCATCATCTCTTATTAATTGAATAAATCAATCTTATTTAATTAACCCTATAGTTTGTATTTAATCTAATAATCCATTTTATTTACTTAAATTTATAAAGTCATTATATTAAATTAAATAAATTTTATCTAATTTAATCTAACATCACCATCCCTGTTTAGTTAAATAAATCAAAATCTATATTTAATTAAGTCTAAATTCATGATCCTCTCAACTTTGATTTAAATAAATCCAAAAATATAAATCAAATTGTCACATCAACTAATCTCCTTTTAAATTTAATCAAATCTTGATTAAATTAATCTTAATCTCCTAAATCCTTTAGATTTTTCCACCTACTAATTAAATCACTTCTTTTGATTTATTAAATCTTTTAATTTCCCTCAAAATGGCATCAAAAGGGAATATTCATCAAAGTTTGAAAATCCCTCCAACTGGATTTCTCCCTCCAACAAGGAATTCAATATCTCTTACATGCCCTTGTGCATTGAGCCAAGTGACATTTAAGTCATTTCTTTCTCTCTCCAACATGTCATTTCATAAATTTGAAATTCCACCTAATATCATTTATTGGCACATTCATCAAAATTTGCTCCACCTTCATCCTCTCATATCTTCACAAGTGGCATTTTGCCATAGGTTGATAATTAATCCCACATTCATCCTTTTTGCTTCATTCTCTAACATTCTCATCTATAAATAAGAGGTTTTCCTTTGTGTTTTGGATCCACAACTTCATGCAAAGTCATAATCTTCATATTTTTATTTTTTTTCATTCATCATTCATTCATTTTTAAGTTTTATAGCTAGGTTATGTAGGATTTTCTCCAAAGAAACATCAAATCACCATTAAGGCATCACAAAGCTTACAAGGGATTTGGAAAGGGAAATTTTCCACATCAAAATTTCACCAATTCGCCCAATGGATTGAGAGTTTGCATGCTCTAATAGGATTTAATAGCTTTCTTTTGTTGTGTTCTTAATTTATTTCCTATTTTATGTATTTGAAATTAATTCTATGGGAAATGTGGATTTAAACTTGCATATTGACCTAATTGTGTGATTGTTTGTTGTGTTTTTGTATGTCTACAATATCCATTCACACTGCTTATACTGTATTATTTAGTGATAATTTCTTTGAGGATAAGCTCTTGTCTAAACTTTTCCCTAGATCCTTGAAGGATAGCACCTTAGAATGGTTTTTCTCATTACTGAATAACTCAATTAATTAATTCAATAAAAAATTTGAGGCCTTTATAAACCATTTTCAAGTGCACATGACTCCTAAGATGACCTTAATCAATTTTATGAGATGTAAGCAAAAAGTTGATGAAAAAATTACTGATTTCATTTCATGATACTAATTGCTTTATTCCAAAATCAATGTAAATATTCTTGATCCCTACCTTCAATAGATTTTAGTTGAGAATGTGCAAACCAAGATACAAGATAATCTTACCATGATGAAGTTTTCTTCTTTCATACACTTGTGTGCCAGTCTTTGTGATTATCAAAATTTGGTTAGCAATTGTGACAAAAAATAAACCTCTAGCCAACCTGACAAGTCTAAATCCACAAACCGAAAAAATTATCAACCTTTCAAAAAAATAAAAATAAAGGATTCCTTAAACTAAATTCCCCTCAACCAACTCAACATGTCAATGCCCAAGTGGTATCTATAAGGAAGACAACTCCTTTCACATTTGGGGATCTAGCTAGGCAATTCACTCCCTTACCCAATACCCTCCATAGAACAATGTCATAAATTTTGGAATCTAAAATGATCACCTTTCCTCTCATTAAAATTCCCATTCCTAATACTCCTTTACCTCCAAATTTTAGATCCAATTTCTATTTCCATTATTACCAACAAAATGGACATGACATGGAACATTGTAAGCATCTTAAACATCTTCTGCAAGACCTCATAGGTTCTTGTCAACTTCAAATTGGAGGTGTTAATGATCAAGGAAATATGTTTGTTTCCACTCCCAACCAAAACTCAAAAGTATTTACCAAACCTATGTTGAATCAGAACATTTGATTTGTCAAATCTAGTGAAACTACAAAGTATTATGTGATGAATGTTGACAAAGATGATGAAAACATGGATACTATTGAACAAGGTCTTGTGGATACTATTAAGAAAGGTTTAAATTCAATGATCAAAACTCAACCTCGTAATGGTTGAACTAAAAATCCTCTTGAAATTGATTTCTCATCAAAAGATATAATTAGAAATGCACCTAATGGTCCTCTTTACATAGTCGGCCAAATCCATGACAAGCCCACTAATTGGATATTAACCAATCTAGTATATGGAGAGAATGTGATCACTAAGGAGTTCTTACTTGTGCATGAACTCTACCAAGAAACATATGATAAAATAAAACCATGGATAAAAATAAAAATGGTTTTTCTTCCCCTAACATCAGTTCAATCACCATTCCCTTACAATACAGACAATAAAATTAGATATATCATTTTTTGTGAAGCATGTTTATCAATGGTTGTAGTCCATAGAAGTCATCTTGTTGTTTGTGCATAAATTCTTAAATTTTCCCTTTGATAATAAAAATTTCACTATACACCATAGTGGCTTTAATATTTTGTCTTGTTGAGGGAAATTTTGAATAAATTTCTTTTTCCAAAATCCTATAAAACCTATTAAACCTCAAGAATACTTCTTTCCTATCAAAAGTTTAAGGTGAAATGCATAGAAAAAATTTCCCTTCAAAACATGACACAACCTATAGCTAAGCCTCTTATCCATTAAAAAACTATGATTGAACCTAAAGACATTCCAAACAACCAAGACCAACCTAAGACAAATACTTTTCCTATCTCCTACAAATTACCAAGAGATAATGAAAACAAACTCATCACACCTCACTAAGATAAAAAAAGTTTTCAAATCTAAAGAGAAAGTGGTTTAACAACCTTCCATGGTTCCTTTCATTCCTCCCCTTAGGCAAGAAAAGAAACATATGGTCAATAAAGCCACTCCTACACAAATACAACTTGAAAATTGTACTAAAAGAAATAGAAATTCTAGAGAGTGTAGGCATAGATGTCGCGCTCTTTCTCAAAGGTTAAATAAAGAAAGTGTCAAAGAAAATCAACATTGAAACTTTACTAAAGCAGTACATGTTGAGTCTCCCTCTTCGCTACAAAAATGTGATCCTATACTGCAAGAGGAGCTAAAACCTTCTTTGGACATTATAATTCGACCTCCCATTGTGATTAACTTAGATGGTGATGATGAGGTTGCTAAAATTGATGAAAAAGTGCATAGTGAATTGAATACATTGTTTACCCCTTCTATGAGCTTAAATGATAATTCTCCCAGGAAGAGCATTGAACTTGGTAATGAACCTAGTTCGACACTTGCTATTGTCCCTTTGGCTAGTTGTCCACCTTTTGTATACAATGAACATGATTGGGATGCAAATGACCTACTAATAGCTTGAATTGCATGTTCCTTCCTAGTATTTTATTTATTTTATTTTTTCATTGCACGTGTATGTAACGTGAACCCCCGTAGTTTTCTATTTTATGTATCTCTCTCTTTGTGGCATTCCTCTTTTTGTGCATCTACATTCTTCTCTATGTCATAAATTTTTTTATCTTTTCTATTGTCTTGTGTTTTCCTTTTAGGGATGATGTAAGTTTTTGAGACATTCATGTCTCTTCCATGTTTACCCAAAAACTTCCCCTTTATTGTTTTATTTTTCTTGTGATTTTCATTTTGGGGATGAGACAAGGCATTGAGACGTTTAGGTCTCTTCCACTTTTTCCCAAAGGCTTTTCTATGTTTTCACTCTCTTTGTGTCATTATTATTGTTCCATGATTATTTGGGGAATGATGATAGTTCTACACTCTATAATAAAATTGTAGCAAAGACATACTAATCCCAAATATGTGGATCCCTTATGTGTTATTTTGGGATTTCACTTTGGGTGAAACCCCTTTTTCATGGCGTAGCTTTATTTGGAAACATATGACTTGGCATAGTTCTTTCCACATAATCTCACATGTCCTCTTTATTGTTATCATTTATCAGTTTCTACTTTAAATTAATTTCTCATAGCACAATGTATAGAAATTTCTTTAAACTAGGTGCATACATATTAATTATTCTATTAAATTTTACAACTCATGTTTCATTGTCTAGTCTTCTTACTTCATGAAATGTGCTTTCTCTTTGTGGTGACATGTTGGGTGTGATATAATCCAAGATCTTGATCACTCTTAGTATATTATAAACCTCATAGTGGCTTGACGTGACACACTACATCCCCTAAGTTATTAATCTTCTATTCTTTGATTGGTCCTCTCTTTGAGACATTAGGCACAATATTCTAGAAGATAAGACCTTACATGAACTAATCAAAACTTCTTTGAGTGTACCTTACACTATTTCATATTTACAACATCTATTATATGGCCACCTTGCATAACACACTTTGCTTGCCTATGGATCCATCTTATTTGTTCATGAGTGACAATCATATGAACATTTTCTTTCCTCATGAAGCTCAAAGTTTATTGTTGTGTGGCACCTTATCAAAGTTATAAGGAGGTATAGATTTGGCTTAGTTGTTTATATGGGAACCTAACTGAGGTGTGACTTCCCATAGACACTTGCATATGTGAGCACATATCATTCACTTGTGGATGTGTCTCACTAGGTTCTCACCTAGCAGATGGCTTGATGTTCCACTAGCCCTTGTGAGTGTGAGTTTGGTTTGCATAGTGGACATCATGTTCCACTCATAATTTTTTTTTGAAAAATAGCTTAGATCTGATCCATAACATGCAATACAAATGATCAAATCTTGATCCACCCTCCTTTTTCTTTTTTCTTTTTTTTCTATCTTTGTCTTTGGCAATGCATGCTTCTGCCTTGTTTTTGCTAATTAAATTATGTTCATGTGTGTTCCTTTGTGCCTATTTTGGTTTTTCATAGGAGCAGGATCCTTGGGGGCTTGGACAACCCTCTTAGTTTTTGTCATCCTATCTCACTAGCATTGATACACTTCAACCCCTCTTGATATGAGTTTTTTCTACTTTAGTGTGAGTTTGAAGAATTTTCCTCCTCTCACTAAAGTGGAGACTAAATGAAGCATAGAAAAATTTATCCCTCTACATTTTTACACTTGTTTGGGACCTCCCTACTAAAATTAGGCTGATATATGCCATATTTAGTCTCATTTTGCATCCACAAGCCTTATTTAATACATTTCTTTGAGGATAATCCTAACATATATCTAACTCCCAATCATAATTTAATTGTTTTAGATTATATGGCCTATATTTAGTTATTTGGGACTCATACGCCACCTTGGTCACATGAGTCCCACCTAAGTTTTGGTATGTGGTCCTGAATTTGGCATAGAACTTCATAATTCTTGATGGGTATGTGGTCATGTATGTGCAAGATCATGATGGGCCAAAAATGGCAATATGATGGGTATGTGGCTGATGACTTTTTTCTTACCCAAAATTCATGAAACGAATTTTTTTTTAAAAAGAGATTCTCAACTTTCCACCAATATAAATTATTCTTTACTTTGAATTTAATAAGAAATTATTATTCATTTTCTATTCAAATTATGACTAAAGTCTTGATTGATAGGATGATTGAAAAATATCTATAGCTTTCAAATGATATCAATTTTTTTGAATCCAAAACATGCATCACATTCTATGCTTCACATACCATAGGATTAAAAAAAGAAAAATTGAATTTCTTGAAGTTTTGACCAAGTTTAGGTGGCCAAACATATGAGTTTTTTATATGTTTTAAAAGCTGTAATAAAAAAATTATAATTAATTATTTACTTGAAAAAAAATTATAAAAAAATATGCATCACATCATGAGATGAGTCCTCTACTTATATATAATATATTATAAAAAAACATTATCATTTTATTATGGTTAGGTGGTCGGACAGATACCTACTTATTTTTTCCTTGAAATTTAAGTACTACTATATTGAAATTTCAAATTTTCACCAAATAGATTTTTTTTTTTGAAACAAACCTAGTAGTTTAGAAACTACATTCAATTTTCTATAGATTCTATTTTTAAATGTTTTTGAAATAATATATACAACTTATTCAAATTTGTATGTCAAGTTACCTAACTCTAATTTTTTTGAATTCTTTGCCACTTAAGGGCCTATTTTTTCCATGATGATCATGAACATACCCAACCCAACTAGTTTATTACTACCACTTAGCTTGGAGCCATTTTAAATTCAAATTTTTGGTGGGATTTTATTCTCTTGGATTTGATGTTGTCTTGTAGTGTTGTAATTTCAAGAAATTTGACATAAACAAGTATAAATACAAGGTTATTTAAAATATTTTCTCCTAGCAACTTTAAAAGTCATCTAGAAAATTTAATAAGAACATATTATCTAAGAATTGGAGCATTCTAGAAATACAAGATAAATCAAGAGAATTCAAGAGTGCTTATCAAGCATTTTGGAGTATCATTCGAGATTCAAGCATCATGTCAAAGTCATCATGTATCATATTACTTTTGAGCTAGAATTTGTGATTTAGGTTATTACAATTGAAGAAAGAATTCAAGCCAAGATCTATAAATATATTGAACCATAGCTTTTTGGGAATGAGACTTATAGGCTACTCTTACATGGTTATGATATGTCACCCAAAAGGAGAGATAAAACTCACAAAAAATCAATTTTGTTCACTCAAATTAATATGTGAATGATGTTATTAAGGCTAATTGAGATGATCTAAATGAAATTTAACTATGAAATTGATTTATTATGTATGAAAAACCTAAGATATATGCAATGTTTGAAAAAACAGTGATGTTTGGGTATGTGTGGGATCATCATGGAAAAAATAGGCCCTTAAAGGGAATTTTTTTTGAAAAAATAGAGTTAGAAAACTTGAAGTAAAATTTTGAATAAGTTATTTATATAATTTCAAAAATATGTAACAATAGAATCTATAGAAAATGGAATGTAGTTTCTAAACTACTAGGTTTATTTTTTTTTAAACAAAATCTATTTGGTGAAAATTTGAAATTTCAATGCAGTAGTACCTAAATTTCAAGGGAAAAAAAGTAGGTGTCTGTCTTACCACCATAACCATAGTAATTTAATGATAATATTTTTTTATAAATATTTAGATATAAGTAGAGGACTCATGTCTCTATGTGATGCATATTTTTTTGTAATTTTTTTCCAAGTACATAATTTATTCTGATTTTTTTATTACAACTTTAAAAAAATATAGAAAACTCATATGTCTGACCACCATAACTTTGTCAAAACTTTATGAAATTCTCCTCTCTTTTTTAAATCCTATAGTATGCAGAGCATAGAATGTGACACATGTTTTGAATTCAAAAAATGTGATACCATTTGAAAGCTATAGATGTTTTACAATCAACCTATCAATCATAATTCAAATAGAAAATGAAGAATAATTATTTATTAAATTCAAAGTAAAGAATAATTTAAAATGGGGGAAAGATGAGAATCTCCTTTAAAAACCCTTTTCATTTCATCAATTTTGGGTACCCATCATATTGCCACTTTCTGGCCCATCATGATCCTGCACATACCTATTTGCCAAAAGCTTAAGAGGATGAATGGAAATGAAAATTAAACTAACTAAAAAGATAAATATTAGAATGTGTTCACCTGAGAAGCTAAAGAGGACTGGAAAGCAATCTGGAAATATGATAGATCTGACTTTGAGCTGATTGGGACTCATTCGCTACACTAGGCGAATCAGTCGTAGGTTAGGGTTTTTCTACACATAAACTATTTTCTACTAACTAGGTCTCTGGATCTACATCTAAATAAAAATTAAACCTTAGGAAGGATTCATTCACCATGCATGGTGAATCAGTTTACTTTAAAATTTATATAATTTTAAGTTTTTTTTTTTGCACCTTGACACCTATACAACACTTTTTGATGGAAACTTTAATTGAGATCTCAAAAAATTCTTGCAAAACAACTTAAAATTGCTTGTCCAATGGGGGGTTTTCCTTGGTCAAACCTCTAGTTGGGTAATTAAACATTTAACGGAGAAAAATTTCCATAAAACCCTAGCCTTAGACGTGCTAAAGAATATGAAATTTTGATATAAAAAACCCTATTTTATTATGCAAATGGAGATAAAATGACATGAAAATGAAATGTAAACCTTAATATAAGGATAGAGAAGAAATGGAAAATGGAATCATTTTGAAAACAAGTCTTTAGGTTTGATTGGATGGCTAGTTGCATCTCCTCAACCTAGATTTCTCCATGATTCTCCATAGGAATCCATCATCAAATATTTGCAATGTTGAACTATGATCTGAAAAGTGATCTTCAAGAACTACAAAAACCATAGTTTGCTACCATGAAACTTCAACTTTTCTAATTAAACTTTTTGTAGAAGATTATAATTTGAAATTTTCTTTAGTGAAATGACTAAAATATGTGAAAAATGACTTAAAATGAGTATTTATAAGCAACAACACCTAATTTTTCCATTATTTAGACCTAAGAGGCCAGCATCAACCAAAAAATTAAGTTGAATTAATTGAATTCTTGCTCAAAATTGAAATTTCCCTCAAAAGGGACTTTTTCGCCACCCTTGGTGAATGGGTCCTACCAATGGTTTTTGAAGGTTAGTTTTTGGGATATGGATGAAATGAATTTTTTTTGTTATGATATAATTAATTTCTTAAGTGAAAGGGGCCTCTAGATGAAAAATAATGGGTCTTATGGGCCTATAAATGTTGTTTTGAAAGGTGAATAATGCAAAGGGACTCAAAAGTGGGTCCAATTAGGCATGAAATTGTCTCTTTTCTCTAGAGTATCCAATTTTCTATTCCACATTTATCCCCCACTTTAGTTCCCATATGATTCTACATGTATATGTAAGCTAAAGGAATCAAAACACTCCACTTTATTGCATAAAAAATAATACTCATTCAAAAGGGAGGAGAACAAAGCCTCGAATGTAGTTATTTGCAAAACCACAACATTATGAAACACATCCTGCAACAAAAATTCATTAATTATTCCAAATTTTTTTTATCTCAATCCTAGGAATCCAATTTGATGGTAGATTTATTCCCCACTTGATTCTATTTTCTTCACGGAGGTGGAATGAAGGTAGCAATCTAGCCATGTCGAATAAGGAACATCATACTATAGGGAATTTCCAAGTACTATGCGACATAATCATAGATGATATATGATGGTGGGTGCGGAATCACGAGTCCAAAACATCAAATGGCATAAAAAGTGGATTTCCCTAGCTCTTGTTATGCTGATTTGAAGAAAAAGATGCCTTATTAACTTTTAAAGTAAGATAACCCTAAGTTAATGCATAAGAGTAAAAATAATGAAAATAGTTAAAAGACATGAAAGTAGAGTAATTTGTCACTTACTACTATATTTTACCTTCCTCTATATTAATAGTGACAAGTGAGATGAGAAGATGCCAAGTAGATGAGATTATAGGCCTTTATGAGTGGATGTGCTTCAAGACCAGGTGGCACACAACGAGCTATATTATGAGGTGAGTCATTTTTGCAACTTTTTCTTTGTAATTTCCTAATAGTTTAATGATTTTTAATGTGTGGATAGGTTAATTTTGGATCATGGAAAAATAGTTCACAAAGTATCCCTTTTCTTCGCAAAGCATCCTAAAAGGGTTCTAAAGTGTCTAGGGCCATTAGAAAATACACTAGATCTACATTAACAAACTTGCATGATGAAATATGTAAAAATTTGAAGACATTAGATGGATTTTAGAGCATTTTTTGATGATTTTTATAGGTCCCTTCCTAGTCACAATAGTGTCTAAGGGGGAGGCAACTTACTTTTCAAAGAGATCATGCTCTAGCGCTATCAACAATAGAGACAGAGCATTTACAAATAGTAGGTATCTATTGGGAATATCTTATGTCACCTATGCAATACCATGATGGCATGCTTATGGCCTTGTGCGAGCGTTGAGATACTAATACTTGTATGTTTCATCTTCCTACTAGGGAGATGAACATCACTCTTGAGGATGTACACCATATTCTCTAAGTTCCTATTCAAGGAGAGAAGGTATATTTCTAGGGGGATCAGTCATTCCAAGAGAAGGTGGATGTGAAGTATTACCTTGGTGGTCTTATTCACGATGATTGTGTTAGAGCGTAGATCAAGCTTCCCATACTTCTATATTTGTGAGCTCCTATTGTTAGATGGATTATGATGCATACAATGGATCTTATAGTTCTCAATCCTAATGGACGAATGACACAATTAGATGGATGATTGATACACTTGATTCAAGGGATGTACAAGCAAAATATAGTTTATGTCTAGGGCCACTGCATCCTTGCACACTTATATTATGATTTTGGTGGATTTTTGTTTCCAGATATTGACAATATTATGCACTGTACACTTCTGCAGGCATGGTACCTCAAGAATATCACATGCCCCAAGCCTGTTGGATTCCCTTATGCTATAACTACATGATATCCACGAGCATTCACCTATCTGCTACAACACTTCTGGTAGTACAAAGATTTACATTTTTGGAGGGTCGGGTTTGACTAGCTAGAGGAGGATGAGATCTTATGGAGACCCTATCCACTCACTCTATAAAGGCTAGATCCCATAGGATAGCTGAGGAGGATGCAGATAGATAGCTTTCTAGCTAGGTAGCATGACTATGTTGTACAACCTTTCTATTATGGGTGAGTCATAGACAGTTTGGGTAGGTACAAACACCATTGAGGGTGTGCCCCTTCATTAGACGATCAACATAGAGTGCCTATAGGGTAGGTGATACTATCTGGTTTACTATAGATCATGTTCGTGAGACTAATTCTGATACTTTGGATCGCAATCAACCACTAGTCACCAACATCGATGATGTTGGTAGCACAAATATGTAGGAGGAGTGGTGGTTAGTGACATAAACAACTCTTGTGTTCCTCATGGATATCCCTATTGGTGATCCAGGACTAGCACCAGATGAGGGAGATGAGCCAAAGGATAGGACTGAGGATGTATGATATAGGCCATCAGATATATTTACTGATGTTATCAATGATGAGTATGATTTAGAGGCTAATCCTAACTGAGGACCATGATGGAGAGGAGGATGAGTATTATGAGGAGGAGCCACCCCTGATTGAGGGTGATGAGGTAGTAACTAAGGATCGGTATGAGCATGGAGAGTCCTCACACATTTACAGGACCAAATCACATGCAATAGCTATGATAGACATTGGAACCTAGAGTCAGAGAGAGGCTAGCACATCCTCCATGCCCCCCAAAGAGGATGAGATTGATATTCGGGTATGTGTAGGATCATCATGGAAAAAATAGGCCCTTAAGTGGCAAACAATTCAGAAAAATCAGTGTTAGGCAACTTGACATTAAAATTTGAATAAGTTATCTATATTATTTCAAAAATATGTAACAATAGAATTTGTAGAAAATTGAATGTCGTTTCTAAACTGCTAGGTTTATTTAAAAATAAATAAAATCTATTTGGTGAAAATTTGAAATTTCAATGCAATAGTACTTAAATTTTAGGGAAAAAATAAGAAGTAGGTGTCTGTTTGACCACCCTAACCATAATAAAATGATAATATTTTTTTATAAGACTTTATATATAAGTAGAGGACTCATGTCTGGATGTGATGCATATTTTTTTGTAATTTTTTTCTATGTAAATAATTAATTATGAACTTTTTATTACAACTTTTAAAAAATATAAAAAATCGTATGTGTGACCACCTTAACTTGGTCAAAACTTCATTAAATTTAATTTTTCTTTTTTAATCATATAATATGTGAAGCATAGAATGTGACGCATGTTTCAGATTCAAAAAATGTGATACCATTTGAAAGTTATAGATGTTTTTCAATCAGCCTATCGATCAGGACTTTAGTCATAATTCTAATAGAAAATGAATAATAATAATTTATTAAATTCAAATTAAAGCATAATTTATATTGGTGGAAAGCTAAGAATATCCTCTAAAAACCCTTTTCATTTCATCAATTTTGGGTTAAAAAAAAGTCGTCAGCCACATACCCTACAAATACCCATAATATTGCCACTTTTTGGGCCATCATGATCCTGCACATACCCATTCCTCATGTTTTTAGATAGAGAGGTGATGTTTTTTATTTATTTTACACATGTACTTCTGTATATTTATGTTTGTGTATATATATGATGATGATGTGTATTGATTGTGTACCTTGTCTATCTTGTAGGAGAGACAAGTGACTAGTGAGACTTCTATTCTTAGGTTGTTGCAGAGATAGTTCCTACATCCATCAAGGAGGAGGAGATGGATCCTAACTACATGCCCCCACTAATCGTGGATGAGGAGCTAGAGTCTCTCAAACCTTTCCTGAGGTTACGGGCAATGTACGAGAGTGTGAGGAGATGACTCTGTTGAGCTGAGAGTGTAGGACAGTCATTGCAAACCTTAGTAGAGGTTGAGAGACTACATGTAGAGCTAGTACATGTATGATGGGAGATGGATTAGATGGCAGAGAAGTGTCTTGTGGTTCTTGGTCGAGTATAGGGTCTGAAGTATGCACTTAAAATACGTAGTTTGCAGTCATGATCACACATGACAATCTCATGATGTCTAGGGACTAGATCTTTGATCTTTAGTGCTAGAGCCCAAGGGGTCAATTTCTCACAAACCTTGGTGATTTTGTATATGATGATGAGATGTACATAATTTATATATATATATATATACATATATAAATATATACACACACATGTTCATTTGGTGTTTTTAGAAATTTTCTTAATGTTTTCAAATGTTAAATGTAATGTGATTAATTAAATGACTTATGGTAAAAGTATTTAGTTAATGTCTTCATGATTTAACAAGATTGATGTGATCTAATGTAAAACATATTTTAGTTTTACTATAGATGCAACATTGTTGATGAGAGAATATGTTAAATCAAATACACCTATAACTCATATAAGGATCTAACTTAACATAAAAAAAACATGAATAGTATGAATTCTAAAGAAATTATTAAATGAACTTAATTAATTACCCTAGTGCTCAAGACAAACATATGATCAGTTGTCAAGAACGAAGCAATGTGAAAGTTATTTATAATGATATCAAATAACTTTAGAAAAAAATACTTTAACAAACATACTATACATAAATATTAGAGGTAATACGTATGCAATGCATGGAATTAATAGGATCCTTAAGGGGTGTTCCATAAAGCTCTATTAAGATATAAGTACCAGACACATAACTAGTGATGAGGGTGCACCCGAGACTTAGAAAATAACCCACAAATAAGAGAATAATTTTATTATTCAGAAAATGGAGCTTCTTATATGCAAAGGATCTCAAATCCCCAAGTTCTACAACACATGCAAGTTACAGAAAGCTATAGAATAACCCTTTTGCAATATGCGAGCTTGTCCCCAAAAAGTTACCCAAAAATTAGAAACCCGCCCATAAATAGAGATCCTCTTTAGTTTGGAGCCGAAACAACATTCAAATTTGAGTTTAGATAGTTTGGCGCTGAAAATTTACAACATGAAGTTCAAATTTCAAAAGAGCATTTGCAATTGTATCTTCTAGATAGTGCGCCAACTTCCTGGGGCCATAACTTTTGATCCGAGGCTCCGATTTGCAAACCGTTTGAACCGTTGGAAAGGTCACGAAGTCAATAATGCTCCCAAAATCTGCTACACCAATTTCAGAAAGTTTTGGGGCCAATCCAGGAAATCTACTTGCCTCAAATCTAACTCGAAAGATTTTCAGGTGCAAATCTCAGAAACTACAACTGCAATATCTTTCCACCCACGAATAGAAAATAAAAACCATAAATTGGGAATTTCATTATGATGAAAAGGGTATCCAAAAATTTAAGAATATCTAAAAAGTGAGAAACTTGAAATTTAACTATTTTTGACCCAAAAATTAGAAACCTGCCCATAAATAGATCTCCCCTTTAGTTTGGAGCTAAAACAACATTCAAATTTGAGTTTAGGCAGTTTGGTGCTGAAAATTTACATGAAGTTCAAATTTTAAAAGAGCATTTGCAATTGTATCTTCTAGAAAGTGCACCAACTTCTCGGGGCCATAACTTTTGATTCGGGGCTCCGATTCGTGAACCGTTTCAACCGTTGGAAAGGTCACAAAGTCAATAATGCGCTCAAAATTTGCTACGCTGATTTCAACAATTTTTGGGGCTGATTCAGGAACTCTAAGTGCCTCAAATCTAACTCGAAAGACTTTCAGGTGCAAATCTAGGAAACTACAACTGGAATATCTTTCCACCCAAGAATAGAAAACAAAAGCCGTAAATTGGGAATTTCATTATGATGAAAATGGTATCCAAAAATGTAAGAACATCTAAAAACTGAGAAACTTGAAATTTAACTATTTTTGACCCAAAAATTAGAAACCCGCCCATAAATAGAGCTCCTCTTTAGTTTGGAGCCAAAACAACATTCAAATTTGCGTTTAGGTGGTTTGGCACTAAAAATTTACAAAATGAAGTTCAAATTTCAAAAGAGCATTTGCAATTGTATCTTCTAGAAAGTGTGCCAACTTTCCGGGGCCATAACTTTTGATCTGGGGCTCCGATTTGCAAACCGTTTGAACCGTTGGAAAGGTCACAAAGTCAAAAATGCTCTCAAAATTTGCTACACCAATTTCGACAAGTTTTGGGGCCAATCCGAGAACTCTACATGCCTCAAATCTAACTTGGAAGATTTTTAGGTGCAAATCTCATAAACTACAACTGCAATATGTTTCCACCCAGGAATAGAAAATAAAAATCGTAAATTGGAAATTTCGTTATGACAAAAAGGCTATCCAAAAATGTAAGAACATCTAAAAATTGAGAAACTTGAAATTTAACTATTTTTGGGTGATGCAAGATTGCCCTTACACCGCTGGATGCTCCTACATCAGACACCCAGGGTAATTTGAGAAGTGACCCCATCACGTCTCAAATGATGGAGGAAAAAACCAAACGGTCAACCTTTGCCTTAGGCAACCAGGATGAATCTTCAATAGGCCTTCCTTTCCATTTCACTAGATATTCTTCATACTACCTATTCCTGGTACTCCTTCCCACATGACTATCCAGGATTTCTTCAATCTCCTCCTTTTCTAAAGTAGGTGCTGGAATCCCACACTGTTCCATCATTGGTACTTCCTCTCCGCCACCTTCATGATACTCTGTCAAATCTGAAATGTTGAACACAGGGGAAATGTTGAATCCATCCGACAACTCTACCTCATATGCATTCCCTGAATCATGCCTCTTCAAAACTTTATAGGGATCAAACTTCTTCATCTTCAATTTGTTATATGTTCCCACTGGAAACCTTTCTTTCCTCAAGTGGACCATCACTTCATCACCAATCTAAAACTCCTTATACCTCCTCTTCTGATCTGCCTTAGCCTTATACTGCGTATTCATCTTGTTAATATGTTCTCTTACCTTCTCATGTATATCCTTGATGTGTTCTGCAAATTCTTCGGCTTCAGTACTTATTTTCTTCTCTTGGTCCATCTTCCTCAATTCTGGAGCTGTTCTGGGGCTACCTGCATACACAATCTAGAATGGTGATCTACCAGTTCTTTTGTTGACAAAATTGTTGTAAGAAAATTCTGCCTGGGCTAAGATCAAGTCCCATCCCTTGGGTTTATCTCCTATCAAATATCTCAGTAGGTTACCTAGACTCATGTTAACAACCTATGTCTGCCCATCTGTTTGTGGATGGTGTGCAGAACTGAACTTCAACTCTGTCTTCAACTTCTTTCACAAGGTCCTCCAAAAGTACCCCACAAATTTGGTGTCACGATCTGAAACAATACTCTTTGGCAGACCATGTAGCCTCACCACCTCTTTGAAGAACAAGTCATCAATGTGGACTGCATCATGGGTCTTCTGACATGGAATGAAATGTGCCATCTTTGAAAACCTATCAACCACCACAAAGACTGAATCATTCCCTCATTGTGTCATTGGAAAACCAAGAACAAATTCCATACTTATATCCTCCCATGGCCTCTCTGGTACAGGTAAGGGTTGATATAAGCCTATATTCTGGCTCACTCCTTTAGCCATCTGACATACCCTGCAGCTTTGTAGAAACTTCTTCACATCTTGTGACAACTGAGGCCAATAATAATGCTCACTAATAATGGCAATGGTCTTATCTTGACAAAAATGTCCTACCATTCCTCCACTATGCTTCTCCTTTATTAGGTTCTCCCTCATAAAAATCCTCGAGATACACAATTGACTTCCCTTAAATAACATGCCATCCTGGATTATGAAATCCAACCACCTTGTCTTGTCCACTGTAATAGGTTCCTTCCAAGCTTTCCAAGCCTCTGCAAAATCAGGATCTTCTATGTACAGTGTCTTAAGTTCATTGAACCAAACCACTTCAATCTGCATCTTTGTCATCAATGTATGCCTCCTACTTAAGGCATTTGCAACCCTATTTGACTTCCCACTCCTATGTTTCAAAACAAAGGTATAACTCTGCAAAAACTCTACCCATTTCATATGCCTCTAATTTAATTTTCCTGACTATTTAGGTATGCTGGGGTGATGATCGATTATATAGAACAAATTCCTTCGACAACAAATAATGTCTCCATTTCTTTAATGCTTGAACTATTGCATAAAATTCCTAATCATATACATAATACTTTCTCTTGGCATCATTTAACTTTTCACTGAAATAGGCAATGGGCTTACCTTCTTGGCTCAACACTGCTCCAATAGCACAACCACTGGCATCACAATCCACCTGAAACACCTTGTTGAAATCGTGAGGTCTAGAACAGGTTGTTCTGTCACCTTTTGCTTCAACAGTTCAAAACTTTTTGCCACTCCATTGCTCCACTTGAATTCTTTTCTATCCCCTCTCATTGTTTCAGTCACGGGTCCACAAATACTACTGAAGTTTCTAATGAACTTTCTATAAAAACTAGCCAAACCATGGAAAGATCTCACCTTGGTAGTAGTTCTTGGAGTAGGCCATTCCAGAATAGCCTTCACCTTCTCTGTGTCCATCTTGAGACCTTCTGCTGAGACAACAAACCCCAAGTACACTAACTCCCTCTTTACAAAACTGCACTTCTTCAGATTAATCAATAGTTTCTCTTCTCTTAACTTCTCAAAGGCTCTCCGAATATGCATCAGATGCTCATCCAATGTCTTACTGAAAATCAAAATATCATCTAAATACACAATAAAAAACTTCCCAAAATTCTTTTAGTACCTCGTTCATGAGCTGCATGAATGTGCTTGATGCATTGGTTAGCCCAAAAGGCATGACTAACCACTCGTACAGGCCCTCTTTGGTCTTGAAGGCAGTCTTCCATTCATCTCCCTCTCGAATCCGGATCTGGTGATATCCACTCTTCAGATCAATCTTTGTGAAGTACTGAGCTCCACTCAAATAGTCCATCAGGTCATCCATCCTTGGCAGGGAAATCTGTACTTGATTGTTATCTTGTTTATGGCTCAGGAATCTATACACATCCTCCACTCCCCATCCTTCTTTGGTGCTAGTACTACAGGTACTGCACATGGACTCAAACTCTCCGTATCAAACCCTTTCTCAACAACTCTTGAACTTGTCTTTCAACTCCTCATTTTCCTGAGTCATTCTATGAGCTGCCTTATTTGGAAACTAGCTCCAGAATCAAGTCAATCTGATGATTGATCTTCCTTATTAGTGGTAAACCCTCAAGTACATTATCAGAAACAATATCCTGAAACTCATCCAACATCCTAGAAACTTCTTCTGGAACCTTCTCACTATCCTCCTTACTCACTCTAGGAATCAATGCATAACACGCATGCTCATGCTTCATACCTTCTAAAAAATTTCTTCCATCTACATAACAAATTCTAGCACTATTGCATACCTTTTCTTCAGTCTCCTTTAGGGGTTTCAACTTGTGACGAACCCCATCCTTTGTCAAGGACTAAGTGTTTGCATGGCCATCATGTATAGCTCACCTATCGAACTGCCACGGCCTCCCCAACAACATGTGACATGCATTCATGGGGATGATATCACAGAGTACCTCATCATGGTAGCTCCCGATCTTGAACTTTACTAGGCACTACTCATTGACCAAAACTTTGTGGTCTTTCTGTAACCAAGCAATCCGATATGGATGTGTGTGCCTTTCCCTCTTTAGCTTCAACTTTGTGACCATCTCTTCTGACACCATATTATCGGTGCTCCCACCGTCAATAATGACATCACAACATTTTTCTTCACACTTGCACCTTGTGCAAAACATATTCTTCCTCTATTTTGGTTCCTTTTCCTCAGTCGCCAGGGCTCTCCTAATCACTAGGGCTTCTCCCCTTTCAGCATCATCTAAATGTTTAGATTGGGTCTCCTCATCTACATCTGCAACCCTTCCATGACCTTCTGGCCTTTTCTCTGCCCTTCCTTGGTGTTGTGGACATTCATAGGCTTGATGCCCTTCTTCACCACATTGGAAACATGTTACTTTGAAACCACCTCTTCTAGATCCTTGTCCATATCTCTCTCATCCTCTACCTCTTTGATCACCACTGTTTTGATCACGAAGGCAGTAGAAGTTTTCATTCCTTTGGCTTCGGCTGGTACCCACATCTTCACTTTTCTTTTCATGATCATTTCAGCTTCCTGAAGGTCTTCCACTACCACTTCCACTTTGACCTCCTCATCCTTTTTGCTTGCCATCAAATCTTTTGTTCAGCTTCTCTTCCAACTTCAAAGAAAACTGATACACATCCTCAATGGTGGTCATTCTGACTAGGCTTAACTCCTCCTAAATGGTCGGTGATAACCCATTAAGATATCGGGCTACCTTCTCCTTATTGGCCTCTGTGTGGCCCATTCTGATGATTATATTGTAAAAATATTCAATATATTCTTTCATAGATCTGCTTCCTTGCTATAACCCTTGCAATTTCTTCAACAGATCTAACTCGTAGCCCACTGGTATGAACTGCTTCTTTAGTTTCTCTACCATGCGATCCCATCTGGTGATATTTCCTTTTCCTCTTCGATTTCTTTCCAACTGGATCTCTTTCCACCAAATACTGGCATGGCCCTTCAACTTTATTTTCACAAACTTAACCCAATCTGGGTCCCCTATTTCTTCATACTCAAAATATTCTTCTAGCTCGTTGATCTAGTTGATCAACTCTTTTGGGTTCAGACTTCCAGAATAACTAGGGACTTCTGCTCTGGGTCTTTTCCTGATCTTTAAAATGGCCCTTATTAGCTGCATTTGGTCTTGATCAATTGCTTCTTCTTCCTCTTCTACATCTAAACCTTCTTCCTCTCCTTCATCCTCACTTTCCTCCCTCGAGTTTAACCCTCTTCTCAACTGCTCTTGTAATGCATCAATCTGTCTCTGGAGGGCTGCCAGTGCATCTCTTCCACCAGCATTTCTGCTGCCTCAACCACCTTTGGCACCACCACGCCTACCAAGCATCACTCTTGGAGACATCATTCTTGACCTCGACCCACAACCAGGGTCCTGGTGTGAACTGCCTCACGATTGGCGATCTACCCACACCCTCAAGAAAAACCTGCTTTGATACCACTTGATGAGGGCGCAGCCCAAGACTTAAAAAATAACCCACAAACAAGAGAATAATTTTATTATTCAGAAAATGGAGCTTCTTACATGTAGAGGATCTCAAATCCCCATGTTCTACAACACATGCAAGTTACAGAAAACTACAGAATAACCCTTTCGCAATATGCGAGCTTGTCCCCAAAAATTTATCCAAAAATTAGAAACCCACCCATAAATAGAGCTCCTCTTTAGTTTGGAGCTAAAACAACATTCAGATTTGAGTTTAGGCGGTTTGGCACTGAAAATTTACAACATGAAGTTCAAATTTCAAAAGAGCATTTGCAATTGTATCTTCTAGAAAGTGCGCCAACTTCCCAGAGCCATAACTTTTGATCCAGGGCTCCAATTCGTGAACCGTTTGAACCGTTGGAAAGGTCACGAAGTCAACAACACGCTCAAAATTAGAAATACCTATTTTAGCAAGTTTCAGGGCTGATCCAGGAATTCTAAGTGCCCAAATCTAACTCGGAAGATTTTCAAGTGCAAATCTGGGAAACTACAACTGCAATATCATTCCACACAGGAATAGAAAATAAAAACTGTAAATTGGGAATTTCATTATGACGAAAAGGGTATCCAAAAATTTAAGAACATCTAAAAACTAAGAAACTTGAAATTTAACTATTTTTGGGTGATGCAAGATTGCCCTTACACCACTAGATGCTCCTGCATCAACTAGTATCAACTATGTAAGGTCCTAACTAATTAGGGCTTAATTTATCTTTATCTTTATTGTCAGCATTAGTATTATTTTGATTCTAAGAAAGAACAAAATCACCCTTATGAAATGTTTGAGGAATGACATGTCAACTATGCTTTCATTGTAATTGTTTGATGTAATCTTGGAGATGCTCAAGAGTGTTAATTCACTTTTCATCAAGCGTATCAACTTGGTGTGATCAATTTTCTTTATAAGAGGCATCGTCAATAAGGTCTTGAAGAGAAATTCACAATGTAGGAATTTCTAACTCAAAGGGCATGATTGCATCAATGCCATAAATGAGACCTATTATAAGGTGTAGTTCCTATGGATAATCTAACAATTTTTTGATAAGCCTAGAGCACATAATGTAATTGTGTATGCCAATCCTTGTGATGTTTGTTAATAGTTTTCTTGAGGATTTGTTCCAAAATCTTATTATTTTTTTCAGCTTGTCCATTGGATTATGGATAGTACGGTGTGGAAAATCAATGTTGAATGTTGAACATTTCAAGAAATTTCTGGAATTCATTATTCTTAAAAGAGGTTCCATTGTTTGCAATGATTAGGAAAGGGAGTCCAAATTGAGCAATTATCTACTTGAATATGAAATGAAAAATTACGTTAGCATTTTTAGAATGAAGAGGAATAGCTTCCATCCATTTCATGAAATAGTCTATTGCGGTGATGATAAACGTATGTCCAAAAAAAGAGGGAGGTGAAATTTTTCCAATAAGATCCAATTCCCATACTAAAAATGAACAAATGGGAACTTTGGCATGAAGCTTAGAAGTAGAAGCATGGATCAAATTGCTATGTTCTTGATATTTGTGACATTGTTTATTGTAAGCGAAGCAGTCTTTCTCCATATGTCTTCAATAATATCCCATATGGATGAGTTTATCTACTAATGAGTATCCTCCAAAATGACCTCCACAGGCACCAACATGAGCCTGTTGAAGGGTTGTAGAGATTTCAAAATCCTTAAGACACCTTAGTAGGAGACCATTAAAGGATATTCTATACAACACATCAACAAGGATCATGCATTTGGCTGCTAGTTTGCATAAATGATTTTGAGTCTTTGTCATTGTGGGTTTTGGAATGATACCATTTTTTAAATAATGGTAGACTGTATCATACCATTCACATGAGACATATTGTGTTATGGTAAAAAATGTATTCTAATAAATTATAAATCAAAGGTTTCATGATGGGATGAATAAAAAAGGTGAATTTTGTTGAAGGATTGAGTGGGGATATAAGAGAGGCTACACTTCCCACTGCATCCACATGTCTATTGTCTTTTCAAGGGATGTTATTAATGGTGAATGATTCAAAGTTCTCTAATAGTTTCATTGTAAGATCCTTGTATTATGAAAACTTTTCATGTTTAGTTTGATACATGTACGGTTGATTTGTTTGATAACTATTTGTGAACCACTAAAGATCTTTATATGTTTAGCATCTATTCTTAAAGTAGCTCACAAACTCATGATTAATGCCTCATACTCAGTTGTGTTACTTATGCATAGGAAATTTAATCAATAGGAAAAGGGAAAAGGTTGTCTGGAGGGAAGAATTAAAATCACTCTAGCACCATAACCTATTCTAAACTTAGATCCATTGAAATACAATTCCCATGTTTTAATATTAGTGGTCAAGACATTATCATCATCAAAGGAGTCATGATCAGGTAAAGCGAGAGGAGAAGAAGCATCAACTAAGTGATCAGTTCAGGTTTGTCCTTTGATTACATTTTGAGAAAAAGGCTTAAGGTCAAACTTACTTAACAACATCACCCAATTAGCTAAGCGTCTAGAAAGGTTTTTTCTTCAATATATTTTTAAGGGGATCAAATTTAGTTGACTTGTATTTCAACATTTTGTAAATAATGTCAGAATTTACCAGTAGTGAATACAAGAGCTAAGCATTTCTTTTCAATTGGTGAGTATCAATTTTCAAAATCAATTAAGGTTCGACTGATGTAATAAGTAGGATGTTCTTTTCCATGATCATCTTGTTGAGTCAACAATGTTTCAAGAGCATGGTTTGATGCAACTATGTACAAGATAAATAGTTTGTTTGGCATGGTGGGTTGTAAAATAGGTGGGGTTACAATGTATTCTTTTAAACTCTCAAAAGCTTGTTTACAATCTTCATCCCCATCAAAAGGTACATGCTTTTTAATAAAATGTGTGAAAGGTAATGTGCAATCGACTAAAGATGCAATGAAATGATGTATAGCTTGAATTCAACCTTGTAACATTCACAATTGAGAAATGTTCCTAGGAGGTGGAAAGCTAATAATTGCATCAATTTTGTTTGTGTCCACCTCAATGCCTCAATGAGATATGACAAACCCTGAAAGTTTGCCATTGTCTACACCAAAGACACTTTTTTAGATTTGATCGCATATTATATTTACGTATTCATTCAAATATTTTTTGAAGAACATTTACATTGTCTTGTCTTCTTAAGGATTTATCAAGGATATTGTCAATATAATCTTCCAAAAAAATTTGGATGTAATCATGAAAGATCAATGTCATTGCTTGGTGATAATTTGTGCTAAGTTTCTGTAAAATGAAGGGCATCACATCCCAACAAAACATTCCCCAAATAGTTGTAAAGTTAGTTTTGTATTAATCTTGAGGATTAATAAGGATTTGATTATGACTAGAAAATTCATCCATGAATGACAAAAAATCATGTCCAATAGTTGAATCCATGATCATGCCAACATTACGAAGTGGAAAGTTATCTTTTAAAGAAGCATTATTCAAGTCACAAAAAATTGTACATATCTTTATATGATTTTTGGGTTTAGCAATTGCAGCAATGTTAGAATTCCAAGGAGAATAATCAATAGGCTGAATGAAGCCTACATCAAGGAGTTTACCAAGCTCTACTTTAACATACAAGGCTATGTTAGGGTGCATTTTTCTTATCTTTTGAGAAATGGGTTTAGCATTTTTAGTAAGAAAAATGTTGTGTGTCACACTTTTTGGGTCAATTCCTAGCATATTAGAA
Source organism: Sequoia sempervirens (assembly GCA_007258455.2). Taxonomy (NCBI): domain Eukaryota; kingdom Viridiplantae; phylum Streptophyta; class Pinopsida; order Cupressales; family Cupressaceae; genus Sequoia; species Sequoia sempervirens. Next base: position 792,474,501 of record VDFB02271358.1, read on the forward strand.
TATTTCCAAGCAAAAATCTCAAGAAAATCATGAATTAAAGTTGTAGTTTCTTCTTGTTCTTCATCATCAAAGCACTTCCCAATCTTAATAACTTTGTCTTTATCATCAATGTCCATTGGAACATCAATTGTATCTCCTAAAGGGATTGCATTAGATTGAGTAACTTTATACTCATGAGACTCTTCAATGATATCACTATCATTTTTCTTGGCCATGATTGCAACTCATTTCATGGTAGCAATAGAAGATTTTTTATCATAAACTGATGACATTTGTTCAGAGTTTCATCACTATCAACATACTTCCATGATTGTAGTGAGTTCTTATCAAGCAATTCAACATGTTTGATGGTGAGTTTATGTTTTGGTTGATATTTAATAGTGTTGATGTTCAAAGATGGTCATTAAGTATCTTTTGTCATCTTAGAAAAATAATAGCCCAATCCAATTTTTATCTCTTGTGTATTAGGTTCAATAGGAACAAGAATACCTTGTTCATGTTTACCACATCCTTTTCTAGTATATCCTAATTGTTTCACAATTTCATAGCATTTTCCATAAAGTCCATCCATTTCTTTTGGATCATGTAGGGATTGATAATCTATCTCATAAAAAAAAAATGTATATGTTACATTTTCTTCCAAAGTAGAGGAGAAAAATGTTTGAGAAGATATCATAATTTTGAGTTGACATGATGGTTGGTTGTTCTTACTTCTCACCTTTATTTTGTGTGATTATGTATTCACCCATAAATGATGGTGTGAATTCTGAAAATAGACAATCATCATTGAATAATTTAGACACTGATTCCTCATCATTGTGTTCAATTTCAAAGGGTTTATATTAGATGTTGGAATTAATGCTTTATAAGGACTTGTAGCTCCTTTTTCAATGTACAAGTAACTTTCAGGCCCGACGTTGATTTCAACTTGAAAAATGTGATTGTTATAGACATATTTCATGATATGATGAAGGGTTGAAGGAACTTCATTCATCTCATGAATTCATAATCCACCTAAAATAAGATTATATGAAAGATCATAAGGTGTGACATGAATAGCAGTTTGTAAAGTAGCCACCCCAACCATAATTGGTAAAGTGATTATACCAAGTGGTTGATTTATTTTATTTTCAAATCCTTGAATGGGTATGGAATTAGGTATTATTTGTCCCTTATGAACACACAATCTATCAAGGAGATTCAAAATACACACATTAAGGATAGAACCATTATTGATAAGGGTTCTTTTGATACCTATGTGATTGAATTGAGAAATTATCATAAAGGCTTCATTTATTTTTTGCAACTCTAAAGGAGGGATATCATGTTGATTGAAAGTAATGTAGAGATTCATTATATGGATTAAAAGTACCATATCATTCAAATTTGTACCAAAAGTAACTACAATTTGTTGTAAGGTTATTTGAAGAATAGTGTGGTAATTTGGTGAGTTCTAAAGTAAATCCCAAAGGTAAATATTTGTAGGAGTATTCTTTAATTTTTCAATAAGATCATATTCATTTGTGTGTGGGAGGAAACGAGGAGCATAAGTGGATTGGGTAAAGTTATAGAGGGTGGGGTTGGTTGTGGATTGTTTCAGGTATTATATTCATGAGAAATGGTAACATTACCTGATTATTGAAACACATTGGTTTTAGGTGGGTAAAGAGTGTACTTTGGTTTATTAGAAGGATGAAGTTTATGCCAGGGTGTGTAAAGAATGAGTTGAGGTTGAATCACATTAACATGCTTAGTTCTAGATTTCTCACAACAAACCTTAGTGGATGATTTGAGTGAGATGAAGTCCTAAAGGGATTCATCTAACAAGTCCAAGTCATTACAACTAAAAGGTTTGAGGGGTAAGTTATCGTCAATTAGTTTAAGCTATTGAAAATAAGCATTAGAGGCGTTAATGTTCATTATTGTGGGTTTTTCAGAAAAAAAATTAGTGGATGACTTATGCAAGATGAAGTCATGAAGGGATACATCTAACAAGTGAAATTAATAAAAACCAAAAGGTTTGAGGGGTATGTTATCATTAAGTGGTTTAGGTTTCTCATTGTAATCATTAGAGGATGAAGTGAGTGAAATAAAGTCTTGAAGAACTTCATCCAACTTGTCTACATCATCACTACTAAGAGGCTTGGATGAGATGTTTCTAAATTGAATCATTTGTTTGAAAGGTTGGTTGGATGTTTCTAGTTTTTTGTTTTTATGTATTGATGAATCTAATCTAAAAGAACTAGGAATGAATACTAAAAAGAAAAGTTGCAAAAATATAAGACTCCATAAATTCCATGAAATAAAATGATGCTTATGCTAATGAAACAAAAGATAATTGAACTATGATGGAAAAGAAACTATAGGAAATAGAAATGTACAAAGAAATAAACTAAATTCTAGAAAATCTAATTCAAAAATTTTAGTGGGATTGATTCACCCAAGGTGGAAAATGAGTCCCAAGGGAGGTATTTTAGGTTTATTCTTTTTTTTTGGACTTTTCTGAATGTTTTTAGGTGTTTTAATGCAGATAAAGATTGAAAATATAAAATTTTGAAATGAAGTAATGAAATACAATGCAATAATGAACACTAAATGATACATTCACTAATGCAACTTTAAGAATCCCTAGGATGCAAAAATAATGCAAAAGACAATGCAATTAAGTCCTAGAATGCAAATATGAATGAAAATTAGAATGATATGACGTTCACTATGCAAGTTCACCAAAATGAACCATAGATTCTTGGGTGTGAGGTTTATAGTTTACTCTTGCACTCCTAATATGCTTCACCTAAAAGGAGAGAGATAAACCTCATGTAAAACCAATGTGGCTCACTCAAATTAAGATGTGTATGATGTTATTAAGGCTAAATGAGATGATCTAAAATAAATTAGAGTATGAAATTGATTGATTTTGTATAAAAAACCTAAGATATATGTAATGTTTGAAAAAATAGTGATGTTTGCAAAAATCTTAAAATGATGAATGAATATGCAAATTAAACCAAATAGGAAGATAAATCTCATAATGCATGCACCTAAGAAGCTAAATAGGACTAGAAAGAAATCTAGAAATTTGACATATCCAGTTTTGAGTTGACTAGGACTCATTCACCACCCTGGGAAAATCAGTCCCAGGTCAAGTTTTTTCTGCACAAAAATTGTTTTCTCCTAACTAGGTGTCTAGATCTAGATCTAACTCAAAATGGTCCCTCAGGATGGACTCATTTTTTGTGCATGGAAAATCATTCCACTTTAAAATTTCTATAATTTCAAGTTTTTGTTATGAACCTTGGCACTTGTACAACACTTTCTAATGGTAACCTGAATTGAGATCTTAGAAAATTCCTACAAAATAGCTTAAAATTGTTTTTCTAATGGGGTATTTTACTTGTTCAAACCCCTAGTTGTGTAATTAGACCTTGAATGGAGAAAAAATTGAATAAAACCATAGCCTTAGATGTGTCAAAGACTTAGAAAGTCTGAAGTTTGTGAAGAACTGTATTCTATTGTGCAAGAAAGAGAAATGAATATATGATTTGAGTGATGCAAGATCTCAACCATAGAAACCTCACAACATAGAAAATATGGAGATAAAATGACATGTAAATGGAATGTAAATTAAATGTAAACCTTCATATGAAGATAGAGAAGAAATGGAAGATGGAATCACTTTGAAAACAAGTCTTTAGGTGTGATTTGATGGCTAGTTGTATCTCGTTAACCTAGATATCTCCATGATTTAGAATAGGAATTCATCATAAAATCTTTGTAATGTTGAACATTGATCCAAAAAGTGAGAAATTAAAATGAGTATTTATAAGCAACAACACCTAATTTTCCTATTATTTAGACCTAAGAGGCTAACATCCATCAAAAAATTAGGTTGAATTAGTTGAATTCCCACTCAAAATTGAAATTTCCCTCAAAAGGGACTCATTAGCCACCCTTCGTAAATGTGTCCCACCAGAGGGGGCTCATGTGCCCAAGGTGGCAAATGGGTCACACCAGTGGTTTTTGAAGGTGATTTTTTGGGATATCAATGAATTGAATGCTATTTGTCAGGATTTGAGTTATTTCTCAAGTGAAATGAGCCCCTAGATAAAAACTAATGGGTCTGAGGGACCTATAATTTTTTTTTTGAAGGGTGAATAATGCAGAGGGACTCAAAAGCGGGTCTAATTAGGCATGAAATTGTCTCTTTTCATAAGAGTTTCCAATTTTCTATGCCACACATATAGGAAAAATTCAAGATCCGCATTCATGGTAGCCATTACACATAAGTTTGTACCATTTTTTCCAAGGGTTTCATGAGTTGAAACATATATTATTTTTTCATTCATCATTCCTTCATTCTATTTGATTTCAATTCAAGGTTTGATTACAAAAACAAGGTTTGACCAAGGAAAACCCCTATCCACTAACAAAATAACATTTTTCCCTTTTTTTGATGTGTGATTGCATATCTAGGCGACTTAGGTTGAGGATCTATTTAAGAGAAAGATTGGAGGAAAGTTGCAAGTTTTCAAATTTGTCACTTTCTTTACAATATCATAGAAAGTCATAGAGAGGGTAGAATTCATTATTTTAGAATCAAAGATTTGGAAGTAGGGAGGCTACAACAGAGTACTAGAGGATATTAGATTTTCAGAGCAACCCTGATACTGGGACTATATCACCTCTACTAGCATATGAGTCCTAGTGTGCATTAAAATCAACATTTTTAGGATTCTAGTCCTTTGTTCAAGATTATTCAAGTTTCTAGGTGTACCTCTATACTATCTTAGTTTACTATTCTAATCTGAATTCATTTCTAGGTCATTGACTTAAGTCTTGCATATCATTTATATTTATTTTATTTCTAAGCCATATCTTGGTGGTGAAGCCATTTTTATCCCTTAATCATACCCCAAGACATCTTATTGGAGATATTTTTTCCTCAGTACATCCCTATATTGTGATTGTTGGTGTAAATAAGTATTTGACTTATTAAACTTTACTTAAGCTTACTTAGGGAATGCATATCATTATAGGTTTCACTTGTGACACCTAGTTATTTGCATCTAGCATCTAGGTTTGTGCATATATTGAGAGATATGAGTTGGACACTTAGGGAAGTGTGTGTAGGAGAAATTCCACTCTTTGTGGTATGATCTAGTTATCACCCTTTTATCTCCACTTTTCATGGCATGATAATTCCACTTTAGGTGGGTGATCCACTATTCATGGAATTATCTATTATTTGTTTCTACCTACACTAAACATGATTGTGATACTTGCCTCATTACCTTCATTATTTCCTATCTTGACTTTATAAGCAAGCCTTGTACATACTTGTAATTGTACATCTTCATGCATATTGAGAACACAATCTTCATATTCTCTCATCTTATCTCTCTATTTTTTTTATGTTTGGCCTCTTGAACCTATTGTTGATTTTCATAAGTTCTTACATGATATCAAAAAGGTTGTAGGTTCTTTGCATAGACATTGTTGGGAGATCTTAGTTCATGTGAACATGGTCAAGATGCAAATTTGAGGAGCAACAATATTTCAATGCATCCTAGACTAGCTCTAACCTCAAATTCAGATTTAGGATAGGCTTTCTTTTAATTAAAATGTGACACCCATAGCTCTAGATCAATTTTTTTTTCCAATTTGGGTATTTTTTCAATTTTTTGAATTTATTCTATAGTTCTGAAAAAAATATTTTTTCAGAAAATTTCAAATTTTTTCAATATTTTTGCAAAAATATTGTCATATTTTTAATTTTTTGAAAAAATAAAATCCCATTAAAATTTTGTATTTAGGGTCTCTCTATTTTGTATGAAAATAAAAAAAAAAATTTAAAAAAATTGTTAATTTTTTTTTTATTTGTAGAAGCTTAGAAAAATAAAAAAAAATATTTTGGATTGGCCGTGGTACATAGTACCACAAACCTATGAAGGCAAGGTACTAGTGTGTACCCACTAGCTCCACCACCATTTGCCATGTGGCCTATTTTCCATGGCCCCACCTACACCATCAGCAGGCCCCCACCACTTCCCTAGTAAGCAGTTGGGAATTCCTAGGTAGCCACTGATTCAAGAAATCTGGTGTTATTTACAAATACATTTGGTGAGGACTTTAAAATAAATTCGAGGTACTCCCACCAAAAATTTAGGTTGGGTTTAATAGATCGACATTCAACTCAAAACATCTGGTGGAGTTTGCATATTCCCTACATAGTCCAATATTTTGGCTGATTGAGAAGAATATTTCACACAGATTCTCCAACCAATGAGAAAAGGGTATATTCTACTAGCCTACATAATATTTTGATAGTTAGGGTTGAGTTTCCTAGTGACATCCATTTGGATGTCAATTTTAAGCTTTTGCAATGCATATGATAGCTACATAACCGTCAATTTTAGGCTCATTGTCCGGTGATGTCAGCACAACGTTAGCATTCTAAAAATGATTTCCCCCTCACCAATGGAGTTTTTGATTTTGTAGTTCAACTTTGAATTCCCATATTTTTCTCATTTTAGCTCCTTTTTTGAGCATTTTTTTTATTCGGGCTAATTTTTCATGTAATTCATAGTTGTGTGCTTGATTTCTAATTTTGGTGGATATATTTTTTAGTTTTTCAACTCTATACCTATCCAATCCTCATTTCTGCAAATCTTGGGACTTTTTTTAGGCATAGACGAACTCCTTTTTAGGTGCCATTTTATTTAAATTACATTATTTTTTTGTCTACTTTTTTAATACATGATCATTTTGAAGTGGTATCGAGTGGATTCTGTACTTTTAGCATATGGTCCTTTTTGGCCTATTTGGCACTTGTATTGCATAGATATCAATTCAAGTCTTTGCTTCATTAATATAATATATTCTCAGCCTATTTGTGGCAAGTTGTAAATTAGAAATCATAAGTCCACTTAGCCAAGTTGCATGTGGCCTATTGTACATGCACTAAATTATTAAGTGCCATTTTTTTTTGGGGGGGGGGGGTAACTTTTATTGAGTGAATTTGGGGCAGTGTCTCTTGAGTGATTGTTGTTATTTTCTCTCTTATGCTCTTGCTTTCTATCATGGGTTCATATAATGTTCCACTCTTAACTGCACATAATTATGCTACATGGAAAGTACATGGAGTAAACTAATGGAAAAAGGTTTAATTTACTATATTGATGGAACCATAACTACACCTTGAGATCCTAAGGTAGATCCAGCTGCATATATAGATTGGCTCACTAAAAATTCTATGGCATTGGGTACACTTAGAAATTTCATTTCAGATGATCTCATTTTCCATGTTGATTAATGTACTACAACCAAGGAAGCTTGGGATAAGCTTGCTACTTTGTATGGAAAGGTTGAAAAGGTTAAGGGATACAATCTTGAGCATGATCTCCTAAGCCTTTATCCCAGGGATTTTGACACCATTCAAGATTATGTCACTAAGAAAAATGAGCTAAGATCACAACTAAAAGATTGTGGTATTGAAAAAGAGGGTGATCAATTGGTTTTCAACTTGTTGGAAAAGCTTCCAACTGAGTATGCAGCCTTTGTTTCAAGTTTTCAGACTCAATTATTGACAATTAGCAACTTTAAATCACCATCTTTTGATGCTCTCATAGATCTTTTGATTCTTGAGAAAAATAAGTTGATGAAAATGGGAATTCTCAAGTCTTCAACTTTAAAAGCACTGGTGGTGGTCAATCAGGGAAACAAGAAGCAAGGCAAAGGCCAAAATCAATCTTCACCAAAGCCACAAGGAGAGAACAAAAAATCAACTCCTCCACAACAAGGTTCATCATCATTTTGTTCAAAGAACAACAATTCAAGCAAGGAGATCATTGAATGAACTAAGTGAAATAGGTCTTAAACCAAAATTCCATCTTCTAAAAGGTTGAACCCTATTTTCAAGGTTTCAAGTTTATAGAATAAATATAATGGTTTGATATATTTGAAATACTTTTAAGAAAACAACTAGTCATTTGAGTTGAAAAACTGGTAGTTTTAAAAATACTGGGTATTTTTTTATATTCAAACATTATTTTGTGGCTTGTACATAATATTGTGTCATCTTCTAGTATTTCATTGATTTTTGTGTTATTGTGATCATTATGTTGGGGTGAGATCAACATGTTTACTAGATAATAATTCCCCTTCATAAATTGCAATTTTTCTATTGACATTTAAACATTAGGAGTATGCCCTTAGTCATATGAGCTCCCTTTTGTGTGAAATTTTTTACTTGGGATAAAATTTTGTGAGCTTCATGGTGGTGCAAATATTTTGTAAGTTGTGTATCTATTTTTTCCATAAATTTTAGATTCTCATATTCCTTACTAAGTTATTCTCATTTTGGGAACTTCTACAGCTTCTTTTGGTCTCATATCATACTTATTTTTTATGGATTATTTTTTTAAAAGTTCATTATTTTTATGTACTTTATAGTGATTTAATTCTATAGATATAATTTTGGGTATGTGCAAGATCATGATGGGCCAAAATGTGGTGATATGATGGTATGTGTAGGGTATGTGGCTGACGACATTTTTTTACCCAAAATTGATAAAATGAAAAGGGTTTTTAAAGGAGATTCTCAACTTTCCACCAATATAAATTATGCTTTACTTTGAATTTAATAAATAATTATTATTCATTTTCTATTTGAATTATGACTAAAGTCTTGATTGATAAGTTGTCTGAAAAAAATCTATAGCTTTCAAATGGTATCACATTTTTTGAATCTGAAACATGTGTCACATTCTATTCTTCACATACTATAGCATTAAAAAAAGAGAGAATTTTATGAAGTTTTGACAAAGTTAAGGTGGTGTACCATATAAAAATTTCCCATTGTCATTTTCATGGTCTTTTAGGCATTGCTTCATGATCCTTAGTCCATTTTGCTTTGATTTATTGTTGCAAAGTGGCTTGAACATTCACAGTAGGTCCTTAAAATTAAAATTGTGGCATCTTGTGAAGGTTTTGTGAAGTGTTGTAAAATATTTCATGCTTTTCTAGGCATAATTTCACTACTTGCACCTTTCCTATGCTTTATTTGACCCCTTTATGCTCTTATAAGGCTTAATTCAATGTGTTTTTTAATGTAAACAAGACAAACAACATTAAATGCAACTTAATGCCTAATACCCACTTTCAAGTCGAAGGTGGGACCAATTTTCCATGGGTGGTGAATGAGTCCCCTTTTCTCAAAATTCAAAATATTTCAAATTTTATTTTGAGATTTTTATTAAAATCACCTTATTTCATCTTGTGATGAGGTATCTTTAGCCTACTAAGCCACAAGTATGTATAAATAAGTGTATTTCTTCTCATTTTAACCCCCATTCATCAAGTTCACTTATCCAAATATTCATTCAAGCATTCAAGCACTTTGCATCATGGAATCAAACATTAATCAATTATTTTGGAGCATCCATTGTTATATCTTCAACAGGGGTTTGAATTATGTATCATTGATGATAATATAACAAATGACATAATTCCTCAATGATGTGACAAATGGATGTTATCTTCAATATGGGTTTGACTTGTGTATCATTGATGATAATATAAGAGATGACATAATTCCTCAATGATGTGACAAATGGATGTTATCTTCAATATTGGTTTGACTTGTGTATCATCAAGTTCACTTATTTACATATTCATTCAAGCATTCAAGCACTTTGCATCATTGAATCAAGCATTAATCAAGTATTTTGGAGCCACCATTGTTATATCTTCAGATTTAATCAATAAGTGTCATCAATGAGGAATTATGTCATCTCTTATATTATTTTGTGTGACACCTCCCAAAATTAGCTAGGTGGAAAACCTAGGGTTAGAGAGATTATTCTCCTAGTTTTATGAAGTTGTAGGAATGTTGTAATCCTTCATTGTTGTCATTTTTGGTGTACTAAACATTCATTATAGGTCATGGGGAGTTATGGGGTAGCCTCTTTCTTCTTGTTTGATGTGACATTGTGATAGGATGTCTTGGGAAGCATGTGGTGGCCTTAAATTGACTTGTCATCATTGTAGTTTGTGGTTAGTCTTACCTCTTTGTTAGGAAACCTATTGTGAAGGTTTTCCCTTTCTTTATATGTTTTAGTGTGTTTTGATGTGAATTTGAGGTTTAGTTTTTCCTCATCCTATTATGTTGTGGTGTTATGAGAGAACATGATCATACTTTAGTAATTGATCATTATGTAGGTGTTACCCTATCTCCCTCTCATACATTCATCATGGTGGATTTATCCCAAAAGTGGTTAGTCCTTTTCTACTTTCACCTTTCTTATGTAATGGTGAAGTTTCTTGTGGCTCTTTTTACCGTGTCATTGTGCAACTTGTGTGGACATTGTTGTACAAGTGCGACCTATCACTATTGGTTTTTTCATGTTGTTGTCTTCATTTAAAATAAATGTTGTCATATTTTTTTGTAAGAGTTTCAGCTTTGGGCATTAAAATACTCATGATACACATATATCACTTGCTAGAAGTTTGTGTTATGATAAGTATCCATGCAAAAAAATTTAGGTTCACATGCTAGAAATATTCTTTATGCTAGTTCTATGGACTATTTTGAAATCATTCCTTAGGGAGTGCATATAATTTTAAAGTCATAAGAGATAATTTAACATAATCAGGGAGGAATTTTTAACCACACATTAGGGGTTTTATAAACATTTAAGATCATGAGGAACATTTTAACATATTAGGGGATATTTTAAAAAATTTTACCTTAGGAGGTGCATAAATGTTTAAAACTTTAATGAATGAATTTGATGTAGGAGCATCATGGAGAAATATCATATTCTGCTCGAGAGATCCAATTTGCAATCATTATTGTTTTGAATTATCTATTTTATCAATTAATTGAAAAAACAAATAGTAATATTCATTTTTGAGAGCTTTAAAATGTAAGTAATCTAAAAGGTCATGCCAATGGGACACCAAAAATAGAAAATTTTGAGAAGAAAGAAAGAAACTAAATGGGTCACACAATTGGGTAATGCTAAAAATTATATAAAAATATAGCAAGGGAGAGAGGGAACTAGTTGAGTAGAAATAAGGTGGGTGGAAGGAGGCGAAAGGACAAGGAACACGACCAAAGAAAAATATATCCCTCCTTAGCTTGCACCTCTAAAGAAATCAGATAAAAGTATGCACCAAGAGAATGAAAGAGCCTAGTTTAGCATTCAAAATGATTTGAAATAACATATAGTTATTTGTGAAGCCCAATTAGAGAGGTAAAATTATGGGAGATTTGTGAATATTATAGAAGTGTTGAGTTTGAAGATGTAATCCTGCACCTGTATGGAAACCAAGGGTGAGATAAATTGCATAAATAAGTTTAAAGGATTTGTGGGTGAAGGTGTGCAGTAGTAAAAAAAAAATAGCATCCATCAAAGCACTGAGTGGGATGTAGGACACACCATATTGCACTATGATAAATTGACCTTATAGAGATGTAAATTGTTGGAGACTATGAAGGAATGTAGAGAGGCATGTGGTAGAGAAGAAGGGTAGTATTCAAAATTTTATAATCTACATTTGAGACTAATTGGGAGTGATACTAAAGAGAGGAAGGTCTACAGACATTAAGCATACATTAAGTATAAAATATAAATAAATCAGATATGGTGTGGCATTATGTGAAGCAATTGATAACTTTAATGCAAATTCAAGCACTATAAATCTATAAGGGAACCAATCTCAAACACTCATTAGGAGAGTTAGTTTACACTTGCAAATCTACAAATACCTCTATGAAATAACAATGTCATGCTTAAAAGATGCAAACAAACAACTAAGAAGATCAAATAAACCTATAGAAGAAAAACAAAGTACCTATTCCATATTGGATTGGTGTCAAATGTGCAAATGACCCTTTCCCAATCCTTGCTCAAAAACTTGAAATGATGAGATGCAATGGAGATGAAGAGAAAAATTAGTTCTCAAACCAAGAGAGTAACTTTTCATAAAAGTGGTAGATGATTTTGATGAGGAATGAGGTCTTTATTTATAGATTTTCTTGATGAGAGATTAGTAAAATGGGTGAATGCGGGACTAAATGTAAACCAATGAAAGGAGGCCAACTGTCAAGTTGTGATAGACTGAGGGTTGTGCAAGATTTGGGAAATGTACCCAAGAGAGGGAGTTTCAAATTCAAATTTGTGCAATAAATTTTGAGAGGGGGACATGAAAATGAGAAGTTAATGCAATGTTGGAGGGGACAAGTCAACTTGTCATCATTTTCAAACTTGAGGGAATATTTTGGTTTTTATGCCAAGTTGAAAGAAAATAAGGGTTTTAATAAATCAATAAATTGATTTATTTGTGCATGTGGGATTATCTAGAGGATGTGATGGGTGGTTAGGTTAGGCTAATTATGATTAGATTAGCTTAATGATGATTAGGTGAGTTTGACCTTTTTGACTTAAATATTTGATTTATTTAATTCAAAAAAGGATGGAATATGCATTTAGATTTCAATTTAATGAATGTTTGATTTATTTAATTGAAAGGTTGATGTTAAATTTTGTTTAATTTTAAATTAATGACCTTAGGAAATTGAAATTAATGAGTTTACTTGATGAGTGGATGAAGGTGAACTTGATTAATTTGTTGAGTGGATGAATGTGAAACCTGGTTTACTTGATGAATGAACTCGATTGAATGCATAATGATAATTTTCCATGTCTACATTTTGCTCCTCTTTGAAGCAATGTAGTTGTTGCATTGGTTCAAAGAATAAACTTGCCATGATCGAAATTCAAAAATTTCTTTTTTTTTGTTGCCCTAGTGGAAAGTACACTAGTACATTACCCCCTCGAGAGATCAAGTAAAAATATTTGATTTGAGGGTCAATCTTGCGATAAAGAGGTTCAAAGAGGATGGTTATGGATGATGATGAAAATGAGATGATTTTAAGATGCTTAGAATAACAAATCTATATTATCATAAGCAACTTAAATGATTATATGATGTATCAGATGGATGAAATGGATGATGTGATATGTTGTGATTATGTAATGGATGTTTTATGCAAATGCTTAGACTAATAGATCTATATTATGATTATGCATATGTGATGATTTATGAGATGCTTAGACTAACAAATCCATATTATCCATATTATGATAATGATTATGCATGTGATATGATATGCACAATACTGGTGATTTGTGGATGCAAGATGGATGCATTGGTGATGATGATTAACTACTCAAGATGTGATGTTAGTGCAGAAAAGAAGAAATTAGATGATGACAAGAGGACCCAAAAAGCCCAACATTATGAGAAATGATGATGATAGATGGATGACTTTCTTATCAAGGATTGGGATTTTAAAAGGGTCACTTACCTTATGTTTGATAACATGCATAAGTACGAGGCATCAAGGTATAAAGGACCAGGATGGGGTGGTACTTAGTGTGATGGACTTTGACGCAAAAAATAGATAGGAGTATTCTTGTTCACACCTAACATACGAAAACCTTGCTAGAATGCACTTTAGAAGTTTCAAACATCCCAGACCAAAACATAGAAAGGTATAACCAATCAATGTAATAGTCAACAAGCTGTCCAAGACATCCTCTATGCATATCTAACAAAGCAAGTATTCAGAAAGGTCATTTTACAAGAACATCCAATAAGCATAGCAGATAAAAGGATAATGATTGTTGCCCAATTCCTATCTCTCTAAATCCTTCATTTGGATATGATTGAGAGGTCCTTGGATTGAGCGCAATAAGTTAAAAGATAAAGCACATAAACAAGTTGATGTTATTCAATACCACAAACCAAAAGGGAATGCGTTTTTAAGGATAAGAATCGAAACTATTGCCAAAAGATAATGCCCATTGTAGGAAGGATACATCCTAGGACATGTTAGTGGATGGCGGCACACCATTTCATTTATCCAAGGTGCTCTTTCTGATAAATAATGCCCCTTGTAGGAAAGATTCATCCTAGGACATGATGTTATTAGATGATGAAATGGGACTAATTCGGATGATGAGTTATCAATACAAAGAGATGACCAACTTGCTTGTGTACTGACTTAGACCTATGACTTGATGCTTTGAGTTTTACTTGTAACCTGCTAGACTTGTTTCTAACTGTTTCACCAAAGGTTGAGGGTGACAATCAGTTTATTACAGATGGTGTTATTGCAGGTGTAAGCGAGATGAGATGGATGGGGTTTTTCAAATATTTGGATGTTTTTTGATGTTTTGCAATGTTTAAGGCTATATTTGGTATTTTTTTAAGATTTTTCAAATGTTTTGATTTTCAATTTTCTAGTTTTTTGGGGATTTTCTATGATTTTGACCAAGAGACTAACCTAAGGACCTATCCTAGGGGCCTCGGGGCTGATCAATAGATTAGTCTTTCCTATGTTATATATGCAGAGACCACATAGTTTGACTAACGACTTGACCAATTTACAGATGATATACATGATGAAATGTCAGCTTATTATCACAGACTCCTAAAGGACTAACCTAAGTGTCTCGAGGGATGACCAAAGATCAACCTTGCCTACGTTCAAGGTTAGAGATGACATAGTTTGATAAGATGACCCTGTTTTTGGCTTTTGACTAACTTTTTGACCTGTTTTTGGGATTTTGATATGTTTTGATGTTTTTGGATTTTCTAATATTTTAATGTTTTCAATTTTCTGATTTGAGGATTTTAAGATCATATACGAATCAGATTCGATGAGAACATGACCCCAGCATGATGCAATAGACTACTCTGATAAAGGCAGGAAAAACTGACCTTGAGGATGGGCCAAGTAGTACTAGGATGGATCATGATACAAAAATAGGACCAAGCTATGGTGCAAATGTGAGTGGATGAGTGATGGATGGAGACTCGGATGCAATGGACGGTGAAAGCAAAATGGATGGATGATGTAGAACAAGCCATAAAGATCATGTGGATGGAAAGTTTTTATTTATGCAAGGTGCCTGTTTGCCAGGTTTTCACCAAGGTACTTGCCCAAAGTGCCACCCAAGTGGTTTTCACTATAGAATGATTTTTTTCTTTACTATTTTTTATTCTTTTTCTGATTTTTCTTTTTTGTTTTGGATATTTTTCTTTTTTGATTTTTTTTTTGTTACCAAGACGCCTATTTGCCAGGTTTTCATTGAAGTAACCATTTTTTAGGACTTTTTGTCTTTTTTTTAGATTTTTGGTTTATACCTTGAAAGATTTAGGCATAATTTTTTTTGAGATGGGAGTTATTCATGGGCT
The DNA here is from genome assembly GCA_007258455.2 of Sequoia sempervirens. Classification (NCBI taxonomy): domain Eukaryota; kingdom Viridiplantae; phylum Streptophyta; class Pinopsida; order Cupressales; family Cupressaceae; genus Sequoia; species Sequoia sempervirens. The sequence continues at coordinate 792,489,768 of VDFB02271358.1, forward strand.
CCTGCAGAGGTTCCCCTTCAAGTGTTGATAAGTGATATGCCCCTGATTTGTAACTTGCTGTTATGACAAACTATCCCAACCAATTGGGTTCAAACTTTCCTTTGCTGCTTGGGTTTGGGACATTCTTTTGATTTTCTTTTAAGACCAGTTCTCCAACTTGGAACGTCCTGCTTCTAATTTTCTTATTGTGGCTCCTTTTAAGTCTATTCTGATAGACTTGCAAATGATTTAAGGCATCTATGTGTCGCTCATTGAGTAGCTTCAACTCATTTAATCTTGATACTCGGTACTCTTCATCTATGATGAGATTTTGCAGTGATATCTTGAGGGATGGGAGCTTGATCTCAATGGGGAGTACGACTTCTTATCCATAGACCAAGGAGAAGGGGGTGGCACCAGTGGGTGTGAAGATGCTAGTTTGATAGGCCCAAAGGGTGGGATTAAGTTGCAAATGCCAGTCATGACCTGCATCATTGACTGTTTTCTTGAGGATTTTTAGAATGTTTTTGTTTGTAGCTTCTACTTGGTCATTTCCTTGGGGATAGTATGAGGTGGAGAAGCGATGTCGGATTTTGAATTTCTCGCATTAGTCATGAACCTTTTGATTCTTGAACAGTGTCACATTATCTGAGATAATGGCTTGTGGGATATCATAACAACAAATGAGATAGTTTAGGATGAATTTTGAGATCTACTTCCTAGTTATGTATGTCATGGGTATGGCTTCCACCCACTTAGTAAAGTAATTCATTGTGGTTATAATGAACTTATCACCGTTAGATGAGGTGGGTGTGATTTTCCCAATGAGATCAAGGCCCCACTGTGAAAAAGGCCATGGTGTGATGATAGGATGAAGCTCTTGAGCTAGAACATGGATGAGGTATCCATGCTACTGAAATTGTAGACACTTTCTGGCATGATCATGTGCTTCTCATTCCATTGTGGAAAAATAATACCCCATTCTCAGCAATTTCTTAGCTATGGTTATTCCACTCAAGTGTGAACCATAAATGCCATTATGTACATTAGTTAGAGCGGTTAATGCCTCGTCAACATCTAGGTAGTGTAGTAGGGTTCCTTCTATGCTCCTACGGTATAAGTATCCCCTAAGATGATGAATCTAGATTCCTTGTTTACAAGGGTTTACTTTAAATTTGAGGGTAGATTAGTGGGTATGATTCCTATGTGAAGATATGTATAGATGTCATGATACCAAGGATCACTGGGACCAATGATGTCGCACATGTATTCTATTTTTGGTACCTTGAATGCAGGCATGAGAAGCTACTCTATCAGAAATTCATATTTTGGAACATTATTGGGGATGTCCAGTAGGGACCCAATTGTTGCCATGGCATCTGCTACTCTGTTGTTGGCTCTAGGAATCTACTCAAATGTTATTTTGATGAAGGAATCCTTGAGGGTATCCACTAATTTCTTGTATGGTGTGAGCTTGTCATCCTTACTCTGATATTCATTTCTTACTTGATTTATGATCAATTGAGAATCCCTGTATACCTTGAGAGCTATGATATTCCACTGCACTGCTATTCTAAGACTTATGGTTAAGGCCTCATATTCTACAATATTATTAGTGCAAGGAAATGCTAGTTTATAAGACCTTGGTATGTGATCCCCCTGTGGAGTGATAAAGAATATGTCAGCTCCTGATCCATGCTATGTGTATGAACCATCAAAGTATAGTTTCCAATGGTCAACTATATTGAGATTAAAAATGGATTCATCAGGAAATTCAAAGACAAGAGGGTTCTCTAAATAGATTGGTGCCTCTGCCAATTGATCTGCAATAACATGACCCTTGATTGCATTTTGCTTAACATACTCAATGTTGTACTCTGACAATATCATGACCCATTTGGCCATTCTTCCCATGAGCATTGCCTTTGATAGTAGATATTTGAGGGGATCAATTTTATTAAATCCCTCTTCACACTTGGCATCCCATTTGTACGCTACTCCCTTGTGGAGTAGGTGAGAATATGGGATCTGTTTGTCCACCAATTGCACTATAAATCTTTGAATGGATTGAATTTTTCCTTGGAGGCCTCTCAATTGTTTTAATGTATTTGGTGCTTCCATTTCGAGGATTGCTTTCACTTTTTCTAGATCCACCTCAATACCCCTCGTGGACACTATATATCCTAGCAATTTACCTGATTGTATGACGAAGACACACTTCTTTGGATTTACTTTGAATTTTTATATCTCCAGTCTGTCAAAGATGGCACTCAGGGTCACTATGTGATCTCGTCTCTTTCTAGACTTGGCTAGGATGTCATCAACATAGTCCTCAACTGTCTTATGGATCATATCTTGGAATATCAATGTCATATCCCTTTGATATGTTGCTCCTACATTCTTTAGGCTGAATGGCAACATGTTCTAGAAATAGGTCCCCCATGGACAAGTGAATGTTGTCTTATGTTGATCCTCTTTTGCTATCATGATTTGATTGTATCTTGAAAATACGTCCATTAGTGATAACATCTCATGTACCGCTATCATGTCTACTATCATGTCGATGTTAGGAAGCGGGAATTCATCTTTTGGACATGCTTTGTTCAAATCTCTGAAGTCTGTACATATTCTAATGGCTCCGTCAGGCTTTGAAACAAGTACCAAGTTTGATACCCATTCTAGATAATCTATTGATCATATGAATCCTACATCTAATAGATTTTTGAGCTCCATTTTGACCAATAAGGTGATCTAAGGATGCATTTTTCAAAGCTTTTGTTTGACAGGTTTTGCTTCTCGATAAACTACTAAGTGGTGAACCACGGTCTTTGGATCAAGTCCTCGCATGTAAGCATAACTCCATGCAAAGTTTATGTCTTTCCTTTAAGAAAGATGCTAGGAGCTTTTGCTCTTCTAATAGTAGTGATTCTACATAGAATGTGATATGTGGAGTCTCCTCTATTCCTAGGTCGATTGGGTTGCATTTTTCTACCAAGACTATTGACTTTTCCTAGTGAAGAGCTCTTAAAGGAAGATTGAATCCCCCATCCTTAGGCGCCTCAAAGAGGTTTTCACCATTGGATACGTCCTCTATTTTTACTTTTTTTTGTCAAAGAGTGCCACAGTGTGGTTTTCACTCAAGGACTTAGATATTATTCTTAATTTCTTGCTTTTGCGATTGAAGGATTCAATTGTTTCCCTAGAATAGGCATGTGTGTCCAACTCCATTATAAACCCTGCTTTGTGATCCTCACCTAGAATGTTGTCTCGCAGTCCCATGAATTCTGAGAGTGCCTCATCATTTTTGAATGTATCAAGAATCGGTGGTCCTCGTTGGTCATAGTCGATGAGTTGGAGATATACTAGGTGAATCTCATGATTTTGATGGTCTATGTCAAAGGAAGGGGTTCTAATCATGCAAACAGTGGTATCTTCGAATAGCCTATAGATTGGATATGGTGTCCTCATCATCGCTATTACTAAAAACATCAGTTATACCAAAGGTATACTTATCTAGAACATGACCTATGGATACTGGTGATCATAGTTCTACTACGGTTGGCTGACAAGGTTTATTAACCACTCTAATCGGAGGACTTCGGCCACGTATGTTAATACTCAGAGGGTTACATCCAAGGCCAATATTTTTTATTGGTCGCATCTTTGGCATGATAAGTATTATGAGCCCATTGTCATTTTTTCCAAGTCTTTGGTTTCTATCATAGCCCATTGAAACCATCATTTGCAGACCCTTGCTTCTGTCATCCATTGGTAATTCAGGTGCTAGTCTTTCATCTTGATAAATCATATGTGATGGATCTTCCTCAATAACCTCCTGGCCAAGGTCTCCCCAGCTTGTGAATTCGGGATAGTCTTCAGGAGACATTTGTGATGTGGAAGCTTGATTTTCTTGTGGACAACCCCATGATCTAGGAGATTGTGGTAACTCTCCTACCACAAAAGCTTTGATAGGAAGCTTGTAGCTTCCAAAACCATCATCTTGGATGATGAGCTTAATGTCAAAAATGGTGGGAATGGTGGAAGTGGCAGGTGTCTTTGTCACACAAGTGGATGCGAGGGTGGCGGGATCGATGTATTATGTGGATGGGCCCTCATCATTTTTTGGTTCTTGGGGGATTTTGTAATACTTTGCTTCAAGATTTTTGAAGTATGAGAAAGGTTTGGGATCTCCATGGATGGTCACTTCTTGTTCGTTATGTGTAAATTTCACACATTGGTGGAAAGTTGATGCTACTGCTTTCATCGCATGAATCCATGGACATCCTAGGAGGATGTTATATGGCAAGTCGAGGTCCAAGACCTGACAAGTGGTTTCTATCAAAGCTGGACCTACTTGAATAGGGAGTTTCATTGTGCCCTAAGACACTCTTTCTTGATCATCATATGCTCTTATTGTGATACCCTTCCCTTTGTCAATGGAATCCTCTGATATTTTCAATTGCTTGATGAGGTTGAGAGAACAAATGTTCAAGCCCAAACGTCCATCCACCAAGACCCTTTAGATTTTTATTTTATGTACTATGGCTTCCAAGTGAAGTGCACAATTATGAGATGGTTGGGTAGGGAAATCTTGGTCAGAGAATGTAAGAAGATTAGGTGTAATGATATTTCTGACCATAGCTTGGAATTGCTCTGCATCAAGGTCTATGGGGATAGTGGATGAGGCTAACTCTTCTTCAAGAATTTTCCTATGGGTAGATGAGATTTTTAGCAACTCCATGATGGATATTTGCATTGGAATTCTCTTGAGTTGATCTAGGACATTATAGCCATTTGGAACAGATCTAGATGTAGGGACTTTGTTTGGCTGGGATGATCCTACGATGGTTACTTTGCTGCCTCTTGTGGTGACTCCACAATCTTCAACATAGGCACCCTTGATAGTAATCACCATGTAGTTTTCATCTAGGGAGGTGACGACTGTTTCATACACATGATTCACGTTTGAGTGGGTTCCTTTCCCTTTATCATTTTTATTCCCTTTGTTGGCATGATTTGGCATCAGATTCGTATATATCTTAAGATCTTGATTTCCTGTAGGTTGTTCCATGTTTATGATTCTTTTATCAATGAGATTTTGGATGATATTTTTTAGTCTCATGCAACTATCTGTGGTATGGCCTTTGATTTTATGGAATTCACAAACTTGATTCTTGTTATACCAAGGAGGTTTCACATCTGATTCTTAGTAATTGTCAAATGTAGGAGCTTGGATGATTTTTTTGTCTATCAACTTTTTCATGGTGACTTCCAATGGTTCCCCAAAGTAGTGTACTTTTTCTTGGGATAATTCTTGCGTCAGGGTGGTCCTCTTTGCTCATTGAGATTATTGATTGTTGGATTGTTGTTTGGTTGGTGTGTTATGTGATGATTGTTTTGGTGTTGTGTTTGGATTTGTGGTGCAGGTGTATGTTGCCGAGGAGCACTACTGACCACCTTTGTATCGACGAAACCATCACTAGTAACATTTTTGTTCCTTTCCCATGTGTGAGGCTTATCATTGTAATTGGATGGTGGGTGGTTGTTTTGTTGTTTGGGGTATGATGTTGATTTTGCAGGTTGAGTCATAACAACTCTTTTGATGATGAGCACCTTGGGGATCAATTGATCATATGTGGTGATGCCTTGAACTTTGAGATGAAATGCCAAGTGTCCTTCAATGTTGGCTATGATGGTGCAAACTTGTTATTCTGGCATGTTCCACTTGCTCAGATTGGCCTTGGATCACCATTGTTGTCGGAATGAAGCCAAAGTTTCACCCTTTTCTTGTTTCAGAGCTGAAAGTTCTTCTAGACTAACATCCATTGCAATGTTGCATGTGTAGTTCTTAATGAATGCATCTATAATTTGTTGAATTGTTCTAATGCCTGAAGGTAAGCAATAGAACCATTCCATAGCATGTCCTGCCAAACACCTAGGGAATAGCTGCATTAGATAAGTATCATCATATGTGACTTCCATGCAATGAACCTGGAATTCACTAATGTGATCTTAAGGGTTTCCCATCCCTCGATATTTGTCAAATTTGGGGATTTCAAATCCATTCGGGAATGGTTTCATCTCTAGGATCTTATCAAATGGATAGGGACACAAGTTTCTTGATGTTTTCATTGTTCACCCAGATTGCAGATCGAGCACTTGTTGCGAAAGTAACCTAATTTGTGTCATCACATAATTTTTCAAATCAAGGGGTGGGATGAAAGTGTTTTGTGGTGTTTCAATCGTGGGTTGGATGGGCGGGTTGGTCGGTGTGTTGTTTTATGGTATTTGTATGTTTTGCTAAGTGAGGTAGGCTTCCAACTACTTTTGTATGAACAATGCTTGTCGTTGACCTTGTTGTTGCACTAATATTTGTGCTTGTTGTTCTGCTTGTTTTTGTTCCAAAAACACTTGTTGTTGTGCTTGTTGCTTCCAACAATTCTTGTTGTTGGGCTTCTAATTCGGCTACTTCTTTTTGCTCTTGATATTGCTTAATTGCTTGTTGATATGCTTGCAATTGCACTACTTGTCTTTGTGGAAGAAGTTGGCTTGTTGTGCTTGTGATGCTTGATGTTGCAAAAGAAGTTGTGCTTGAGTGGCCTTTTGTGCTTGCAATGCTTGAGCGGCTTGTTGTTGTTGTTGTTGCAATAAAGCTTGGGCTTGTGTGGCTTGTTATGTTTGTAGTGTTGCTTGGGATGCTTGGGCGGCTTGCACAACTTGAGTGGCTTGTTGAGTAGTTAGGTATATGGCTTTTCATTTTTTCACTTGTTGAAATCCCCTTTGAAAGGAAGCTTACAATGGCTCATTGTATTGGCTTGATGTGGTGGAAGTTGGTGGTGGTGGTGGATTTGGAATGGAATTTGTGGTGAGCGATGATGTCGTGTTGATGTTTTGAGTGATGAATAGTAGTGTTGATGTGGTGGTTGGTCCTTGAGAGGCCATGCTTTATGCTGTTAGGGGGATGTTTGATGATTTTGCAATTGCTTGTGCATTTGTCGTCTGTTGTTGCGATATCAATGATAAATTTTGATTATTTGGCATAATGCTTTGATTAATGCTTGGGATGTTTGTTTGATTTATACTTGGTGAGGGGGGAATCCCTAAGCCAAGGAGTGGTGTGGATGATAATGACAATGGTGGAAGAGGTGGAAAGGTTACGGGTGCAAGTCCCTGCAAAAATGTTGTGGTGTCGAATATGCCCCCTGGTCTGAATATATCTCCCTCCTCTTGTGGATTTGTGAGGAGGCATGTTTGAGGTGTTGCACAGAAATTTTTTGATGATGGATCATGATGGAAAGTGAGAGGAACATCCTTATATAATGGGTTTTTGAGTATGTTTTGTTCCAAGATGGTACTTGCATCCAAGTTTTGATTATTAACAAGGGGGTGTGTTTGAATAGCATTGAAAAATACATTTCCCTTATTAACATTAGGTTGGGTTGGAGCAAAAGATGTCATGATTTGTAGAATTTTTTGAGTGATATTGTTGGATGGGGGTGTGGATGAGATTGGAAGAAATGATGTCTCCACTATGGTACTCATGTCAAAATCTGAAGGTAACTTGGCCCCTTGTTTTGCTAGCTCGAGCATGTATAACGAAGGGTTAAGTCTCATCATGATGTTGATGATTTTATGGTTCTCTAGATTTTGGAGAATTTTAGGTATTTCTTTGTGAGACATTCCAAAGGTAAGATCCTCTCCTTGGTTTTCCTCTTGCGGATTTTGTGATGATGTTGGAAGATTAACTATGAGAGTTCTAGACCTAATGGGATTTATTTTAGGAGTGGTTTGACTAAGATCACTTGAAGCAGGTGTTTCTTTGTTGGCTTCCATGCTTTTCTTGTATTGACATCTAGTTTGAACCATAAAACAAGGATCAATTTTTAAGAATGGGAGATGAATCTCTTGATTCTTTGAATCGATCTTTACTTTATGCCAAAAGTAGAAAATTTTAGGATATAATGAGGATCGAAAGGTGATATGATGATGATGCAAAAGATGGATGATGTGGATGTTATGATCTCTTGGTAAATCTTGAAGGAGATACTAGGCTTTTAGGACTTTCAGTTATGTTTCGAATCTTTGATTTTGATTTGATTTTGGATTTGGGAGTTGTCCTTGATTTTTATTTTGATTGCTTTTGATTTTGAACGAAAAGACCCTAAGATGTTAGATGATTTATCTAAGGGATATATTTGATCAAAGGATGATAATTTGAATGTGTGGGGAGAAGGATGCATCTACCCACACCTATTCAAACAAGATGATAGTTTCACTAAGCATATGGAGTCATCTACATATACTAAGCTAAACAAGATTATTTTGATAACTTTGAATAAGCATATGGAAAAAGATGCATCTACACATAACTAGCCAAAGGTGATTTTGATAAAGTTTTCAAGTATTTAGTCTCAATGATTTTGATGATTTGGATTTTTCCAAAAAGCCTTGTAGTAAGGATGATTTCAAGATTTTCCAAAATGTGATTGTGAGATGATGTTTGTTTTGATGTTTTGAAGGATGGATGAAAAAGATTTTGATTTTCTTTGATCCTAAGATGAACCTAAAAATGACACTTTGTTTTCCTAGACCTAAGTATTGAAGAACATGCAAATGCTTCCTAAAGACCTTTATAACCAAAGAATGATTTCTTTTGAACACACATTTTCAGATTTTGAGCCAATGAATTTGGGATTTGGATTTTTGAGAATCGTGAGGCTTCAATCACATGAAATTTCATTTTGTTTAGATTTTCTTAATGGCTTTATTTTACCAAAAACACTTTCTTTGATTAAGTTTTCAAACTTAGATGTCCAATGTCTAAATTTCTTCAAAACCCACAAGATATGTTGTGTGGAAATTTGATGAATTTAAGGAAAAGGTTTCCCTATTGTTTACTTTAGTAGAAAAATCGAGATGTAATCCAATGTTTAGAAACCTCTAAGGATTTAAATCCTAAGGGCAAGCAATAACATATGGATTGAGTCAATTAAATTTTTCTTCCAAAGGGTGTGAGATTTGGATGAAAATGTTAAGTGTTTGTTTTCAAAATGTTTTCGATCAAGAAATGAATTTTGTAGCCAAGAATAAGTAAAATCCCATGGATGTGTAAGACAATATTTGTTGGATTCCCACTTGGACAAGTCGAGCTACACTTATCTTTAGTGAATGGTTAGATGCTTGACCCCACTAGCTCCCCTCCATGACACTCACTTATATGGGGCAGCCAAGCATCAACACCCATGAAACTCCCATGGAATCTTTTTCATTTCTACTAAAAGACCATAAAAGTGTGGGGTGGCTTCAGAACAACCGTTCTTGGACCAACAAATAGATTAAAGGATTTTGAAAAATTCTAGCACATGGGTTCTAGTAAGGACTTTCCCTTTGTGGAGATTGACCCATATGGAAAGAGTCCCCTTTCGGATCCATCTTTTTGGAATCAACCACATGATATTGGTGCTTACTCCAATACCCACATTTATATACTGGTTGGAAATACTCTTGGCTTTAGATTGTTACCAGTTGAGTCATTCCCTTGGGTGAGTACTTTTTCACTAAGGCAGGCCCTCTAGGATAAACAAAAACAAGTAAAGAAAACATCTGTAACTTGATCAATCTTTGATGGCAACAAAGAGAGAGAATATACGCAGAAATACCCCCACTCACACTTGCACAAGATCTTGTTCAGTTTTAAACCCAAATAAAAGTGTGGAGGTGATTGCTTTATCTCACCCTAAATTCATGAAAAAGGCCTTTTGTTTCTCAAGATCGCTATAAAGCGCAAGAGAAGTGCATACATCCTTTTTCAATGCTTTTAGTTTAAGTAAGCTTTCACAAAAAGAAAAGTAGTACTTGTTATTTTTAAATCCACAAAGAAAAATGTGATATCTTTTTAAGCACCAAAAGAAAAGTGAGAGACACTTTGTTCAATTGTTAATCCAAGAAACAAAATCTAGTAAGTTGTTATCGTAAAGTTTGTTTTGACCTTTGCAAGAAGAAATTGAAATATTCTTTTTAAACCCAAATGAAAATTAGTGTCCTAAAAATGAAAAGATAACAATTTCTTGAAGAAGTGTTTAAACAAAACACTTAAAGTGTTTAAAAAATCTTTGATCTTTTAAAATATCCTCCTCATGCTTCATTTTCCTTCTTTTCTTTTCTTCGTTCTCCTTCATTAGCCTTTGTAGTTTTCGATTTCCTTCATTTTCCTTGTACCTTTTCCTATTCCATCAAAAAAATAATCATGTGAGGATCGTTATATTAGTTTTGACCATTAACTTTAAATAATAATATAATCTCAATTGAAAAGATAAATGATTTTGGATGATCGTGATAATAAAGGAAACATGATCTACAAGTGAATAATTCTTTATCTCTTATTGATGTCTTATGCGATAGTTATCCATTGATTCACACTAGAAAAACAATATATGAAATGCTCCAAATTAGTATCACACCAAAAAAGATATGAAATGCTTCTAAATAACATTTAAATGACTTTTCATTTTGCTTTTCCAAGGGTAACAAATAAAAGCAATATCAAATGTTAAAAGTTACAAGTAGTCAGCATTATGGATTAAAGCTCGTTGCACATTAATAAATCAAGCACAATAAAAGGAAAAGTGAGAGAAGTAGTTGCATTAATGTCAAAAGGAATTTATATTATTGGATGCAATTACTTCTTGTTGACTATCCTTGTTGAAGAAAAATAAATTCCCTCATTGTATTGACAAGAAACTTTTGTATCATTGTCCTGTGTAAATAAAATACTGTAGGCTATGCACTGGTATTGAGTCTCTGGTCTCTTCAGCACCATGTAACAACAAAGGAATTAAATGTCAGTGCCTGAAGTCAACCTGCTAATGGGAAAGGACAAACAGAAGCTCATAATTTCCCTTTTCCATGAGATTTTTCTATCAAGTCTGAGTCACGCAAAGTGGAATCTGGAAGTAAATGCGTACTTCTCTTAAAAAATGAAACAAAAATATCCTTATAGCCAATGCTTGATAAATGATTGAAAATGTTTTTTAGAAAATTTTGAACCATAGGATTCAGGCTTTAGAATGATTACAAAATATGCGCAAAATGAATTTATTGAAGAGGCGCTAAAAAATTCAGGCAGATGCACTTAGTAGGAGTAAAACCAATTTGAAAAAAATGCTTTGGGAAATTTCTACATTTAATAGAATTGACTAAAAAAAAGGTTGTATATACTAAATCACTTCCCTTTTGATTCTTTGGCTTCCAAATAAACTGAGAGGAAGCCTCCTTCGATTACTAAAAAAGGAGAATATTAGAGAGAGCCGACGGCTCTTCCTATATGTCCCACGATTCTTATGAAGGAAAAAGTGGTAATATATTAAAAAAAACCTTCAACTCTATGAGAAATGAGGAAACCCCACACAAATAGATATAGCTGATAGAGCTATATAGAGATATGAAGACTACTGCTTGTATAAGAAATAGATATATCACCTATTATTACCCTGTAAATATACCAATATTAGATAACCAAAATTGGCCCTAGATCAGTCTTCCCAAATTTCATAAATCTACCAATGATATTCACAGTTGTGAAACCTGAATGTATCCAAGCCCTTGAAAACCAAGTTCATATTTAGTAATAGTAAACAACAGTCAGATATGGATAAGCTTTTACTGTTTGCACTAAAGCCCAATGAATATCACAGTATCATTGTCTAGTTCTCTAGATGAGAATAAAAATGAAATCTCAATCATTCAAGGAGTCAAAATGAAAACAATATGCCCTTAAATGCTACACACCTTTTTATAAATTTTAATTCTAATCAAACATTATAGGTAGTCATATGTATGAAATAGAAAATCAATACAGTGATGTATACCTAACACCAGAATGAACAAAAGAGAAACAAGAAAGGTTGAGGCAAAAGGAATGACAAATCTATCATCGTGATTCAGTTCAAAAAAATCTACTGTAATGAGTGTACACCTGCAATGAATGTAATTATTTTCTATTTTGATAAAATCCCTCCTTCTAGAGCCACAATGAAGCACTATAAATTTGCAAGGGAACCAATCTCAAACTCATTAGCAGAGTTAGTTTACACCTCCAAATCTACAAATACCTATATGAAAGAACAATGCCATGCTTCAAAGATGAAACAAACAACTAAGAAGATCAAATAAACCTATAGAAGCAAAACAAAGTACCAATTCCATATTGGCTTGGTGTAAAATGTGCAAATGACCTTTTCCCAATCCTTGCTCAAAAACTTAAAATGATGAGATGCAATGGAGATGGAGAGAAAAATTATTTCTCAAACCAAGAGAGTAACTTTGCATAAAAGTGGTAGATGATTTTGATGAAGAATGAGGTCTTTATTTATAGATTTTTCTTGATGAGAGATTTGAAAAATGGGTGAATGTGGGACTAAATGTAAACCAATGAAAGGAGGCTACTTGTCAAGCTGTGATAGGTTGAGGGTTGTGCAAGATTTGGGAAATGTTCCCAAGAGAGGGAGTTTTAAATTCAAATTTGTGCAATAAATTTTGAGAGGGAGACATGAAAATGAGAAGTTAATACAATGTTGGAGGGGACAAGTCAACTTGTCATCATTTTCAAACTTGAGGGAATATTCTATTTTTTATGCCAAGTTGAAAGAAAATAAGGGTTTTAATAGTTCAATAAATTGATTTATTTGTGCAAGTGGGATTATCTAGAGGATGTGATGGGTGGTTAGGTTAGGCTAATTAGGATTAGATTAGCTTAATGATGATTAGGTGAGTTTTACCTTTTTGACTTAAATATTTGATTTATTTAATTCAAAAAAGGATGGAATATGCATTTAGATTTCAATTTAATGAATGTTTGATTTATTTAATTGAAAGGTTGATGTTAAAGTTTGTTTAATTTTAAATTACTAACCTTATGAAATTGAAATTAATGAGTTTACCTGATGAATGGATGAAGGTGAACTTGGTTAATTTTTTGAGTGGATGAATGTGACACTTGGTTTACTTGATGAATGAACCCGATTGAATGCATAATGATAATTTTGCATTTCTACACAAAGTAAACATTGGAGTGGTGATTTAGTGAGCTAGAAGACCCTGAGAGTGTAAGGTATGCACCAAAAGAAAAGAGTTGTGAGAGAAATTTTGTTGTAGACATGAAAGAGAGTCTGTATCTGCTATCTTCTAGCATAGATTAAGCTAGGTAGTAGGTGTAGAGTTCCTCCATTGACAAAAGTTGGGTAGATGAAGCATCTTCTAGAACCTTTGTTGGATAGAGGGTAGTTTGAAGAAAAAATTGTGTGAAGAAAGATTACAATAGACAAAATGGAAAATTTTTGAGAATCAAGGTTCGATTGTAGCATGGAATTGTTCCAAAAAAGACGTGCAGAGATTTAAAGACATCTAGAAAATTATTTCAAACATGGCTCTTCAGTTGCTACCTTCCATTCAAGTGGAGGCTAAATCTTTTCTTCCCTAGGATCTTGATGTGGGAGCATCATGGGGAAACATCACATTTTACTTAGGAGCTCTAATTTGCAGGTGCTATTCTTTCAAATTGTCCATTTTATCGATTAATTGCAAAAAGAAAAAAAATATTTTCATTTGTTACAACTTTACAATGTAAGTAATCTGAAAGGTCATACTAATGGGACACCAAAAATATAATATTTGAAAAGACATGGAGAAAATGAACTATCTAGCCTTACACAAAATAATTTTGAGAGAAATTTATTAGTAAACCCTCAACAAATTTTTTTTATCCCAATTTGGGTAAAATTACATAGATGTGTCACACTTTTATAAAGGAAACAACCAACACTAATCAAACTTTTAAAATTGGATTAATAAAAAATGCTATATGTTTTGAATTTTGAAATGATGTAAACTAATAAAATGTGTGTCTTTTAGTAACTTTTATGCTTATATTTTTTAAGAAAAAAATTTCAAAATATTATAAAATTTGATTTTTATAAATTGATATTATAATTTAGTTCCTATAAAATGTTAAAAAATGCAATTACATGAGACAACAATCTTTATATAGAAAATTTTATTTTATTTTCTTCAATTTTTTTGTGTGTATTTATAACTTGAAACTTTAATGCATGGATTTTATTTTTTCATATTTTCATAAATATATATATATATATATATATATATATATATATATATATATATATATATATATATATATATATATATATATATATATATATATATATATATATATATATATATATATTAAATTGTGTGTATTAAGAAAGTTAACTAAAATGGAAAAAAGTTATACCATCTTGATATAGATTCTTTTATCTAGTCCATCATAATTTTTTAAAAACATTTAATAAGTTTTAGTATTTTTTTTGGCATGGCAATAAACCTCATATTTCATGTTGATAACCTACTTTTAGTAAAAAATAAAATATAAAATATAATTATTAATTAAATTACATTATATATATATATATATATAGATATTTGAAAACTACACTTATTGATGTAGGAGCATCCAGTGGTGTAAGGGCAATCTTGCATCACCCAAAAATAGTTAAATTTCAAGTTTCTCAGTTTTTAGATGTTTTTAAATTTTTGGATACCCTTTTCGTCATAATGAAATTCCCAATTTACGGTTTTTATTTTCTATTCCTGGGTTGAAACATATTGTAGTTTTAGTTTCCCAGATTTGCACTTGAAAATATTCTGAGTTAGATTTGAGGCACTTAGAGTTCTCAGATCGGCCCCAAAACTTGCCAAAATTGGCATAGCATATTTTGAACGCATTGTTGAATTCAAGACCTTTCCAACGGTTCTAACGGTTCGCAAATCAGAGTCCCAAATCAAAAGTTATGGCCCCAGGAAGTTGGCGCACTTTCTAGAAGATACAATTGCAAATGTTATTTTGAAATTTGAACTTCAAGTTGTAATTTTTTTGGTGCCAAACTGCCTAAACTCAAATTTTAATGTTTTTTTGGCTCCAAACTAAAGAGGAGCTCTATTTATGGGCGGGTTTCTAATTTTTGGGTAACTTTTTGGGGACAAACTCGCATATTGTGAAAGGGTGATTCTGTAGCTTTCTGTAACTTGCATGTGCTGTAGAAGTTGGGGATTTGAGATCCTTTGCATGTAAGAAGCTCCATTTCTAAATAATAAAATTATTCTCTTGTTTGTGGGTTATTTTCCAAGTCTCGAGTTGCGTCCTCATCAAGTGGTATTAGAGAAAGGTTTTCTTGAGCGTGTAGACAGATCACCGATCGTGAGGCAGTTCGCACCAGGACCGTGGTTGTGGGTTGAGGTCAAAAAAGATGCCTCTAAGAGTGATGCTTTGTAGGCATGGTGGTGCCAGAGGTGGTCGAGGTGGCAGAAATGTTGGTGGAAGAGATGCACTGGCAGCCCTCCAGAGACAGATTGATGCGTTACAAGAGCAATTGAGAAGAGGGTTAAACCCGAGGGAGGAAAGTGAGGATGAAGGAGAGGAAGAAGGTTCAAATGTAGAAGAGGAAGAAGAAGCAATTGATGAAAAGAAAATGCAGCTAATAAGGGCCATTTCAAAGATCGGGAAAAGACCTAGAGCAGAAGTCCCCAGTTATTCTGGAAGTCTGAACCCAGAAGAGTTGATCGACTGGATCAACGAGCTAGAAGAATATTTTGAGTATGAGGAAATGGAGGACCCAGATAAGGTTAAGTTTGCAAAAATGAAGCTGAACGGCCATGCCAGTATTTGGTGGAAGGAGGTCCAGTTGGAAAGAAATTGAAGAGGAAAAGGAAATATCACTAGATGGGATCGCATGGTAGAGAAATTGAAGCAGTTCATACTAGTGGACTATGAGTTAGATTTGTTGAAGAAATTGCAAGGGTTGAAGCAAGGAAACAGATCTGTGAAAGAATATACTGAAGATTTTTACAAGATAATCATCAGAATGGGCCACACAGAGGCCAATAAGGAGAAGGTAGCCCAATATCTTAATGGGTTACGATCGAGCATCCTGGAGGAGTTAAGCCTAGTCAGAATGACCACCATTGAGGATGTCTATCAGTTTTCTCTGAAGGTGGAAGAGAAGGTGAATAGAAGATTTGATGGAAAGAAAAATGGACAAGGAGGTCAAAGTGGAAGTGGCAATGGAAGACCTTCAGGAAGCCGAAATGATGATGAAAAGAAAAGTGAAGATGTGGGTACCAGCCGAAGCCAAAGGAATGACAACTTCTACCGCCCTCTTGATAAAAATAGTGGTGATCAAAGAGGTAGAGGACAAGGGAGATATGGACAAGGATATGGAAGAGGTGGTTTCAAAGGAACATGTTTCCAGTGTGGTGAAGAAGGGCATCGAGCCTATGAATGTCCACAACACAAAGGAAGGGTAGACAAAAGGCCGGAAGGTCTTGGAAGGGTTGCACATGCAGATGAGGAAGCCCAATCTGAACATTCAGATGATGCTGAAAGGGGAGAATCCCTAGTGATTAGGAGAGCCCTGATGACTCAGGAAAAGGAACCAGAACAGAGGAAGAATCTGTTTCATACAAGGTGCAAGTGTGAAGGAAAATGTTGTGATGTCATTATTGACGGTGGGAGCACCGATAATCTGGTGTCAGAAGAGATGGTCACAAAGTTGAAGCTGAAGAGGGAAAGGCACCCGCATCCGTATCGGATTGCCTGGTTGTAGAAAGACCACAAAGTTTTGGTCAATGAGTAGTGCCTAGTAAAGTTCAAGATCAGGAGCTATCATGATGAGGTACTCTGTGATATCATTCCCATGGATGCATGTCACATGTTGTTGAGGAGGCCATGGCAGTTCGATAGGTGAGCTATACATGACGGCCATGCAAATACTTATTCCTTGACAAAGGATGGGGTTCGTCACAAGTTGAAACCCCTAAAGGAGACCAAAGAAAAGGTATGCAGTAGTGCTAGAATTTTTTATGTAGATGGAAGAAAACTTTTAGAAGGTATGAAGCATGAGCATATGTGTTATGCATTGATTCCTAGAGTGAGTAAGGAGGAGAGTGAGAAGGTTCCAGAAGAAGTTTCTGGGATGTTGGATGAGTTTCAGGACATTGTTTCTGATAATGTACCTAAGGGTTTACCACCAATAAGGAAGATCAGTAATCAGATTGACTTGATTCCTGGAACTAGTTTTCCAAATAAGGCAGCTCATAGAATGACTCTAGTAGAAAATGAGGAGTTGAATAGACAAGTTCAAGAGTTGTTGAGAAAGGGTTTGATACAGGAGAGTTTGAGTCTATGTGCAGTACCTACAGTACTAGCACGAAAGAAGGATGGGGAGTGGAGGATGTGTATAGATTCTTGAGCCATAAACAAGATAACAATTAAGTATAGATTTCCCCTGCCAAGGATGGATGACCTGATGGACTATTTGAGTGGAGCTCAGTACTTCAAAAATATTGATCTAAAGAGTGGATATCACCAGATCCAGATTCGAGAGGGAGATGAATGGAAGACTAACTTCGAGACCAAAGAGGGCCTATATGAGTGGTTAGTCATGCCTTTTGGGCTAACCAATGCACCGAGCACATTCATTCAGCTCATGAACAAGGTACTAAAAGAGTTTCTGGGAAGTTTTGTTATTGTGTATTTAGATGATATTTTGATTTTCAGTAAGACGTTGGATGAGCATCTTATGCATATTCAGAGAGCCTTTGAGAAGTTAAGAGAAGAGAAATTGTTGATTAATCTGAAGAAGTATAGTTTTGTGAAGAGGGAGTTAGTGTACTTGGGTTTTGTTGTCTCAGTAGAAGGTCTCAAAATGGACCCAGAGAAGGTGAAGGCTATTCTGGAATGGCCTACCCCAAGAACTACTACCGAGGTGAAATCTTTCCATGGTTTGGCTAGTGTTTATAGAAAGTTCATTAGAAACTTTAGTAGTATTTGTGGACCCCTGAGTGAAACAATGAGAGGGGATAGAAAATAATTCAAGTGGAGCAGTGGAGCAGAAAAAAGTTTTGAATTGTTGAAGTAAAAGGTGACAGAGCAACCTATTCTAGCCCTCCCATATTTCAACAAGGTGTTTCAGGTGGATTGTGATGCCAGTGGTTGTGCCATTGGAGTAGTGTTGAGCCAAGAAGGTAAGCCCATTTCCTATTTCAATGAAAAGTTAAATGATGCCAAGAGAAAGTATTATGTATATGAGCAAGAATTTTATGCAATTGTTCAAGCATTAAAGAAATGGAGACATTATTTGTTGTCGAAGGAATTTGTTCTATATACTGATCATCAGGCCTTGCAATACCTAAATAGTCAGGAAAAATTAAATTAGAGGCATATGAAATGGGTAGAGTTTTTGCAGAGTTATACCTTTGTTTTGAAACATAGGAGTGGGAAGTCAAATAGGGTTGTAGATACCTTAAGTAGGAGGCAAAAATTAATGACAAAGATGCAGATTGAAGTGGTTGGGTTCAATGAACTTAAGACACTGTACGTAGAAGATCCTGATTTTGCAGAGGCTTGGAAAGCTTGGAAGGAACCTGTTATAGTGGATAGGACAAGGTGGCTGGATTTCATAATCTAGGATGGCATGTTATTTAAGGGAAGTCAATTGTGTATCCCGAAGAGTTTCATGAGAGAGAACCTGATAAAGGAGAAGCATAGTGGAGGAATGGCAGGACATTTTGGTCAAGATAAGACCATTGCCATTATTAGTGAGCATTATTATTGGCCTCAGTTGTCATAGGATGTGAAGAATTTTGTACAAAGCTATAGGGTATGTTAGATGGTTAAAGGAGTGAGTCAGAATACAGGCTTAGATCATCCCTTACCTGTACCAGAGAGGCCATGGGAAGATATAAGTATGGACTTTGTTCTTGGTTTGCCAAGGACACAATGAGGGAATGATTCAGTCTTTGTGGTGGTTGATAGGTTTTCAAAGATGGCACATTTCATTCCATGTCAAAAGACCCATGATGCAGTCCACATTGCTGACTTGTTCTTCAAAGAGGTGGTGAGGCTACATGGTTTTCCAAAGAGTATTTTTTCAGACCGTGACACCAAATTTGTGGGGTACTTTTGGAGGACCTTGTGGAAGAAGCTAAAGATAGAGTTGAAGTTCAGTTCACACCATCCACAAACAGATAGGCGTAGACAAAGGTTGTTAACAGGAGTATGGTAACCTACTGAGATGTTTGGTAGGAGATAAACTTAAGGGATAGGACTTGATCTTACCCGAGGAGAATTTTCTTACAACAATTCTGTCAACAGAAGCACTGGTAGATCAGATCACCATTGTGTATGGAGGTAGCCCCAGAACAACTCTAGAATTGAGGAAGATGGACCAAGAGAAGAAAATAAGTGCTGAAGCCGAAGATTTTGTAGAACACATCAAGGATATACATGAGAAGGTAAGAGAACATATTAACAAGATGAATATGCGTATAAGGCTAAGGCAGATCAGAAGAGGAGGTATAGGAGTTTCAGATTGGTGATGAAGTGATGGTCCACTTGAGGAAAGAAAGGTTTCCAGTGGGAACATATAACAAATTAAAGATGAAGAAATTCATCCTTGTAAAATTTTGAAGAGGCACGATTCAGGGAATTCATATGAGGTAGAGTTGCCAGATGGATTCAACATTTCCCCTGTGTTCAACATTTCAAATTTGACAGAGTATCATGAAGGTGGCGCAAAGGAAGTATCAACGATGGAACAGTGTGGGATTCTAGCACCTACTTCAGAAAAGAAGGAGATTGAAGAAATCCTAGATAGTCATGAGGGAAGGAGTACCAGGAATAGGTAGTATGAAGAATATCTAGTGAAATGGAAAGGAAGGCCTATTGAAGATTCATCCTGGTTGCCTAAGGCAAAGGTCGACCATTTGGGTTTTCCTCCACCATCTGAGATGTGATGAGATCACTTCTCAAATTACCCTGGGTGTCTGATGCAGGAGCATCCAGTGGTGTAAGGGCAATCTTGCATCACCCAAAAATAGTCAAATTTCAAGTTTCTTAGTTTTTAGATGTTTTTACATTTTTGGATACCCTTTTCGTCATAATGAAATTCCCAATTTACGATTTTTATTTTCTATTTCTAGGTTGAAAGATATTGCAGTTTTAGTTTCCCAGATTAGCTCCTAAAAATCTTCTGAGTTAGATTTGAGGCACTTAGGGTTCCCGAATAGGCCCTTTTACATTTCTAGATACCCTTTTCGTCATAATGAAATTCCCAATTTATGGTTTTTATTTTCTATTCCTGGGTTGAAAGATATTGCAGTTTTAGTTTCCCAGATTTGCACCTAAAAATCTTCTGAGTTAGATTTGAGGCACTTAGATTTCTCAGATCGGCGTAGCAGATTTTGAATGCGTTTTTAACTTCGATACCTTTCCAACGGTTCAAATGGTTCGTGAATCAGAGTCCCAAATCAAAAGTTATGGCCCCAGGAAGTTGGCGCACTTTCTAGAAGATACAATTGCAAATGTTATTTTGAAATTTGAACTTCAAGTTGTAATTTTTTGGCGCCAAACTGCCTAAACTAAAATTTGAATATTGTTTTGGCTCCAAACTAAAGAGGAGCTCTATTTATGGGTGAGTTTCTTATTTTTGGGTAACTTTTTGGGGACAAACTCGCATATTGCGAAAGGGTGATTCTGTAGCTTTCTGTAACTTGCATGTGTTGTAGAACTTGAGGATTTGAGATCCTCTACATGTAAGAAGCCCTATTTCTTAATAATAAAATTATTCTCTTGTTTGTGGGTTATTTTCTAAGTCTTGGGTTGCATGCTCATCACTTATGGATCTACAAAGGGGTATTTATATATATATTTTTAAAATATTTACCAACTAAAACAAGGAAAATAGGGGCTTCTAATCTTTTGGAAGATAGAACTAGGATTTACAACCTTTCCACCTACTTCCTTCAAGTTTCACTCATGGAAACCTTAGAGACTTCAATCAAAGCATTGAATAAGGGAAAGAAATCAATGATAAGGTTTCCTAAGGCATGATTAAAGACTAAGAGGGGGTTTACCACCAACCAAGGGCTTGGAAAGGCAATAAACATGAAAAACATAACAATGTAACATAGAAATGAACTCAAATAAAAATAATAAATTAGAGATAAATAGAGGTGCACCTAGAAAGTTGCAGAGGCTCAAAACAAAGTCTAAAGTCCTAAAAAATATAACTTATGAAGTAGACAGGGACTCATATTCTAGTAGGGGTGATTTAGTCCTATTTTAGGGTTTTGGACATAAATAGGAATCTAGAGCTACTAAACCAAGATCTATAGAAAGTGCCTAACATATGGTATACTAAGATTCATAGGCCCCAAGTGGTGATTTAGTCCTAGTATTAGAGTTGCTCTAAGACTATGATATCCTCTCCTTTTTTCCTATAGCTTCTTTCCTACCAAATCTTTGAGTCTAAAACATTGAAATGCAACTTTAGATGACTTTCTATGATCTTGCAATGTAGATGATAGCTTAAATGAAAAATTGAAAACTTTTCTTCAATCTTTACCTTCAGTGGATTTTCAACCTAAATCACCCAGATCTATAATCACACATCTAAGAGATGGAAAACATTTTTTTGTTAGTGGATAGGGGTTTTCCTTAGTCAAAACCTGTTTTGGTTTGTTAACCTTAAAATGAAATTAAATGAAATGAAGGAATGATTAATGAGCAAGTATGCAATGTTGTAACTCACCAAATCCTTGAATAAAAGGCTACAATATTGTATGTAATATCTATATTGAATGTAGATCTTGACTCTTGCTTTTATGTTATAGATCTTGATTTGAATGCTTGCTTGAATCATAAGATACCTACATCACAAATGTTAGCTCCAAAACAAACATGATGCTTGATTCTTGAATAATGCTCTTGAATGCTTAAAAATCATTCATGAATGCTCTTGTAATCGTAAATTTTACATGGGAATGCTCTCATCAATTTGCTCGGAGAAAATATGTGAAATAACCTTGTATTTGTACTTGTTTATGCCAAATTTCTTGAAATTACAACACTATAAGCTAGCATCAAATTTAGGAGGATAAAATCCAACCAAGAATGGAATTCAGATTTAGGTCCAAGCTAAACAGGAATCATACATTAGTTGTGGCATATGAATCCTAGTAGGCTAAGCTTGGGACACAATTTTCAAGAAATGTTTAGCTTTATGTTAAATTTAGGACTAGGCCCTGAAACGTAGGTGGGACCCATACTCCCAAGGTGGCATATGAGTCCCATAATGCTAAATCTAGGTCATAAAATCCAAAATCATTCAATTATGATTAGTCACTACATATGTGTCAGGATTATCCTTGAAAAGATGCATTAATTAAGGGTTATGGATGCAAACTAGGACCAAATAAGGCATAAAGAAGCCTAATTTTAGCAAGGAGGACCCAAAAAAATGTGAAAATGTGAAAATGTCAAGGGATACATTTTTTATTATTTCATATAAGGTCTTAACATATGGAACATTGTGCCTAATGTCTCCAAGAGAGACCACGCTCTTGAAGGAAATCACACCCAATGTCACCAAAAAACAAAAGATGCATCACATGAAGTAAGAGGACTACACAATGAAACATGAATTGAAAAATGAAAAAGAATAATGCCAATGTATGCCCCCACTTTAAAGAAATTGCTAAACACCATGTTGGGAGAAATTACTTTAAATTAGAAAATGCTAAATTATAACAATAAAGAGGACTTGAGAGCTAATTTGGAAATTTCTATGCCAAGTTATATGTTTCTAAATGAAGCTACATCATGAAAAGGGAGGGGTTTCCCCCAAAGTAAAACTCCAAACACATTAGGGATCCATGGATTCGGGGTTAATATGTGTTTGCTACAATATTTTTAGAGAGCTCAAAGTTGTCATCATTCCCTAAGTACTCATGGAATGGGAAGAATGAAACAAAGAGAGTGAAAAAAAAAAGGAAAATCCTTTTAGGTCAACATGGAAGAGACCTAAATGTATCAATGCCTTGTGTCATACCCAAGAGGAATAGAAAAAAATATGTAAAGATAAAGGAAAATATTTTGGTTCAACATGGAAGAGACATAAATGTTTCAATGCCTTGAATCATCCCTAAAAGGAAAACATAAAAGAAAATTGAAAAAGATAAATGCTTACAACATAGAAAAGAATGTAGATACAAATACAGGAATGCACAAAGAGAGAGGGATACATCAAATAGAATAGTACAAGATCACATTGCGCACATGAAATCACACACATAACATAACAAAGAGAATAATTCAAAAAGAATAGTAAGCCACATGCGAGTCAACCTCTTAGCAAGTCATCTGCATCACAATCTTGTTCATTGTATATGGAAGGAAAATAACTAGCCAAAGGGAAAACAACAAAAGTGCTACTAGAACAAGGCTATTCTTGCCCCCATTGTGTGCAAGACAAGAATGAGCCAAGATAAATGATGAGAAAGAGCTCCCAAAATTTTGAAATTATTTGCAATAAATGTAAAGCATGTAATAGTGAGCATACTAGGATCCTACAACTACTACATGAAAATGAGCAAAAGGACATGCTTTAAGGGATTATTTCTATGATATCAAATTTTTTAATATTTATTATAAAGCACAACACTCATAAATACTATGTCCAAAAATTATATGATATTTACAATGTGATATGTTTGCATTCTTAGGATTTGGGAATTAGTTTTCTCACATAAGTGGTAATGTAATAAGTTCTTGGCTTAGAAGTATATGTAAAGTTCATTCAATTGTAGAGGGTGGACAAGGGAATTGTATTTTCTTTAGTTTTTAAGGCCTTCGCTGCTTGCTAGATTCACCACTATCTTGAGTTAGAAGTTGAGGAGGAGGACCTAAGATAATACTATCATCCTTATCATCATTACGAGACATTGATTGTTCTTCAGGAAGGAGGAAACTTATATTGGGAGGAGGGTCTTGATATCCTAACCCTTTGGTAACTTTAGTTGGTATTTTCTCTAAGAGTTGATGAATTTCATGCTCACTTGTATCAAATCCTTGTTTTCTTCAAATCATGAATCCTTTTTCATATGTATCTTCTAGGTTGATGGGAGTGTTAGTCACTTTTTCAACATAGGAGGATTGAATGTATGCTTGATTAGAGGATCTAGGCTCACCTATTATAGGGAACTTAGGTTCAACTTGTGTTTCAATTTCAGGATGCAAAAGACCACACATCTCAAGAGGTGTTAGTTGTTTCATAGAAGGATACAAGGATGCATTAGTCTCAAGGTTGTTAGGGAAATAACTTATGAAGTTTTTCATGTTGTTATAATCTTCTCCAATAATGAGGACTTCATGAGGAGGACAAGCATTAGGAGTTGATTGAGCATTAGTGAGTTCAATTTCATTAGGGTCATTTCATAAAGCACAACTTGACACATCCACCAATGATTTCTAGGACATCCAAATCTTACCAAAGCACATATCCATGATGAAATGCAATGTAATAGCCTATAATGAAATTTGTAAATGTAATTTAGAAACTAAGAATTGAACCAAATTGAGCTAGATGCAATGAAATGAATGAAATAGAATATCGGTAAACTGAAAAAAAAAATCTAACAACAAATAGAAGCTCCTTTTTTTTCTTTAATATCCCTAAGCATAAACATGTCAAGATTGAAAGAATCCTTGGTTGTAGAGTAGAATCCATACCCTCTAACTATCTTGGACTACCTCTATGCCTTCAACCTTTAGATTCTTTTTGGTGTTTGATGGTTGATAGGTTCAATAGGAAGTTGGCAGGATGGAAAGGAGCTCTTCTAAGCCAAGCTAGAAAAGTTTAGCTCCTCAATGCTTCTCTTTAGAATCTCCTAGTTTATAATTTAATCCTTTTCCAAATTCTTTCTAAATATGTGGAGGTCATTAAAAAGATCCAAAAAGGATTCCTTTAGTCTGGTGTGGAAGAGAGAAAGAGGAAGCCTCTTATAGGATGGGATTTGGTTTGCATACCAAAAAATTTGGGGGAGATTAGGTCTTAGAAAAATTAGAATTATTAATAAAACTCTTCTTGCTAAACAAATGTGGAGATCCTTTTTGTCTGGTGGAGAATGGAAATATATTTTAAGAAATAAATATATTACCAATCATGTGTCCCTCAAAGCCTTGTTGGATTCTCCTATTCTACCTTGTGGTTTAACTTACTAGAATGATATGATTTGTAGTAGAAAGATTTAGGAATCATGGGTTGGATGACACATTAGAACTGACAATCTAGCTACGTTTTGGGAGAATAGATGGCTTTTTAAGGATCCCCTAATGAAAATTGAAAAATTCAGCAGATGGGATGAGTTTTGAAAAGCATCTTTTGGAGACTATGTTAAAGATTATTGGAGTGAAGGAGATTGGGTGGATTTGTATGTGGTTAGTAAAGATTTGGCTTAGACTCAATCTTCCTTAAGGGCTATTAGATTGGGAAAGAATTATTTGGATGGTCATCTTTTTTGGATGGACAACCCTTTGGGTAACTACTCTATTTCTTCAGTTGTTTCTCCATTGTCCCTTTCTCAAGCCCCCCCTCCTTTCTAGTACAAAGCATGGGTAAAACACTTGACTCCTAAATTCAACATGTTCTTCTTGATTCTACTTCAAAATAAGGTGCTAACGATGGATAATCCTTGAAAATGGAGATTACAAATCCCCAATAGATGCTACCTTTGCAAGAGTGAGGTTGAGTCAGCAAACCATTTTTTTCTCCACTATCCATTTGTTGCTACAATCAAGGGAATTTTTTTATCCCTTTGGAATATTTCTTGGGTGTTCCCCCTATCCATTGAAGATTTCTTTTCACAATGGAAAGCTCCATCTCAAAATCCTTTCATTTGAAGGTTATGGGATTTTATTTTTCCTTTTGTTGCTTGGGGAGTGTGGAAAGAACATAATGATAGAATTTTTAGGGATAAGGAGATGTCAAATACTAATGTTTTTCAAAAAAAAAATTAGGCTTATAAAGGAAAACTTCAATGTTATTCCCCAAAAAGTTCTTAATCTTGAAGTTGTGGTGTCCACTCCCTATGATCTAATGATAGCCAAGGATTGGAATATCAAAATGGATGTTTCTAAAGCATCCACACCAGTTGAGAAAAGCAGGGAGGGTGTGTGTTGGACCTTTCCTCCAAATGGCTAGACTCAAGCCAACTTTGATGGTGTTGCGAAGGGTAATCTGGAGATGGCCGAAAGTGGAGGTGTGTTAAGGGACTCAAATGGTAAATTTATGGATGCTACGGCCATTTCCCTAGATCATCAAGCCAACCATGTGGCAGAGTCAATAGGAACTTTTCAAATTTTAAATTTAGCACATAATCTAAATATAAAATATTTATGGCTTAAAGAGGACTCCAAAAACATCATTTATTGTCTCCTAGGTTGGACCCCTCCCTCCTATTCTATTAAGAATTGTCATTGAAGAATAAAAATCTATCTTACAAAAGTTCGATAAAGTTAAAATATGTCACATCTACAAGGAAGCTAATAGCGTGGTAGATTACTTTGCGAATGACAGGGTTAAGAGGGGAGGTTTGAACACTTGGAAAAGTTTAAGGGACTTGGGAGCTGAAGTCAGGGCCTTAGTAGATAATGATGTTATGCATGGGAAAGAGGAAAATATCTTTAATGATGATAGGGAAAATGGCTAAGTACATCAAAATCAAGAGATTTCATGGGGTCATGTCAAATAAATTAGCTAGTAAGAAAAAGTGGCATGCTTTGTGGGTTCATTGGAATGGCTACGTAAATTTACAATAGGTTTTCAACATTGGTAGAGATTGTAGTGATGTGCATATGAATATGGGGGATAGGATAAGAATCGAGCCAAATAGCTATGAAATGCACATGAGGAATGCTATGGTTTGGAAAAAGGTTGATCATGGTGGTTTGGTTCTATTCCTAGAAAAACATCATGGGCCTAATCCTATGGCTATTGACTACTTTGAGAAGAACTAGAATAATGGAGAAATAATCCTCTTTGGGAGAAATGTGAAATTGGATGAGAAAATAATAGGATAGATGACTATAATTCCCACTAAGGGCATGAAGTTTTATCATGACAGAAGGTTTCCAAATGAGGCAGTAATCAAATTCCCTAAGAAAGAAAAGGAGAAAATGAAACTAGTCAAAGTTTACAACTATTTTGAAATTGACTGGTGCAGGAGAACCAGGCAAAGGACTATTTTGTTTTTCGGTTCTTTAATTTTTTTGTGCTATAATATGGTCATGTTGACCATTATTTTATGTTTTTAGGGTTGTTTTTTTTCTTTGGGAAAGATGGTTTCAAGAGTCCAATGAGTTTAGAGGCTCACTTTGCTAAATAGTGAAAAATTGTTAAATGTCTGAAAACGCAGCGGGTTTTACAAAAGTTCTTTCTAGGTCATTTAGAAGCAAGAATCAAGCACCTAAATTGTTTTGGAGGCATATTTAAGGCATACCACGACATTTTTGGTTGGTTATAAGTTTTATGTACAGACTATTTTTCCAAAAATTGAAGAAAATAATGTTCTTGTCTTATTTTCTGTTTTTTCTATTCTTGTTTGCGTAACAACAGCTAAATGAATTAAAAGAGGCATTTTATAGGTTTTTTTAGCATGTAGAGAGGCCTCTGGTAGTTTTTTTGGCACATTTGATAGTTGTTCCATAGTTTCATCCATTCTTGTAAATTTCGTGTTTTATTTCCTTATTTTTGTTTTGACTTGAACTGTGTAAAAATGGAGTTCTAGGTTGCATTCCCTCTGTACCAGGAAGTATGGAATTTTTGGGAACGTGGTCAGGCTCCATATTTGTACATATTTTAGTGGTAGGTGTTAGGTTTTCTTTGGTTGCAAGAGCTATGAGAAAAGCCTTGCCTTAGGCGAGCCAGTAAGGACCCGGCTAGGAAAGGCTGCAGAACAGCATTGATAACTTGCAGGGGAGAAAAGATTTTCAAAAAATTATTTTTGGAGAATTTAGGGGAAGGTCTTGACCATGTATGGTGGCAAGGAGGATAAATTTTCACCAGTCCTAAAACTGGTTCTGGACAGTTAGAGACCCTAGTTTTCTGGGCAGAGTTTGCATGAGGGCAGAGTATGGCCTGGACAGAGCCAAGACCCTAGAAATCTTGAAGGTTTAGGTAGGGGAAACACATTTCCTAAGCCAAGAACCATGTTTCTTTGGCGGGTTTAGAAGGGAAAAGTAATTTACCCCTGTTCAGAGACCAAATAGGGGCTCAAGGCTAAACCTATGGAATAGGCTTCATGCAAGTGTTGGTAGGTTGGAATCTACGTGAAGTTTCAGGAACCCTAGGAGGTTGTTTTGGAGCTTTGGAAAACATTCCCTCACCCCTGCAAGATTCATTCATGTATTGAGGGAGGATTAGTCTTTTGGATGCATAAAAGGCTAAGAAAGAAAGGAGTCATAGCACCAAGATTTGGCTTGGTAGTTGCAAACTTGAGAAGATAGTGAGGTTGGCAGGAGAACCAGGGGAACCTAGACAAGGTAGAGTTCCTATAGGTTGGGGTGAAATAGCAATTTCACCAAGGAGGTCTATAACAAGGCCTAGCGCAGGAATCTTTGATTGCTTCCTACAACATCTCAAAATAGAGTGTTTGATTCTTATAGCCTCCAGGAATCTGTGATTGCTTCCTGCAGCCTCCCTATCAGATTGGTATCAGAGCAAGTAAAAGATTTGGGAAGCAGCTTATATGTCAAAAGTTGAGTCAAGTGAAACCCCTGCCATGGTGACAAATGCACAGTTAGCCAAGAGGGTTGAAGAACAAGAAGAGGACAACAAGTCTTTAAAAGAAAGATTAGAGCAACTTGAGAAAACATTGAACAATGCGAGGTTGGAAGGAAAGGTACCAAAGGAAGAAGAGGTTCCAGAGGAAGACAAGGTCCCTGAACCTGATCCTGTTTTGGAGGAGGAGCCTTTCTTGAAGGCATCGAAAGCCTTGAGTGGAAAAGGACTTGAGGGAATTCCACTATTCAGTGGAAAGATGGATCCTGATTTGGTCATGGATTGGATAGAAGGCATGGAGAATCACTTTGAGTGTGATGGAGTAACTGAAGCATAGAAGGTCAAGGTAGCTAAATCAAGGTTGAGAGGATCAACCTTGACATGGTGGAAATTTGTTCAGATTGAAAGGGAAAAAGAAGGCAAGCATCCCATATCAACCTGGAAAGGAATGGTTACGAAGGTGAAAGAATCATATATGCCAGATGACTATGAGATCCAACTCTACAAAAAGAGGCAGAGTTTAAGATAAAAAGATCAGGATGTCAACACCTATACAGAAGAGTTCTAGAAGCTTTGCTTGAGATGAAATGTGGCAGAAGATGAAAGCCTAAAAGTGGCTAGGTACCTCAATGGTTTGAATTGGAACATACAGGAAGAGATGGCTTTACTCAGCCCCAAGACAGTCCACCAATGTTATCAGCTGGCTATAAAGATTGAAGAGAGGAATAAAAGAAAGCATGATCAGTCCTCTAAGGGCAGAGGAAGAGGTAGAGATCAAAGAGGACAGTGTGGAGGTTACCAGGGAAGAGGTAATGATCAAAGAACCCAAGGAGAATCTAAGCATACTGAGCATGGAGGTGAAAGATCTTCAAGAGGAGGATTTAATAGAGGAAGAAAACCTCAAGGAGGTTCAAACAGAGGAAGAGGAGTAGGCAGAAGTAACTCTTACTTTGCCACCATGAAATGTTATCACTGCAATCAGCTAGGTCATCTAGCTTATAGATGCCTGGAGAAAGCTTCATCTAGCAATGAGAAAAGAGTATCTTATGCACAAGAGGACACCATGAGTGTCAAATCACCTGAGATCATTCAAATAGAATCAGAAGTAGGTGAAAATCTGATGTTTAATAGATTGCTGATTAGACAACCGGTCAAGGAAGAACCCAAGCAAAGGAGAGCTTTGTTTAGAGCAAGGTGCAAGATATTGGGAAAGGTATGCAAGGTCATTGTGGATTCTGGTTCAACAGACAATATAATCTCAGAGGAGGAAGTAACTAAGCTAAAGTTGGAGAAGGTACCTCACAATAACCCCTACAAGGTCACATGGCTGAACAAAGGGTAGAGTGTTTTGGTTAATGAGCAAGTAACAGTGGAATTTTCAATTGGAGGCTATAAAGACAAGCTAGTTTGTGATGTATTACCCATGGATGCATGCCATCTGCTACTGGGCAGACCATGGTAATATTACACAAGTGCCATTTATGATGGGAAAGAGAACACCATTTCATTCAAGAAGGATGGAAGAACCTTCAAGCTACAGTCATTGACAGAGGAAGATGAGGGACAGTCAAAGGTACCCAACATTATGTTGAGCAGTGGCAAGGAATTCCTCAAGGACTTACACCAAGGAAATGAAGGATATGTGATCATGATGCAGTCCAAAGAGGAAGAAAAGGCTGAAAAGACAGTCTTACCAAAAGTAGTCCAAAAGTTGCTTGATAAGTACAAGAGTATACTTAGTGATGGTACACCTGCAACTTTACCTCCAAGGAGAGCTATAAGCCATCAAATTGATTTCATACCTAGAGCTTCATTGCCTAACAAAGCAGCATACAAGCTTACACCAGAGCAAAACCAAGAGGTGGCTAGGCAAGTGGAAGAATTGTTGAATCAAGGTCTAATTCAAAATAGCATCAACCCTTGTGCAGTCCTAGTTGTTTTAGCAACAAAAAAAGGAGGTAAGTGGAGACTCTGTACTAATTCTAGAGCAATTAATAGGATCACCATTAGGTATATATTCCCTATTCCTAGAATAGAAGATTTAATGGATTTCCTTGGAGGAGCACAATATTACACCAAGCTAGATCTTAAGAGCAGGTATCATCAAATCAAAATTAAGGAGGGTGATGAATGGAAGACAACTTTTAAGACAAATGATGGCTTGTATGAGTGGAAAGTGATGCCATTTGGCCTCTCAAATTCCCCTAGCACGTTCATGAGACTAATGAATGAAGTGCTTAAGGATTTCACAGGGATTTTTGTGGTAGTATACCTAGATGACATACTGATTTTCAGTAAGACAGTAGAAGAACATTTGAAGAATGTGGAGATGGTTCTTAAAAGGTTGCAAGAAGAGAAGTTGGCAATCAATCTAGAGAAGTGTCAGTTCTTCAAGCAATACCTTGTGTATTTGGGGTTTGTAGTATCCCAAGGAAAGTTGAAGATGGATCCAAGCAAGGTGGAAGCCATCCTAAACTAGCCCACACCAACCACAGCAATAGAGGTAAGGAGTTTTCATGGTTTGGCTCAATTCTATAGAAAATTCATAAGGAATTTCAGTGGTATATGTGCACCAATCCTAGATACCATTAAAGGTGGTCTAAAAACAAAGTTTAAGTTGACTCAAGAGGCTAATAAAGGGTTTGAAAAACTGAAACAAGAAGTAGCAACTCAACCAATTTTGTTGTTGCCTAGTTTTGACAAGTTGTTCACAGTTGAGTGTGATGCAAGTGGAGTAGTTGTAGGAGGAGTACTTAGTCAAGAATGTAGGCATGTAGCCTTCTTTAGTGAAAAGTTCAATGAAGCCAAGCAAAAGTAATCTACTTATGATCTAGAGTTATATGCTTTAGTGCAGTCCCTAAGGAAGTGGAGGCATTATTTGTTACCCAAAGAGTTTGTGGTCTTTACTGATAAACAGGCACTTAGTTATATCAACACCCAAGAAAAACTAAGTAATAGGCATTTGAAATGGATGGAATACATCCAAGCCTTCACATTCACTATCAAGCACAAGGAAGGGTAAATGAATAAGGTGGCAAATGCATTAAGCAGAAGAATGCTGACAGTGCAGGAAATACAGCTAAAGAGCATTGGATTAGAGAGTTTCAAAGATCTATATGGTGAAGATGAAGACTTCTCAAAATCTTATAAGGTATGTTCTGATTTTGAAAAT
Source organism: Sequoia sempervirens (assembly GCA_007258455.2). Lineage (NCBI taxonomy): Eukaryota > Viridiplantae > Streptophyta > Pinopsida > Cupressales > Cupressaceae > Sequoia > Sequoia sempervirens. The sequence continues at coordinate 792,521,589 of VDFB02271358.1, forward strand.
CACTTTCATAGCCATTATGCTGAGTATAGACTGCAAAATGGACTCTTATTTAAGGGCAATCAGTTATGTGTTCCAAGAGGATCAATGAGGGAAAATCTGATTCAAGAAAAGCATAATGGTAGTCTTAGTGGGCATTTTGGTATTAACAAAACTTTAGAGCTAGTTCAAAGGTTCTATTACTGGCCTAAGTTAGCAAGAGATGTTAGAAAATATGTGGAACAATGTGTTATTTGCATGAAAGCTAAGGGGGGAGCTAGCAATGTTGGTTTGTATCAACCCCTTCCTATTCCTAATAGACCATGGGAGTGTGTGAGCATGGATTTTTTGGTAGGTCTTCCTAAGACCAAAACTGGTGTTGACAGTATTTATGTAGTTGTGGACAGATTTAGCAAGATGAGTCACTTTATTCCATGCAATACTACACATGATGCAAGTTACATAACCCATCTTTTCTTCAGGGAAGTTGTAAAAATCCATGGATTGCCATTGAGCATTGTATCAGACAGGGATGTGAAATTCATGAGCCATTTTTGGAAAACACTATGGAGCAGATTGGGTACAAATCTATCATTTGGATCAGCTTACCATCCTCAGACCGATGGTCAAACAGAGGTGGTTAATAGAGTGTTGGGAAATCTTTTAAGGTGCTTAACTAAAGAATATGGACAGACCTAGGATATGGTAATTTCTCAAGCTAAATATGCTTATAATGATAGTGCCAATAGAACTACAAGAAAGAGTCCTTTTGAGGTTGTGTATGGGATGCACCCAAGAGGTATTTGTGAACTCAGAGACCTTGGATCTATGGAGCATAGGAGTGACATGCTGAAGACTTCACTCAGACCATGAAAGAGATTCATGAGCAGGTCAAGAACACAGTCACAACAGCAACCCAAAAGTTGAAGGAGAATGTTTATTTGTCAAGGAAGGATGTACAATTTGTAGTTGGGGACTATGTGATGGTCCACCTCAACAAATCCAGATTGCAGAAGGGAATGGAAACCAAGTTACAGATGAAAAGAGTGGGTCCATGTAAGGTATTGGCCAAATATGGCAAGAATGCATACAAGGTGGAGTTACCATCAGATTTGGGCATCTCTCCAATGTTCAATGTAGCTGATTTGATCAAGTACAAGGGATCAGTCAAGGATGTGGATCAGAACATTCAAGAAGTTCTCAAGGACATCAGCAACGTACCCTTCCCTCATCAAGACAAGCTACAGGCAGAGAAGATCTTGGAGTCAAGAGTGAAAAAGACTACAAGGCACAAGGTGTATATGGAGCATCTTGTAAAATGGAAGGATAAGAATGAATCTGAAGCTAAATGGGTAGAAGAAGCATATTTTAAGAAGCAATGCATTGATATGTCTCTGATCTCTCCCACAATTCCTTAGTTGTTTGTGCTGAGAGGGGGAGAATGGTGCAGGAGCACCAGTAAAAGGACTATTTTGTTTTTGAGTTCTTTAATTTTGTTGTGCTATCATAAGGTCATTTTGACCATTATTTTAGGTGCTTATGGTTTTTTTTGGTCTTTGGGAAAGAGGGTGTCAAGAGTCCAATGAGTTTAGAGGCTCACTTTGCTAAATAGTGAAAAATTGTTAAATGTCTGAAAACACAGCGGGTTTTACAAAATTTCTTTTTAGGTCATTTAGAAGCACGACCCGAGCACCTAAATTATTCTGGAGGCATATTTAAGGCATACCATGACCTTTTTGGTGAGTTAGAAGTTTTTTGTAAGACTGTTTTTCCAGAAATTGAAGAAAACAGTGTTCTTGTCTTATTTTCTATTTTTTTCAGTTCTTGTTTGCGTAACAGCAGCTAAATGAATTAAAAGAGGAATTTTATAGGCTTTTTTAGCATGTATAGAGCCCTCTATAATTTTTTTTGTCACATTTGATAGCTGTTCCATCGTTTCATCCATTCCTATAAATTATGTGTTTTATTTCCTTATTTATGTTTTGACTGGAACTGTGTAAAAATGGAGTTCTAGGCTGCATTCCCTCCGTACCAAGAAGTATGGAATTGTTTGGAATGTGGTTATGCTCCATCTCTATACATATTTTAGTGGTAGGTGTTAGGTTTTCTTTGGTTGTAGGAGCTATGAGAAAAGCCTTGCCCTAGGCGAGCCAGTGAGGACCCGGCTAGGAAAGGCTGCAGAAAAGCGTTGATAACTTGCAAGGGAAAAAATATTTTCAAAAAATTATTTTTGGATAATTTAGGGGAAGGTCTTGGCCATGTATGGTGGCAAGAAGGAGATCCCAGCAATCCATTTAGGAGGATAACTTTTCACCAGTCCTAAAACTGGTTCTGGACAGTTAGAAACCCTAGTTTTCTGGGCAGAGTTTGCATAAGGGCAGAGTACGACCTGGACAGAGCCAAGACCCTAGAAATCTTGAATGTGTAGGTAGGGGAAACACATTTCCTAAGCCAAGAACCACATTTCTTTGGAGCGTTTAGGAGGGAAAATCAATTTACCCCTATTCAGAGACCAAATAGGGGCTCAAGGCTAAACCTATGGAATAGGCTTCATGCAAGTATTGGTAGGTTGGAATCTAAGTAAAGTTTCAAGAACCCTAGGAGGTTGTTTTGGAGCTTTGGAAAACATTCACTCACCCCTACAAGATTAATTCATGTATTTAGGGAGGATTAGTCTTTTGGATGCATAAAAGGCTAAGAAAGAAAGGAGTCATAGCACCAAGATTTGGCTTGGTAGTTGAAAACTTGATAAGATAGTGACGTTGGCAGGAGAACCAAGGGAACCTAGACAAGATAGAGTTCCTATAGGTTGGGTTGAAACAGAAATTTCACCAAGGAGGTCTATGACAAGGCCTAGTGTAGGAATCTGTGATTGCTTCCTACAACATCTCAAAATAGAGTGTTTGATTCCTGTAGCCTCCCTATCATTGACACCATCAAGGCACTTTTGAGAAAGGTGCTTCATGTTATAATGGACTATATATTACCTTGGACGAGAGACTCACTAGAGTTTATAGTCATCATTTTTGTCTCCGTAATGACTTTTTCGATAAGGTATGGATTTCTCTACCTCATTATTTGTTTTGTTCATTGAGAAATAGCCTTAAGGACCACGAGAAAAATCCCAGGAGATACCCTATTCTTCATCCTAGTCTTATTAGGTTAATCTATGAACATTTTCAAATCCTATTAGATTTATCTAAACCAATTTCCTACACAGTGTCTAAGGACTATGATATGGATAGTGGTAGTTTGGAGAATCATTATGAGCCTAGCCCAGAGTGAATTGTTGAAGCCAGTCTATCCCTTGTACTGTCTAGAAAGAAAACCCAACTTTGTAAACCCCAGCTCATGAAAGCTAACCCTAAGATTTACCTTAGCTTCTTGATTCCTTTAAAGAATGCAACTCTCAAGGGTTCCCCTATCAATATTTGGTTTCGTAATCTATGGACTCTCTGGAGGACAAAACTAAGAACCCTAAAGCTATCAAAACCTTTGTCTTTACCCCTCTTTCCTGTTTTAGAGATGATGGTACCAGATTTCCCAACTCCCCTAACCCAAATGATTTTAACTTCATTTTAGACCAAGATCAATTTGGGGATATCCTTGCCTTTGCTAGAAGTGGCATTTCTGATTTTTTAGGGCTATGAAATGGGCCTATCAAGAAATTAATGATCATAATCTCAAAAATAGGGTTCTAAATAGAAATTTGGAGGAATTGGATTTGAAGTTGCCTACTCTAAGCAATGAAGAAGGAAAATGGAAAAATAACAATATTGGAATGGGAGATGATGACATTGAGGACAAGTATAAGACTCTAGAAGCTAAAATTGTTATATATATATGTATAGATATATATGAATATTGTTGTGGAAAAAAACCATAGAATGGCAAGACACAATGTCGTTATCATTAATGCAATGTCTGAAAATTTGGAAAAGGCACATCAGGACTCACTAGTTGTTGATCTGGAAGAGGCCAAGGATAAAAGCAAGAATGAGGACCAAGGAATATTGAAGATGACCCATGCCAACCTTAAGAGGAAAGTGCCTCCTACTATCCAAATAGTCCAAATATTAAAGAGGGGGGTTTTGGAAATGAATGAAATGGAAGCTGAGACAATGGAAATTTTAAAGTCCCAAGTTTAGTCGCTATTGGAATTTTGTTTGGTCTTGTTCGGCCTTTTTTGTGGCCCTTGTTGTCCTTTTTTTGGTGGTTGTGGCTTTGTCATTTTGTTGTCCTCTCCACAGCCTCTTTGTTTATAGGGTCTTTAAAGATCTTTTCTTTTGTTTGTAAACTTTGTGGTTTTGGGTCCCTATAAAACCTATTTTTTCCTCTGTCAAAAATAAATAGAAGCACAAAAACATGACTTTTAATATTGTAAAATTTAGTTTAAGATATGACATGAGAATAAATCACCTAAAGGGGTGTATGAGTCTCAATTTGTTACACCATTGCAGAAAATGATTTATTATATTTTTGGAACTAAATAATTATTTAGTTGTGATACACCTTGGTGGTATTGTTATTCACACTAGGTAATTATTTGGGGACCCACTAATGTTTTATTGTAACATTGTATTATTATTATTTCTATGGGAGACATGTCATAATAATTTAATATTGGGGAAATATTAAATAATGTGATTTCTTAGTACCCAATATTAAATAAGGGGTTAGTGGTTTTATATTCACATGATTTTATGGTACATGGTTTCACCTTACCACTAGTTATATTATGTATGAGATTGTGTCTATAAAATAAAACACCTATGTAGTGGTTTAGGTTGGTTGAGTGGTTTGACTATCATGATTGAGCCTTCTTGTAGAGTGCATATGTGAAGCATGGCATGGGATGTATGGATTCATGGTTCGACACATGGGTATGAATTTGAGGGCATGATGCTTTAGAGGTGTTCATTATAACTCATGCATTTTCTTAATGATTTATATGGAGTATGGATGCTTTGCAAGGCAAGGTTTTTCCCATAGTATATTTTTTGTCATATTTGATGGGTTTGTTGTCTATTCTTTTGCATGTGTGTTGATGGTCCAAAGTGGCACAACAACATGCAAAAAAAATATTGCTACTCTGTTTCTCCTGAAAGAGAAAGATGATCACATGGATATCTTAGCTCCCAAGGTCTTTGTAGTTGGTTCTCAACTATGTTGATTTCACTTAGTTGGTCAATGTAATAGTAATATTCAAGGGGCTTGCTAGTTTTGAGCTTCTAGATCATTCTAAGATCAAGCATGAACTAAAACCTCATCTAACTGGGGTTTTTAAAGAAACAACAAAAGATAGACTAGAGTTTTGGAATAAAAAAAGAATAATAATTCATCCAACTTTAACCAAACTTGTTAGCTTCAAGGAATTGTAAACTAAAATTGAAGAACAAAGTCAACTTGTGATTGACACACAGTTGCATTCATTCTTAGTGCTAATTTCTACAATAGATTACTAGTTACCATTTTAAATAAAACACAAAATAACATTTCATTCCTTGAAGGCTTCACAAATCAAATGATTAATTCAAGATAAATACCATTCTGGAACGTAACCTGAAGTAGATTAGAACCTAATTACTTATACTGTTGGTAAAATAGATAAGCAATATTTACAAAGCTGGCACAATCACGAGTGTATGAAAAATTCATGACTCCAAATCGTTTCCATATACACTAAGAAAACTTGAAAGATACATTATTGGTTTCTACTGAAATTGACTACTAATTGAGAAGAAAAAAGAAGCTCCCTTTACTAAGAAAAATGATGCAGTTCTATCTCCTCTCTCATTCAGAAATTCCTACTATTCTAAATCTATATTCTATATCCTCTATATTTCTGCTAACTTTTCTTTCTAAGTTCTAACCCCTAAAACTCATCTTCCTTTTTTTCACAAAGAGGCCAGAATTCCATATATACAGAGTGTACCCAAAATAATGTTAACCCCGTGCTTTTCGGGTTTACAAAATATCTTACTTCTAGAAAAGGTCGACATCCAGATCTTTTCGAATAGAGTTGGTTCTGCATTAAATGCAAATTCCTGCTATTCATGTCAGTGAAGGATGGCTGCTAGGAGAAAACCTTAGATCTTTTGCAACTACCACATTTACTTCTGCCTCCATGTCCATCTTCAAACTCCATTGGAGCCACCTTGTATGCTCAAAAGATGGCCATTAATGTTGAGCTACACTTTTTCCAGCAAATCGCACAACTGTCACTGTGACTCATCATTTCCCTTTCTTTCCTTCGGCCCTCTTACCATTCCAGATCCATTGACATTGACCCCCTTCTGGAAATAGTCTTCGACCTCTACTATTCTAAATCTATATTCTATATCCTCTATATTTTTGCTAACTTTTCTTTCTAACTTCTAACTCCTAAAACTCATCTTCCTTTTTTTCACAAAGAGGCCAGAATGCCATATATATAGAGTGTACCCAAAAATAATGTTGGCCCCATGTTTTTCAAGTTACAGAATATCTTACTTACAAAAAAAGGTCGGAATCCAAATCTTTTTGCATAGAGTTGGTTTTGCATTAAATGCAAATTCTTGCTATTCATGTCGATGAAGGATGGCCGCTAGGAGAAAATCTCAGATCTTTTGCAACTACCACATTTAATTTTTCCTTCGTGGCCATCTTTGAACTCCATTGGAGCCACCTTGAATGCTCAAAAAATCACCATTAATGTTGAGCTACTCTTATGCCAGCAAATCACATAGCTATCACAGTGACTCATTGTTTCCCTTTTCTTCCTTCGGCCCTCTCACCATTCTAGATCTGTTGACATTGACCCCCTTTTGGAAATAGCCTTCGGCCTCTCCTACTAGATCCAAATACCATCACTCCTGAGTCATTCCTTTAGAAATACATCCACATGGAGCCCCTCACCCTTTCGGAAAGACACCATCGGGTTGGCAGGACATCTTCAGATAAATAATTTGATCTTACGAAAAATATGCCTTCATTAGTTCCAAAACTATAGTAATATCATGCCTTTAATTTTAACAAAAAGAAACTCAAATCTGGCAGAGGTGGAACTAGAATGGAACCAGTGACAAAAACAAAGGAACGAAATAGGCAGAACTAGGACCGAAACCACATCAACACCCCCATTCAAAACTGGTGGGGCAAGGCCAAAAAGAAATCAGAACTGAAACCAAAGTCATCTGAATGGGAACTAACCATGGAAATAATCAACATTTCCAAGTTCAGTGCACAGTCCAGCTCCGTGCCCACAAAAGAAACAATTCGCAGGCAGGATCAGAGCAAAAAAATTGATCCCGAGTGAAACACAATGGGGGCAGGGGTGGAACTAAATCTAAGATTGAAACTTCTTCAAAGTTTCAATTTTGGATTCCATCCCAATCCTACCTCCGACAACATACAAAGACACAAAAAAAAGAATGAAAAAGAAAAGGGGAAAGGAAGAAAAACACCCTTCAACCAAACGATAGGAATCAAGACAAAAAAAATGAACAAAGTGGAACTAGGATCAGAACCAAATCAACACCCCCATTCAAAACTGGTAAGTTCAAAACCAAAAAGAAACGAAACCGGGTGGAGGCAGGACCAAAATCAAACCTAAAATAGAAACTTTTTCAAGTTTCATGTTCGGATTCCATTATGAACCTACCTCCAATGACACCCAAAAAATGATAAAGAAAATAGACAAGGGAAGAAGAAAATGAGAGAGAAACACCCCACAAAAAGAAAAAAGGGAACAAAAAGTAAGAAACATGGAACCAAGATCAGAACGGAACCTAAACCAGAAAATTTTTAAAGTTTCAGGGTTTGGTCCCAGTGCTGGTTCCAGGTCTGCCAAAACAACACAAAAAGACGTGAGAGGTAGAAAAATAAAAGAGGTAGAACCAAGACCAAGAAAGGAAGATAAAATAGAACTTGGAAGGAATTCCAAGTTCAAATTTCATTTTGGTCCTGGGTCCTCCAAAACAAAAGAAAAAAAATGCCCAAGGCCGAAAAGAAAATACCTAAGGCACATGACACAAAACCAAAGGAAAACGACTAACGAAGAAGAGCGAGAAAAGAAAAGTGGAGTCGGAGTCAAGATGGGAAATGAGCCAGAAACCTTGAAAGAATTCAACATTCAAATTCAACTACGGACCTGGATCTTATAGAACAAAAGACAAACTTAGGAGAAAAAAAAGGAGTTGTCAAGACTAGAACTGGGAACGGAGCGAGACTAGACCCTGGACCTAATTTCCAAGCTTGATCTTGGTCCCGGTTCTGCATCTGATAGAACAAAGAAAAATGTCAAAGGCAGAAAACCAAAGGCCAAAAGAAAAGAAAAGAACAATGGGGGACCCATTTTGTTCCAAAAAAATGGGGTGGTTATGCAAGGCATAACAAATGGTGACTCGGTTGGGAAAATGGTTTAACCATTTTCAAGAAATTGAAGAATTCGGCTACCCATAACTCCTAGTTTATGAACATCATAACTCTAGTTGGGTTAGTTTTAACAACCAAGGTTGAGCTAGAATCTTAAATGTTAACCAACACTGGCTACCCCTGAATCTATGTGTGTGCTTGATGGTGAATCATCCTTTCATAAAGTTTTCCTCATATTTTGAACAACAATGGGAAAGATTTGAACTACATGAGTTGATTCCCTTTAGCTATCATCCAATGATATCCTGGGCATTGCTTTGCTGCTAGTCAGGTATTCATAGCCCTGACGAAGATACCTCTAGTTTTCTCATAGCATTTCTCTACTATCAGTTAGGCATCCATAGCCATATTAGAGATACTAGAACCACCCATTCATATTAAGTCCTTTTTCTCTTTAGATAATTCTTTTCTTTTTCTTTTCTCTTTTCTCTTGGAGTTTCAGATATTTCATTCAATTTTTTCTCAATATGTCAAATTTTTAACTTTTGTTCTAGGTTAAAAACTACCATGGACCTCATGATAGCACTTTGGAATCATATTTTTTCACTCGAATCTTACAACACTATCACCCTAGGACAAATATACCATTACAAAAAGGAGATGATCTTAACGATTTGTGACAAATTCAGAGGAGCTAATGAAGGTTATTTACTTTACACCTTGTTTTCAAGACTTTTCACAACTCTTATTGACAATGGGTATAAAGAACAACTTCTGGACAGAATCATCTTATCAGAAGAGCTGAAAATATCTAAACCACTTCTCTCCTAACAACCAAAGTATACTTCAGATAACAACCCACCATTTCAAGATGGAAAGAATAGATAAACCCCAAAGAACCAAAAAAGACAAACACCAAATAACGAAGGAAATGAAAGAACAAAAAATAAATAATAAAACTATTTAGAAACAAAAAAGAAAATTATTTACACACAGAAAACAAACAAAAGGATATGGAAAAAAAAGAAAACAACAGAACAAAAAGGAAAACTTAAAAAAAAACAACACTAAACGATCCTAATCCTAAACTAACTCCAAAGCTAAGCTTTATAAACACAAAACTATAAAAAAATTGTACATTGACTTGATTGATTTTTCATTATGTGCAACAATCTTAACTTACTAGGCACAGTTCTAAACCTAGAAAATTTATCTTTACACTAAAAAATATGGAGTTTATAGGCAATAAGTTCATTCTGAGGGCACAAAGCTTGAAATATTATCAGTTGTGGGTTCTAAGTTTTGTCATGATTTACCCACAAATAGGTTTTACTATCCCCAACGTCATAATCAAAGTGAAAATCATTGAAACATAGAGGATAATGAAAGGAAACCACCTGATTCAAAAGAATCCCAACTACTAATGCAGACTTGTGTTGTATGAACTCTTCTCTCTAGGTCTCAACTCATGGAACACCACTGAAAAAAGGTTTGTCTTGTAGTTGGGATATTCACTAACTAGCATCTTTTTATTCATCTCTAGTTTGAAAATCTGCGTCCAGCTTATCACCATTGATGTCAAGGATACCAGTACATGGTGAACAAGGATTTCCTTCAAACTCATTTGAATGAATGGAGTCAAAGCCAGGAAAGCACTTACTCAATTCATGTTCCTACACGCCATCAACAAAAACATGCCTTTCAACATCAAATTTATCAATATTGATATCAAATTCATTAGTGGATGCTAAGAAAGGACTTTATTTAAACAACACATTTGAAGAAACATAATCAGAATCAAGAAAACACTCCATTTTCTCATTCTCTTCATCATATTGAAGGGATTCAACATCTGAGATAACCTCTTGGTACTTTTCTTGGCATTCCTCTACTCCATCCAAATGTACCCTGTCACAAATTTCTTCAGGGAATACTTGACTAATCTGTATGTATACTTGAACTTCTTCCCTTAAGATTTCATTTTGGAATTTAAGTCCTTTTCTTTGACCACAAGAGTCATTGGCAATCTCATCTTGAATTGTGTTATTTGTTTCAATCTGTTCACTACTTAAATCAGCAAAGCCATCCTCTTGTGTTAACCCATCAAAGTGTGTTTCTTCCCCATTCACCATCATGAAGGAATCTATGAATGCATCAATGAATCCATTCTCCACTTCTATCAAGCCCTCACTAGGTAGAGGATTTTCATCAATTTTTGAATCCATCTCAATGCTAGGATCAAGGTCATCAAAAGATAGGGAAGAATTAAACCTCTTCACATAGTTACTCTCATCATTTTGGATGGATTGATTATCATTTTCACATGTGCTAATTGTTTCATTCTCCTCATTGAGGGGATACATACTCCAAGGATCTTCCATAAGTATTCCTTCAATAGTGATCAGTTTCTTGAAATATAACTCCATCTTTCCTAGGAAGACATGAAGTCCATATTCAGAGTGTTGATTAGTTCGATGTATCCTGCATCCACTTGGCCCAACAAGTTCTAATAGTTTTAGATCTCCCAGCTCTTCTAATTTCTCCCTTATTCGATTTTGCATACGAGGGATATCAATCCAACCCACACCATGTTCCTTTGTCCATCCTTCATCACCCTGATTCTCAGCTTGATCAGAAGAGTTGTTCAAATCATTGGAAGGTGTTGCTGATTTCTCATGACAACAATCCCATATTAATACCTCATCTCCTTCAAATCCACCATTACTAGTAACATTCTCAACAAAGCTAGATTTCATCTTGATATTTCCATTATGTTCTAAATTTACATCCATTTCATACTTTTTACCAAACAAGTCATCAAAATTATATACTTGCTCATTGAATGTTTCATTCACAACTTCATTGTGATCTAATGGACTATGCTTTGGAATATGACTTAAAAGAGATGATATGGTCACAACTTCATTAAAATTTGGAGTACTTAACCCTATGATTGGATTTTGTAGAGGTAAGTTCTCCCAATGGTCTTGTGTGCGATTGACCTAATATGAGGTGTTGGGGCATGTGATGCTTGGAACCTTAGGAAGGTTGTAGCTACTTGGTGAAAATGATTTCCCCTAGGTAGAGATGATGGGTGAAGTGGCATAAGGTTGCAGAAGATGGTAGTTTGTAAGCACAAGAGGATTATAACCCTGAGTTTGGTTATCTAGATTTCTAGTGTCACCTCCAAATTCTGCCAATAAAAGAGATTTTTTTAGTGCATCATGCAAGGATGTAGCCTCACCACAACATCTGAATTTGGTTGCAAATGAGAATTTTAAACCCCAATAATAATGTTCTATCAGTATAAGATCATCAACAACCAAATCTAAAGATTGAACCCTATGATACATAAACAAAAATCTATGATTAAATTGATAAATGTGTTCTAATGGTATCCTTTTTGCAGTTGCAAATTCATGTAATGGGTGTAGTGCATGTGCATGAGGATCAAATTGTTCTAAGAATAATATTTTTAATTCACTCCATGAACAAATAGAATCTAGTGACAGATTATCATACCATTGCCTTGTTGTACCTTGAAGTGTTTCGACAAATAACTAACAAATGACATCCTGATGCTAAATCTGGAGAAAAATGAATATACGCTTGCAAGTTTTGACATGTTAAGAAGCATTTTTCCCAGTGTTAGGAAAAAATAAAGGAAGCCTATCATACAGATGACCAGGGATTTCATGGACAAGTCCTGGTGCATACAAAGGGCTACCCATTAGAGCTATATTTTCCAAGAACTAACCCACTCCAACTCACAATGATCCCAACATTGCTCAAGGCGGCCCTACTTCTACCGCCAATCTTTGTTGATGGTCTAAAGTGGCACAACAACATGCAAATAGAATATTGCTACTCTGTTTCTCCTGAAAGAGAAAGATGATCACATGGATATCTTATCTCGTAAGGTCTTTGTAGTTGGTTCTCAATTGTGTTGATTTCACTCAGTTGGTCAATGTAATAGTAGTATTGAAGGGACCTGCTGGTGTTGAGCTTCTGGATTGTTCTAAGATCAAGCATGAACTAAAATCTAATCTAACTAGGGTTTTTAAGGAAACAACAAAAGATAGACAAGAGTTTTTGAATAGAATTTAAGAATAATAATTCATCCAACTTTAACCAGACTTGTTAGCTTCAAGGAATTGTAAACTAAAATTGAAGAACAAAGTCAACTTGTTATTGACACACAGTTGCATTCATTCTCAATGCTGATTTCTACAATAGATTACTAGTTACCATTTTAAATAAAACACAAAATAACATTTCATTCCTTGAAGGCTTCACAAATCAAATGATTAATTCAGGATAAATACCATTCTGGAACGCAACCTGAAGTAGATTAGAATATTATTGCTTCTACTATTGGTAAAATAGATAAGCAATATTTACAAAGCTAGCACAATAACCAGTGTACAGAAAATCCATGACTCCAAATTGTTTCCATCTACACTAAGAAAACTTGAAAGATACATTATTGGTTTCTACTGAATTTGACTGCTAACTGAGAAGACAAAAGAAGCTCCCTTTACTAAGAAACATGATGCAATTGTATCTCCTCTCTCCTTCAAAAATTCCTACTGTTTTGAATCTATGTTCTATATCCTCTATATTTTTGCTAACTTTTCTTTCTAACTTCTAACTCCTGAAACTCCTCTTCCCTTTTTTTTACAAAGAGGCCAGAATGCCATATATACATAGTGTACCCAAAAAGAATGTCAGCCCCACGTTTTTTAGGTTTACATAATATCTTACTTCCAAAAAAGGTCGACATCCAAATCTTTCCAAATAGAGTTGGTTCTCAATTAAATGCAAATTCTCGTTGTTCATGTCGATGAAGGATGGCCGCTAGGAGAAACCCTCAAATATTTTGCAACTACCACATTTACTTCTACCTCTATGTCTATCTTCAAACTCCATTGGAGCCACCTTGAATGCTCAAAAGATCACCATTAATGTTGAGCTACTCTTTTTCCAGCAAATCGCATAGCTGTCACTGAGACTCATTGTTTCCCTTTTCTTCCTTCGGCTCTCTTACCATTCTAGATCCATTGATGTTGACCCCCTTCTAGAAATAGTCTTTGACCTCTCCTACTAGATCGAAATACCATCGCTCCTGAGCCATTCCTTTCATGAGACATCTGCATCGAGCCCCTCCCCCTTTCGGCGAGACACGATCGGGTCGACAAGACATCTTCAGATAAATAATTCAATCCTGCAAAATAGATGGCTCCATTAGTTCAAAAAATATATTAATATCATGCCTTTAATTTTAACAAAAAGGAAATCAACTCTAGTAGAGGAAGAAATAGAATTCAACCAGTGACAAAAACAAAGAAATGAAATGGGTGGAACTGGGACTGGAACCACATCAACACCCCATTCAAAACCTATGGGGTAGGGCCAAAAACAAATCAGAACTAAGACCGGGGTCAAAATGGAAACTAACCATGGAAATAATCAACATTTACAAGTTCAGCCCACATTCCAGCTCTGCGCCAACAAAAGAAACCAAACGCGAGGGACAAAGGTGGAAACAAACACAGGTGGGAGTGTAGCAAAAAAAATGATCCCGAGTGAAACACAATGGGGGCGGGGGCAGAACTAAATCCGAGATTTAATGTTCTTCAAAGTTTTAGTTTTGGATTCCATCCTGATCCTACCTCTGACAACATACAAAGACATGAAAAAAAGAATGAAAAAGAAAAGGGGAAAGGAAGAAAAACACCCCGCGACCAAACAATCAGAACCAGGAGAAAAAAAACAAACAAAGCGAAACCGGGACCGGAACCAAATCAACACCTCCATTCAAAACTAGTAGGGTCAAAACCAAAAAGAAACAAAACTTGGTGGAGTCGGGACCATAATCAAACCTGACCAGAAACTTTTTCAAGTTTCAGGTTCAGATTTCATTCTGAACCCACCTTCAACGACGCCCAAAAGATGACAAAGAAAAGGGACAAGGGAAGAAGAAAAGGGGAGAGAAACACCCCACGAAAAGACAAAAAGGAACAAAAAGTAAGACACGTGAAACTGGGATCGGAACGGAACCTGAACCAAATTTTTTTAAAAGTTTCAGCATTCGGTCCTAGTTCTTGTCCCAGGTCCACCAAAACAACACAAAAAGATGCATGAGGAAGAAAAACAAAAGAGGAAGAACCAGGACCAAGAAAGGAACAAAAATCAAAACATGGAAGGAATTCCAAGTTTGGTTTCCATTCTGGTCCCGGGTCCACCATAAAAAAAGAAAAAAAATGCCCAAGACTGAAAAGAAAATACCTAAGGCACAAGACACAAAACCAAAGGAAAATGACCAATGAAGAAGAGTGAGAAAAGAAAAGCATAGTTAGAGTTAGGATGGGAAATGAACTAGAAACCTTGAACAAAAGATAGACTTAGGAGAAAAACAAGGGAGTTGTCGTGACTGGAACCGGGAACGGAGCAAGACCAGACCCTGGACCTAATTTCCAAGCTCGATCTTGGTCTTGGTTCCGCATCTGATAGAACAAAGAAAAATGATGAAGGTAGAAAAGCAAAGGCCAAAAGAAAAGAAAAGAACAAAGGGGGACCCATTTTGCTCCAGAATAAAATGGGGTGGTTATGCAAGGCATAACATTGTGGATTTTGATCACTTATTTGCATTGTTATCTCTTTTGGGCGATGTGGAAATTTTCATAAAATGGATGAAATTTTCCTTACACAATCAAGGTTTTTTAGGGGTTCAAATGCTATAAAATAGTCCACACAAAATACCCAAAAATCAAGAAAAACAACCTACATTGGGACTAAATCACCTAGAAGGGCATATGAGTCCTAGATTAGGGTTTTGGAATGAATCTTAGAAAATTATTAGTAATGTTGTGTTTTCTTGTGTGTATGATATTTATACTAAGTGAAATTATAGATTTCAATTGAATTTCAATTATGCAAGATGCAAAAATGCAACCTATATGCACTTTCACTAATGCAAGATTAGGAAATCCTAGATGCAAATCAATTAATTAAAGACCTAATACAAAGTTAATGCAAGCTAGATCTAGGACTATGATGCACTAAAAATTAAAAAAAAATTGTTCTAAAGGCCATGTTAACCAAAATGAAACCTACAAAAATAGGGGGGTTCTAATCTTCTAGAAGATAAAACTAGGGTTTATCACCTTTCCACCTATTTCCTTCAAGTTTCACTCAATGAAACCTTAGATATATCAATCTAAGGATAGAATAAGGGAAATAAATCAGCAATAATGTGTCCTATGGTGTGATTGAATACTAAAAGGGAGTTCACCATCAAGCAAGGGCTTGAAAAGGAAATAAACATGCAAAACCTAAAAATGTAACCTAGAAATGAACTCAAATCGTCATAATAAACTAGAGATAAACAAAGGTGTTCCTCGAAAATTGAAGAGGCTTGGAAAAAAGTCTAAAGTCTTGAAAATATAACTTATCAAGCACACTAGGACTCATATTCTACAAGGGAAAATTTAGTTCTAGTTTAGGGTTTTGGACCGAAACAAGAATTTGGAATTGCTAAACCAAGATCTATAGAAAATTCCTAAAATATGGCATACTAGTCCTCATACACCACAAGTGGAAATTTAGTCCTATTATTAGGGTTGATCTAAAACTCTGAAATCCTATAATTTATTCTTATAGCTTCTCTCCTACCAAATCTCAGAGTTTGAAACATTGAATTCTGTAGATGACTTTTTGTGATCTTGCAATGTACATGACAACTTTGATAACTTGACAAATTTTCTCCAATATTTATCTTTAATATATCTTTAACCTAAATCACCTAGGTCTATAATCACACATGAAATAGAGGGAAAAACATTGTTTTATTAGTGGATAGGGGTTTTCCTTGGTCAAACCTTGTTTTGGTAATCAAACCTTAAAATGAAATCAAATGAAATGAAGGAATGATGAATGCAAAATTATACAATGTTGCAACTCACCAAACCCTTCAATAAAAGGCTACAATATTGTATGAAATGGCTAGCATGAATGTAGATCTTGAATCTTTTCTTGTAAGTTATAGATCTTAATTTGAATGCTTGCTTGAATCATAAGATACCTACATCACAAATGTTAGGTCAAAAACAAACTTGATGCATGATGAATTTGACATGATGCTTGATTCTTGAATAATGTTCCAAACTTCTTGATAATCACTCTTGAATTCTCTTAAATAATCTTATAATCATAATCCTTCTATAGGAATTCTCACATCAATTTTCTTGGAGAAAATATTTGAAATAACATTTCACTTTTACTTGTTTATGCAAACTTTACCAAAATTACAACACTACAAGTTGACATCAGATCTAGGAAGATAAAATTCTACCAAGAATTGAATTCAAATTTAGGTCCAAGCTAAGCAAGACTCATACACTAGTTCTAGTGTATGAGTCCATGTAGGCTAGAAGTTTATAAGAAATATATATTATGCCAAATTTCAGAGAACATGAGAATTTGGCATTGCTAATCATCTAGTGTTTTTATGTAACCAAGAGCTCAAAATCATGAACCCAACATAAAAACTCCATAATATAGTTCAAAAGGTAGGTTATTTCACATGTGACTAAGGGGCTAAAACACCCACTCAGTATGAAAAACTTTCACTACACATGAAAAAATGAAGAATAATGTAACCACCATGCAAGAGGAGAGTCACATATTGCCAAACTAGAGATTTGAATCACCTCCATGTAGGAATAAGTCATATGGAAACCACCATGAGCTTTGAATTTCCACCATATATCTCATTGACAATATAAATTTTAATGTTCAATTTCATGGCTTCCATTTGCATAAATCTACAAAATAATGTCTATATGAGTTGGTATAGAATACTCTAAACCATCAAATATTTATTTGAAGATTATAGAAACCCAAAATATAGGAACTTAATAAAAAAAAGAGATTATTTAGGAAAGAATAACACAATTCTATTAAAGGATTCAAATGATAGATTATGATGATTTAATTTTTATAATTGTTGTATTATTGTTGATTTACATATGTGACCACCTAGTTATATAGCCAAGGTGAGACATAAGATTAGACAAGATCATAACAAGTATGTTAATCCCATGTCATGAGAAAACTACTATTAAATTACTTAGGAAAAAAATATTAAATTTCAAAAGATAATATAATATCTAATGAAAAATAACACCTAAAAATGTTCCTTCCTAAGACCTAGGTAAACTTAATATATAAATAAGACCCATTGTAAGACACTTATTTACACCAGCACCCCTCCTTAAGTGAAACTTAGGGATTAGTATATTAGAATAAAAATTATGTAGAGATGCAAGGATGAGACACATCTTCAAGGACATCTTAGGTACCCATGTACAAATGTAATCTCTTTAAAAAAGGAGAAAACCTAGTGGGACAAAACTCCTCCCAAAAAGAGATAAAAAATTCTCTCAATGAAGAATGATAAGGATAAAACCTCATGTGAGAAAAATACCCCCAATAAGGGAGAAAAAGAAAAAAAATGTAGCCTCCTCAATACTAATTCTCTTGCAATGATAGTAAGGATGATGCAATCACACCAAACAACATTCCTATCTATTGATGAGTGTGTTTGCACTACACAACATGGATAAAACACAAAATGCTATATCTCTCTTGAAAGCAAAAATTATTCAAAAAAATCTTAAAAACTTACCCCAAATTTTTGCATGTTAGGTATTGAATTGCGAAGATAACTCAACATGGTAAATATGAAATGTTGGTTTCACAAGGGGAATTTATGATTCAACAAAGACTGGAAACTATATGATTGAGGCTTTGTAAAATTCAAAGATTGGTTAAAGCCCTAGTTGTGTTTCTAGACTTGCAATCTAAAAATGATTATAACTCATCAAATATGGTAGTTTTATGACGATTTTTTCTAAATTAAACCAAATTCAAATAAAGTGTAAAATATAAAGGAGTTAGAGAGTTCCTACTTCCAAAAACATAAGGAAAACTATAACAATGGATAATATTGTAGATAAACAAACTTCCAATAAAGTAATTCCTATTTATTTAGGGTCAAGCCAACAATGCCACAAAAATAGTCCAATCTTCAAAGGAATTTTTTAGAATTTTAGACCATAAAAAATATACATATACCCAACTACTTCGCATAACATGCATAAACATACACAATTGAACCAATGCAATAAAATAGTCAAAACTAGCCATGCATTGAAAATTACAATGAACAAACTAAAAATGGTATGAGTAGAAAATTGATTAAATACCTTCAACACTTTGTCATTATCACAATTGAACTAAAAACTAACATAATTGAAACTAAAAGTAGAAGAGGGAATCATGCATGTATTAAAAAATAATAAGGAATGATCACCAACACTTTAATGTCTTTGATTGGATTGCTTACAAAATTTTGTTACAAAAATTCAAGTACAACCACTTACAAATGAGAGGCTGATGGAATTCATAGAGAAGAAGGGTATGTGTAGGATCATCATGGAAAAAATAGGCCCTTAAGTGGCAAAAAAAATAAAAAAATCAGAGTTAGGCAACTTGACATAAAAAATTGAATAAGTTATATATATTAAGAATAGAATCTATAGAAAATTGAATGAAGTTTCTAAACTACTAGGTTTTATTTTAGAATAAAAATATATATTTGGTGAAAATTTGAAATTTCAATGCAGTAGTACTTAAATTTTAGGGAAAAAATGAGGTGTTTGTCTAACCACCCTAACCACAAGAAAATGATAATATTTTTTTATAAGATTTTATATATAAGTAGAGGACTTGTGTCCCTATGTGATGCATATTTTTTGTAATTTTTTTCCAAGTAAATAATTAATTATGTATTTTTTATTATAAATTTTAAAAAATATAAAAACTTGTATGTCTCACCACCTTAGCTTGGTCAAAACTTCATGAAATTCAATTTTTTCTTTTTAATCCTATAGAATGTGAAACATAGAATGTGACGCATGTTTTGGATTCAAAAAATGTGATACTGTTTGAAAGCTATAGATGTTTTTGAATCAGTCTATCAATTAGGACTTTAGTTGTAATTTGAATAGAAAATGAATAATAATTACTTATTAAATTCAAAGTAAAGCATAATTTTTATTGGTGGAAAGCTAAGAATATTCTTTAGAAACCCTTTTTGTCTCATCAATTTTGGGTTAAAAAAAGTTGTCAGCCACATACCCATCATATTGCCACTTTTTGGCCCATCATGATCTTGCACATAACTAGAATTACAAAATAGATGGCAAAGATTAACTAAACACCAATGGCCAAGATTAAACTTGCATTTAATATTTTGGGTACATTAAATACACTAGCAACTGGTCCCAATTTAAAATTAGTATCACATGTGAACCTGCGAGAATGCAAAATATATTAATATAATTTAATATTAAATATATTCTATAAAATTTAATAGATTATGGGTGCATTCACTTAAATTATGTAACTAACTTACAACTAGGTGGAAATTATAGAAAATTTTCATCTATTAAAAAAATTGTGGGAACTTTTTCCTTTACAATAAATTTAACAAAATTAGTGGGAACTCCTATCAACTACTCATCAAGAGGAGGTTGTGCAACATGTATCCTATAACCTCGAGCTTCATATTCCTCAAATAGATCTTTGTACCAATCCACATAGGATCTTCTCTATCTGATAATTTCTTATAAATATGCTAAGAAGCATGCAACAACATTTAAAAACTCCTTATTCAAGTATAAGTGGTCCTATTTTATATCATCTTTTTCTAATTTTTTTTAAGCATCATTTCATCCAACTTTTCTACAAAAAGAAAAAACCATAGCCACATCATTGATGAACTAATCATAGCCTCGTAACAACTCACTAATCCTATTAGTAATTACCTTTATCTATAGCAAAACCTGAGTGATAATTTCCTTTCAAAAAATCCAACATGTTTAAGCAAAGATCTAGCTCATTATTATTTTTATTATCCATTATGTTCTATTTAACCCAAAATTCTATAAATATGGTTATAAAAATTGGCAACTTGGGAAATGGAAATTAATTATATTTCAAGAAGTCCCTACAGTCCTAAATCTCCTTATCAATTTCCTCTTTCAAAATCCAAAAAATATTTTGTATCTTTTGTACTATACCAATTACCTTATCATCTGCAGTAGTAATGACCTTGATCCATTTTGAATTTACCTATTCCCAATACCTCATACACTCCATCCTATTTCATCCTCTTTTGGTAGGAGCACAAGGGCGGGCACATCACTCAGAATTCTTTGGTTTCGAGTGACCAATTGTTGAATGAATGTTGTCAAGTCCATAACCTACGCTTTAAGTTCTTTCTTCATGGTATGGTAATTATCTAGTCTCTTCAAAATATTTGAAACTAACCCTTGAAACTCAAAAATTTCCCAAACCTTATTTTTTGGTCAAATATTAGTAGAAGAAAGTTTATATTCCAATGGAAAAATT
Organism: Sequoia sempervirens; assembly: GCA_007258455.2. Classification (NCBI taxonomy): domain Eukaryota; kingdom Viridiplantae; phylum Streptophyta; class Pinopsida; order Cupressales; family Cupressaceae; genus Sequoia; species Sequoia sempervirens. The sequence continues at coordinate 792,542,397 of VDFB02271358.1, forward strand.
GTCACAGTGTACTTATCCACTACTAGTGTAGTATTGTACTTTGTTCTCAACCAAGAAGCATCCTTTATTGTATACAAGAAAGAAATAGATTTCTTCCTCTCCTTTGGTCCTTTGGTTGTCCTACGTGAGCCAAAATGGCCTCAAAATTTTCCCTCCAAGTTTTAATGGGAGATTCCATATCCTTCAACTAGTCTTCAAACCAAGCTAGGCATGTTGTTTGAGAAAAAGGAAGGAATGTGTGCAAACCTCTCCTTTATAACCTCATGGCCTGTTGAATGCACATTGGATTTTCTTCTTTATTTGATTCATCTTTATTCTCTTCTTATCTAATTGTATTACCATTTTCTTCATAAACCCTCTCCTCTTCAACCTTTTCCTCCTTAGGAAACTCTTCTTCCATATTTTCTTATATTCTTTCTTCCAATTTTTCTTCTTCATGTAGTTCCTCTTCATGGAATTCCTTAGTCATTCCTCTACCAAAAGGTCATTTTCCATGACCTCCTCTATATTCTACTCCTTAGGCTTGTTGGAAGAATGACGAGATGTCATTGATGCATTTGTTAGAAACATAAGCATGTGGAATAAGCACATGGTACATACAATTATGCATTTTAGAAAATTTAGTGAGAAAATAAAGAAATTCAAAGAAAGGAGTAAAGAGGTCAGTGATCAATTAAAGCAATAAAATGAAACAATCACCCATCTGAAGGTGCAAGTTGAAGAAATAATAAGAGTTGAAGAATGATTAAATGTAATGGTGAAAAGAAAATCTAAAAAATTCACAAGGCTTGAACAAGAAGTTCTGAATCTGAGATTAGATCTAGAAAAAGAAATGATTCATGAAGAAAAATTCAAGATGAGTTCTACGAGGATTGATGAAATTATTATAAATAAAAAAGTCTCCAAAGATAAAGAAGGTCTAGCTTTTGTAAATATGAAAGTTCAAAATCAAATTAGACACCAAAGGCTAAAAAGAAGAGTAAAGACAAGAAGAACAAGGTTAAGTAGGTTTGGAATGAAAGGAATGTAGTTAGAATACCACCAAACAGATAACCAAAAGCACAAAGGTACCTATACTTTAATGGTTTTTGTTATTGTTGCAATAAATTTAGACATAAGGCTATAGAATGTAGAAGAAAAATAAATTAGAATGTTCCACCCCTTTTTGTTCAATATTTTACATGCAAGAAATTTGTTCATATAGCTAGTTAGTGAAAAATTCAAATGATGAATGACTATGAAAATGGTAGAATGGTTCAATCTTTCAATGGCCAATGTTATACATGTTATGGATTTTGGCATACAGCTAATCAATGAAGATATAGAATGAATGGAAATAAGATTGGTCAAAAGAATGTTATATGCTATAATTGCAATAGGGCTGGAATTCTTTTTTAAGTTTTATAAAAGAAATATAGAGAAAGATAATATAGTAAAGAATAATGATCCAATACAAAAGATTGATCCACCAATAAAAAAGAAGGAGATGGATAAGATTTGGAGAAATAAGGAAGAGATCAAGGTTAAGGATGAATTTGTGCAAGAATTCGAAGCAGATGTTTCCTCCAAAAACTATGTTTAGAGATTTGGCTCAAGGGGAGCTTTAATGAAAATATTTTATCCCCTACCAAAGAAAATGGTGTTGATGCTTCAACATGAGGATATGTGGGGCAAGTTAATATGTTTGATCTATTGGAGAAAAATCTAGTAGAAAACATGATTATGTAGAAGGTTGTGGAGCATTTGAGGGTGACTTTGCACACAATGAAGGGTTTGGTAGCTTTACCAAATAAAGCATTTAGGGTGAATTATGCCATGAAAAAAATGATTATAAGTAAATATACATAACCTAAAATCATTTGCAATCATTTTTTTGAGAAAAATAAGAGTAGAGAAAGAGCATAGTAGTGCAATTGAATTGGTTGATGTCTTGGTGTCTACAAACCCTATTCAGAGAAAAATTGAAAGGTATTTAAGGGATTTGTTTCCAAAATCTTCAAAAATTTCTTTGAAAGCAAGTTAGAAACTAATTGAAATGGCTACACCATAGGTTGTTGATGTATCTATGATACCACAACCTAAGTTTAAATAGCATTTTGACAAATCCATTGAAGTTGAACTTGTACGTTCTTTATCAAGGGTTCCTTATGGAGATTTACATACAAAATATATTAGTATATATATCCACCATAAGCTTGAAGAATATGACCATTTAAAAATGGGAGATGTGTAGATAAAGGAACTTAATAGTGACAACTTAACGGTAAAATGAAAATTTAAAACCCTAGTTACAAAGAAGCCTAATGTGTGGAAAGGGTTTCCTAACTCTTTCCATGATGATGCTTAGGTGTTCTAAGTCATATTTGTGATAAATTCTTGTGGATAGACCTACCTAGGATGAGTACTAAGAAAGTAATTATGGAATTCATAGGGTTGTGTGCCACTATACCCATTCCAATACTAAAATATGTTAATAATGAGGTTGTGATGCAACTCACAAGTGTTACATATGATAGAATGGATTTCACAATGAATAACATTAGAAATGTAGCTATGAAATATGCATCCATGATGATTGGGTACTAGTTTTATTTCTCCAATTAGGAGAATTTTTTATTTGCAACCACAATCAACAAAACCTATGAAATGGTTGAGAAAGGTATTGGTTGTGGTATTTTTAAATTTATGAGAAAATAGTTAATGGAGAATATGAAAAATACAAAGGAGAGAAATATGCATTCTATTATGTTATGTTGATTTTATTCTTTCTTTCCTATTTCTTAAGAGTACTCCTTGAAATTGAAAGTGTGACATGGTTGAAACGAAGATCTATTGCACATTAGATCAAGGACTTCTTGAGAGGTTTTAGGGATGCTAAGGCATAGGATGATTCTCTTTTGGCATTCATTGTTGTATTCTAGAAAATAATGCAAGAGAGAGAAAAAATTCCATGCAAAGTTGGGGAAAAGTAGAAGAAGTATATTATTTTTATGGTTTCTAAGGATGTATGTATCATACAAGCAGTTGAACCAAGAATAGTATGGATCTTGAAGATAGGATATGATATTACTAAGTAGGAAATTACTACATGTGTGGACTACATGCTCTACAAACCTAAGGATACCACAAAATTAATATATGGCACCTATGAAGAAAAATCAATAGAAGTGCACATGGAGCAAAAGAAACCAATAATAAAGAAGAAGGTTTAAACGATGGTTGCATAGTTTGTAGAGGATATCTGGCTTCACAAAAGTGCAAGTGGAATGAGCAAGAGAAAAGTTTAGAGCTCTAGGAATCTCATCAAGCACAAAAAGATTTGGTAGAGTAGCTACCACCCCTTGTACCATTCAGAAGTCTTGTGAGACTAAGCCCATAAAAGGACAGAAGAGAAAAAAATTAAAAGTCCTCAAGTGAAGGAGAAGTCCATTTTGATTGTCTAGAGTACAAGGCCTAAGAAGAAGAAAACTACTTTAGTAACAGGGTATGGGTAGGATCATGATGGGCCAAAAAGTGGTGATATGATGGGTATGTGTACGTATGTGGCTGACAACTTTTTATTTTACCCAAAATTGATGAAACGGAAAGGGTTTTTAAAGGAGATTGTCAACTTTCCACCAATATAAATTATGCTTTACTTTGAATTTAATAAATAATTATTATTTGTTTTCTATTTGAATTACAACTAAAGTCTTGATTGATAGGTTGATTGAAAAATATCTATAGCTTTCAAACGATATCACATATTTTGAATTTAAAACATGTGTCACATTCTATGCTTCGAATACTATAAGATTAAAAAGATAAAAAAATTGACCAAGCTAAGGTGGTCACACATATGAGTTTTTTTTTTTTTTTAAGCTATAAAAAAAAATCATAATTAATTATTTACTTGGAAAAAAATTATGAAAAAATATGCATTTAACATCAAGACATGAGTCCTCTAATTATATCTAAAATCTTTTTAAAAATATATTATCATTTTATTGTGGTTAGCGTGGTCGAACAAACACCTACTTCTTTTTTTTCCCTAAAATTTAAGTACTAATACATTGAAATTTCAAATTTTCACCATATATATATATATATATATAAAATAAACCTAGTAGTTTAGAAACTACATTGAATTTGCTACAGATTCTATTCTTACATATTTTTAAAATAATATAGATAACTTATTGAAATTTTTACGTCATGTTTCCTAACTCTAATTTTTTTGAGTTTTTCGTCACTTAAGGGCCTATTTTTTCCATGATGATCCTACGAATACCCAACACCACCTACAACCCCTATGAAGAAGAGAACACAATAAAAGGTAGTAAGAGAAAAAGTTATGTGTAAATGTTGAAGAGGAAGAAGAAGAAGGACCTTAGCTAATCTGAAAAAGCAAAGGACAAGCTTCAAAAGGTGCTGAAGTACATGTCAAGGGGAAGAAGTTTTATGTAATTGATACTAATAATGAAAGTGACATAGAAAAGGAAAAGGAAGGCTTCAAGGTGGAGGTAAGGTAAAAGATGATATAGTCTAAAAAGTAGAATAAGAATCTACAAGAGAAGAAGAAGAAGAAACCTTTGGTAAGAACTCATAGCCCTAGGAAAGTTGATGCACTTGTTCATGGTATGATACAACATGACATGCTAGCAGAGAATACAACATTGTATACTGAGGTAGATGAGGTAGATAAGGCCACCATCATCAAGCCCATTGTAAAGTATATTATATTGCTTGACGTAGATATGTAGAACATAGAGAAGAAATTACTCACAGAACTATGGAATATCCTGAAGGAAAGGAGACTAGAAGCTATAGAAGAAGAGGAAAAACTAAAGGCCTATGCTTTAGAGAAGATTAGTGCTCCCCTATTCGATTCTAGAATAAGGCCAAATTGGCCAAATTGTATAGTAGAGAGTTAAGGAAAAATAAAATGGTAACAACCCTAATGAGCATAGATAAGAATGATCATGAAAGGTACTAGGAGAAAATGGATAAGGTGGTGGACCTATCACAAAGGCTATCAATGACTATGGAAAATAAGGAAGATTTGTATTAGAAGATATATGATTTGGAAGGAAATATTGGAGAGGATGTATAGGATGGTTATGCTCAATATGAGCATGTATTCGAAGAAGATAATGCACAAGAAAACACTCCTATGGAAGTGGAAGACATAACAGAGGAAAACATAGAAGAAGAGAATAATTTTACAGTTACTTGAGAATATGTTTCTAAGGAGGATAAATCCAAAGATAATCAAACTCCTCATTTGGTAATTGAGATGCTTGTTGAGAAAATTCAAGTTCAACCATAGATATTTGTCCCTCTATATAATACCAAATAGGTCACTGATGGTGAAGACACTGAAAAGGAAGATGAGTTAAAAGGTGAAGATACCTCTGAGAAAGAGGAAAGGAAAGAAGACACATTAGTTAATACTAGTGATAATTGGAAGGAGAAGGTGTTGGAAGAGAATATTGCAAAGGAAGAAGTAAAAGCAACTGGTGAATTTTTTGGAGCATTTGGAGATTCTCTATAGATTCTATTGAATATGCAATTATAGTTTCAACCTATTACATATCTACCATTGTTATAGCTAGCAATGCAACAAGGGAACATGGACTTGATCAGAATATCACCCTCAACAAGCTTTAGTTGGGATATGTATTATATGCATCTGCTTAGAAGGAGATTTTTGAAACTCATCTAAAGAGTGGACATCTGATTGAGGAGGTAGTAAGGAAACTTTAGGAGGCCATAACAAATAAAAGCATTGATAATTAATTATCTTGTAGGGAAAACCTTAAATTTTGTATTGATTCATTTAAAAAATATGTCTCTAAATTAGAATAAAATTTGAAAAATTAATTAGAAGGAGAAATGGAAAAAAATATGAGTGAAAAGAGGCTATTGGAAATGACAAAAAATTGTACACATGGAAAAAATAAATTCCAAGATATTCTTAATGGTGCACATGCTTATAGGGTTGAGGCCAAATCATTATTTCAATTTTGTATGAAGTGGCTTGGAGCCACAAAGAGTATCAAAGATGAAATGGACTCAATTGATTCATAGAAAAATAGAGCTTCTAGTGCATATGATCCTAGACAAGAAATAGATGGAACCATAAGATCAACAACTGAGGACTTGCATGAGAAATACTTCCAACTCTAATGATAGAAAGAGAAGATAATTATGTAGTTTGGGAACATTAGAGACTTGGTGAACTCAAAGTTCACATTAGTTGATAGTACCCTAATGAGTGCTAAGCAAGACACAAAGATCAATCAAGTACCTAGCACTCTAGAAGGAGAAAACAATTTTATGTAGCTTAAGGCTCAGTATAGAATGCTTGGAATAACCAAGATAATCTAGAAAGGGAAAAAAAATTGGAAAGCCCATGTTAAGAAGCTCAAATATTTAACCCATCCATTTGAAAATATTGCTACTTTTTATGCATTTTTACAATTCATTGTTTCAAATTTATTTTTATATATGCAAACTATGTACTAAGTTTTTCAGTACAAGTTTTTTTATATGGTCTTGGTGCATGAAATTTTTAGGGGGAGCTACAAGAATTTTAAGTTTTTATATATAAAAATATTTGTTAGGTGGAGATCCGATGTAAATGAAGAATTGATACATATCCCTTTCACCCTTGATGTCAAAGGTGGAGAGTAATTCTAGAGAGTAATTTTGGAGATGTTTTTTCATGTTGCCATTAATGAAAAAGAGGAATTCTTTTGGAAGAATGAAGAGATGTCATTGATACATTTGCAAGAAACATGAGCATGTGTAAAATAAGAACATGGTATAAACAGTTATGTATTAGAGTCTTATCATTGATGTCAACATTGTATCCCAGTACAAAGACTATATTCTAGATTAGTTTAGGTTTCATGAGCATGGTTGAATATTATTTTGAAATATAATTTTGCAAAAAGGTTTGATCCGGTGAAGACAATTGTGATGAAAATTGAATAAATGTTAATACTATTAGTTCTATGTATAGGGGATCTAATAATTAAGTTTGCATTGGTTTCTTGTTAAATATTTTGTGCAGTGCTTCTAGTACAATTTTGTTGGCTAGTAGAAGTACTTAATTCAAGAATTTAAGCTTGTTTTGGTTTCTTGTTTTGGAGTTACGAGAAAATAAAATTTGGCTTGGTAGTTTTAGAAATTTCTAGTTTAGAGTATATAAGTTGAGGAGTGTGCACTTCTCCCTAGATTGGTTTTTTGATTTGTGGAAGTGTTGGCAGATGTTTGATGAGTGCGCATTCATGTTGGCATGGTGTTTGGAGTTTTACATGTCTGAATGTGCTTGTATAATTGGAGAATTTTACCATTAGGTTCTCTGCAGTACCAATCTAATAGGTTTCAAGGTATGCAAAGCTTAATTAAGTATTGTGGAGTCACGCATGAGCTATTATAAGTCCATATTGATCTCTTTCAAAATGTTTTGAGATTTTAATTTTGGAGTGAAGTGTGTGTGGATAGATCTTGAGCCAACAAGTTAAATCTTGTATATTACATCTAATTAGGTTGACCTAATTGAAGTTATGAGTGAATTGAATGCATATGTTAGATATTTTTTGGTATTTTTATGATTAGGTTATGTGATAATAATTTTTTGTATGTGAATTTTGTGCATATAGTACAAATGCAATGGAGAGCAGAGTATTAAGTTCAAAGATCAGTATGAAGATTTTTTATTTTGTATTTTGAGCTTCAATGGAACTGTATTCCAACATATGGTAGATGCATTTTGTAACATTTCAACACTTGGTTGTTCACCACAATCTCTTGTATTTCTTTCTTTTCTTAGTGGGTAGTGAGTCCACTTGGACAGTGAGTATACGTATAGTGAGCACTTATGGAGTATACTATAATTGGTTCTAATAGATTGTGAGATACTCCTCATCATTGTTTTACCATTTTAGGTTTTCCATGTAAAAATCATAATGTTCATGTGTTATGTGATGTTATTAGATTTTTTCATGATTTATTTCATTACTAAAATTGAATATGATATAATTATTGGATGTTGTTGATGGTGTTTTTATGCACTTCTCAACACAGGCAGTGTGGAGGTGCACTACTTCTCTTGAAAGACAATCTTCCACAATCAGGTTGTTGAACACTATCCCAAGGTCTCTCGGATGTCAGTTCATGACAGTGCTTAAATACCTCAGTAGTTTGATGTGATTTGTTGGAATCACAAGGGGGTCTTACAGATGAGTTACAAAGCATGGAAATTGGGTTGGCAAATGTAGTTTCAAAGTGCTGAAAGTGAATGAACAGTGGTTGTGCACTCAAAACAGCAAGTTGAAACTCATCAAGTTCATCTGATTTAGCTTCATGGTGATGCTTCGGATCCTACTCTAACCAAGGATTAAAAGAAACAACAAAAGGAGAAGGTTGAGAAAGCTATTCTAATCCTAAGCTATGAATGAAAAATAACAATGGTGGCTGCTAAAGTAGATAGACTTCCTAAACTGGGTTTTGCTTGACCAAGAGAAACCTACAGCTACACAAAACCAATGCAATCTTCTAAGGATAGCAGATTTTCACATCGCATACACACATCATGCACATGTAATTGAACTAAGTTGCAGCAATGAAATAATGAGCTCAGACTAGCTTTGCAAAGTGATTCATCATCAATGAACCACAAAAAGCATGAGCTAGAAGTTCATCAAATACTGAAACAACAAACACCATCACCACTCCTATTCAAGAAACTAACACTAAAACTAACGTGGAAGGTGAACCATGCATACAGAAAGAGAAAACTCAAAAGGAACACCCATAAATCATGCAATGTTTCTTTTTATTGTTGCAGAATGTCTCTTTACAACAGTCCTCCAACAAACCTTTATAAATGAGGGGCAAGCCCCTATTTATAGTTTTCCAAAGCCCAAATGAGTGGCTAGAATTCAATTACATTGAATGGCCCATATTTGATTTACAATAGGGTTTCACCTACCCCTCAATTATAATCACAATTTAAAATTACATCTTTGTCTTCTCCCTACTTTGTCATCTAGTGACAGTCACTATAGCAATTTTGTCATTTAGTTGATTTCCCTTTTCACTATAGCAAAGACTGTTTGAAAGCTACGTTCTACTTGATGTGCTTGCAGTGTTCTTCCTTTGATCAAACGAGCCCATCGACGATTGGCATCAATGGACTTGTGGCCCCTGATTTGACCAGACAACCCCCTTATGCATTCTTCAAGGCCACCTCCTTGCGTTTATGTCCTTGAATTTCTTGGCACAAGCCTTCTTTTAACGCCGACCCTATTCACGTCATTAGGAGGAGGAGGGCATGGCATGGATTACTTCCAACCTTTAGCTTTTTAACCTTAAGCCCTCCCTCTAGCACCAGTCCTATTGAGCTTTCTCGAGGGGTCTCCTAATAGACATGTAGTAGGCTCCTTGAATCCTGCGTGCATGAAATGTCGTAAGTGCTTTCATACATAAATTAAGGAAAACATTAGTTAAATCTTGCAAGATCCTTATTAGACTCATCCAAGCATCATTAGAAGATCATAATATTCATATTTGGAGCTCATTTGGGTCAATTTAGGAGCATCCAGAGGTCCATGGCTGGAAAGTCATCTCGAGATAGCTGCTTGGAATGGTAGGGCAAAAACTGAGTTCCGGGATAGGAACTCTAGGATCCTAGGTCCGACGGGTCAAAGGGAGGCCAATAGTTCACCATTTTCAAGTGATCGGGCTTAGAGGGTCAGGACACCATGGTGCTTTTTCCGTTTGGCACGGTAGTCATCGGATGGAAGTCCAAAGCTTCGGGCCCGACAAGGGAGAACACCGTTATTTCACTTCTCAGTTTTCAATCGGGCGGAAGGAGCTCATTCTGCTAATAGCCGATCGGCGGGACATCATTCATTGTCCCAGTGACTAGAAGTTCTAGTCGATGTGAAAGCATGCCTCAGAGATCCCTGGGTCTCCCTGACGGCAAAAGGGGGACAGCGGTGAGAAGTTTTTCATTGGTGCAATGTCCCAGTGAAACCGCGATGTCTCACAGACCACCAAGAAGAAGACTGCACTCGGTGCCAAAGTCAGTCGTTCAATTTTTTTTTCAGTCCTATGGTGGTTGGAAGGGCAGAGCCCGGAGCTCCGAGGGGCAGGTGAGATTTTCTCCTTGGAATAGCAGATGCGGAGAGGACTCCCGGATGGCGGAACCCAGAAGTTGGACGGACGCTGAGCATGGATGACTTGGTTCCACCATATGCACATCCCATCTGTAATTTGCCATATTGCCCTTTGAATCAATCGAGTTATGCATCTTCATGTCAAGGTCCATATCCGCATATGTTCATGAATGTCCTCAAGACACCCATGTTGTTTTATTCTAACATTTTCATGCTATAGGTTTATCGGCAATCGTCACAGTGAAACCATTTTGTCACTGTGACTAGGATGTAAGGGATGCACATCGGGGGCAGTCATTGCTATCGCTGTAAGGTCTTGGCGAGAGACCCTTGGTCTCACCGACCTTACACATGGGTTCCTTCTAAATTTACTTTTGGTGAGACTATGGTGGACTCTATCGGCATAAGGTTTGTGGTGTCCCGCCGAATGACATTCGGGTTTCGTTTCGGCCAAGCATGAGTTTACGGCAGGAGGTTACAATGAAAAGGCCAGGTCTTTCCAACAGGTAACGAAGGTTTTTGGCATGAGATCTTCTTTCTCCTAGCGAACAAAGGGCTAGCTCGGGGTGGCTTTCGGTAAAGCAAGACCATTCTACATGAGGTTTTCCCGACATCATTATGTCTCGCCGAAATCGCGATGAGTTCTCCATTGGCAAGAAGGCCAAAATGTCTTGGCGAAACATAATTGCTTGGTGTAGGTCATTCGTTTCATTGTAAAGTCTTGGAAAAGAGCCCAGAGTCTCACCGAATGAAGTGATGAAGTTTCCTTGTCATCATGACGATGGGGTCGTTACAGCGACATGTGAAAAAGCAGATACCTTCGGTGAAACATTACATGATCGATATAGGGTCTTGCCGAAACCTGAAAGCTATAGGAAAGTGGGTAAAGTGGGTTATGCATCTTGGTGAGAGTTTTCTTTTGTCTTGGTGACTAGAAGTTTGAGTCGTTGTGAAAATCCATCTCGGAGAAAGGTCTTGCTGACATTCAAATGTCCTGCTGACTGTCAAGGTGCAGACTGGGCCTGGAGATAGCGTCGGCCATTAGATTTTCATCATAAGTGTTCACAGAAATGGAGAAGCTAGAGCCTGAAGCCCGGAAGGCCTGGAATGATTTTCCCTTTTAGAATGGTGAAGGAGGACGGGCCTCCGGCGGCCGGGGCCTGGCAGGGGGAAAGGCCGTTTATAGTTCAGATTGGGATTCTAACGAACAGATGATGGTGGACCCGAGAGGCTGGAAGGACGAGGTCCTCTGGGTGTAGGGACATGGTAAATGTCGCAGGGAAACCCAAGGGGGTGAACCCGAAGGGTCTATTGGAGTTGCAAATTTTTACAATATTTCACATGCTTTCCATAGCCCTAAGATTTCTACATGAGTCCTTATCATTGGCTTTTACTTATTTCTTCCCATATTACTCCATATGTCCCCTTGGCTCTTGCATTTTCTGCATTTTGGTTCCTATCTATAGAGGTACGTGACCATTTCCCCAACTCATGTTATGTTTTCTGCTTGCATGAGTCTGCATTGCCTATCGGCAAGACTAATCCGATGTCATGACGATCATAGGTCCTCTACAATTTTCATTCAGCAGGACGCTTCTTTTGTTTTGGCAACTGTGGAGGCTCCTATCGGCATATGTTTCGGCCGTCGGGGTAAAGTCATGTTGATCATCTTTTGTTTCCTCAACTTTGCATTTTGGTGGCTCATCGGTATAGATGGAACACTTTCGGTGTTGGGTCATAGCGATACCCATATGCTACACCGACAAACTACAATAGGTTTACTTCAATCGGCTTTCGATATAAGGTTGTAACTCTCAACCTATGGTCTCAGCGAATGAATATGTCTCGCCGATTTTGCATTTGGTCTTCTTTCGGTGTGAGTTCATTCCGGTCACACCGACATCTGCATGAGCCTTTATCGGTATAAGTCTTACTTTCTCTCGGCAACCTGTGGTATGGGAGTGACTTTCATTGTGACTTAGCAAATTCTATATAATGTCTTGCCGAAGGTTTGCGGTTATAGCGACATGTTTGGGGCATATGGGCTCTGTCGGTGAGAAAGACAAAGTGTCTTGGTGACAGTGAATATAACAAAGGTTACCACTTGGTGAAACAACAGATGATTGTTATAGGGTCTCACCAACACTCAAAATTTATGTCGAATGAGGATGTCAACGGGACAACCTTTAAGCAGGGGAATGTCTTGGCAACCGGGGTATGCTATGCCAATAGAGAGAGAGCCTTCGGAGGGACATTTTCAAGTTGGGGAGAGGTCTCGCCATCCTGATGATGTCTCCCTGACTAGCCTCGTGTTCACCCAAGGATAAGGGGGTCGGCATAAGGTCTTGGCGAACATTAGGAGTCTCACCAAACAAGAAACGACTTCGGCAAGAGTGGGGAGCTCGTGGGAAGGTCCCAGCAAAAGATGGATGTCTCCCTGACTCATAGGAACCGAGCTTGGCAAAAGCAAACATGCTCGGTGGGAGGTTTCACTGAAAGATGAATGTCTTGCTGAAACAAACAGACATCGATAAAGCAATTGGATCCCGCCATGACGTCCTGGCAACTTGGTTTGGTTCTACTTACTAAGGACCCCGGTGTGAGAATTATAGGGTCCTGACGACCAAATACAAACCTAAGAAGGCTTTCAGTGAAACGCAGGGTGACCAGAGCGAAATCTCCCTGAACTCAAAGGGTTACATCGAGTAAAAGAATAGAGCTTGATGAAAGCTAAAATGTTTGACAAAAGGTCTCGCTGAAGGACGAATGTCATAGCAACACAAATGAATCAGTAAAGCCACTAGATCCTGTGAAGGGAAACCCGAAGGGTCCCATAAGCAAACTGCCAAGGGAACTCCGTAAAGGAAGAAGACTTGCCAAAAATCAGGTAGGTGAATTCGGTCAGGGAAATTTTATCATTTCAACGAACATGACCAATTTGGGGCCTAGAAAATAGGGCACGCAAAACAAGATGGGAGAAAAGTAGCCCATCGAGAGCGAGAAAAAAAAGGGGGGTCCATGCCTATGGTGGGGTAGGTGTGCAAAACATGCACAATAAATGGAGACTCACTGGGGAAATGCTCCAGAGCATTTTGATGACAAAATGGAATCACGAACCCAAAATCTCTAGTTCTGACCTTCACACTAGGACAAACAAACCAGACGTCCAACCAAAGGATCAAAACCATTAGCCAACCCAACCTTCAGTATACTGAAAATCCAAGTGTGTGCAATTGCGTTAATTCCTATTCTAACTCCAAAAGCATTTGGGACATTGCCTCGCTGCCAGTTAGGCATCCATAGCCCCGACAAGGTTGTCGGTGTAATTCTCCTAAACATTGCTCTACTGCTAGCTGGGCGTCCATAGCCCTGGTAGAGTTGCTCGGATACCCCTGAAAAGTTGAATTTTCTCTTTCTTTTAATTTTCAATGTTTTCTTTCTTTCCTTCTTTTCTCTTTTCAGCTCTTTTATTTCAACTCACAAGCATTGAAGCTCCCACTCATGGCTAAGAATCACAGTGATGCTGGAGCATAATTTTAGATTTTTCACTTAACTAGACTTCAAAAAAGGCCCTATAGTGACCATCGAAATCTTAAGATGTGTAAGAGATGTAAGATTTCAGAATATGTTAGAGTCGGACTAAACCAACAACTTATCCTCTTTGAATCAAACACCCAGATCACTTGACACTAATAGAAGACCTTCACCATCCACTCTGAAGACTTTATTAGAGTTTGACAAAGAAATACATAAGACAACCCCAGGCAATAAGTATGGTTGTTGTGCGTACAAACACACCCAGCTAAAAGCAGAGGGACCCTGAGCAAAGCAATAGAAAAGAAAAAGAAAACAAAAGAAAACACCTATAAAGTGAGCAACCTACACAAGCCAACTAGCCTAAGGAAAGCAGGAAAGCAGAGTATTTACAAGAAACCTATACTACTCAAAATGGGCTATGTACAAAGATATTTATGAAGCATTATGTTCAGGCAAGGTGAGTTGACATTAACACTCATCGGATTTCATAATGCATGCACAAGAAAATGGGCAATCATTATTGTTCTTAACCATGCAAACTTGTCTTTATATTCTGAAAAAAGAAATTCAATATAGCAGCACTCAAGTTCAATCATGTCATCATGAAAAATTGACAATTGAGGAAGCTCATTGAACCCATGATTAATCCATAAACATGTTTGTTTTCCCTCATTCCCATAATCAAAATAATAAGTGCAGTTATGAGAAATGATAGGAGCAAGGAAGGATAAAACCTGGATGTTGTCACATGGAGGTGGTAGCATTGGACAGTCGAGAGCAAGCATAACATCCTTGATCATTGCATCGGTAGCCTCGGGCGGGTGCGGTGGAGGGTGCAACACTTCAGGCATTAAGCTAGCATAAGGCTAGGAGGACGGGAAGCAAACATCTCTTTCAATCTACCAATGGGACCCACAACCTCGATTGGTTATTCCTCGAGGAAGTACACCTCATCTGCCTGGGCTTCCATTGCCAAAACTTCTTGATTGTTGTCTTCAAGGGGCAGCATGCTGTCCCATCTCCTTTCCCAGGTGTCAGCCTTATTTTCATGATGTTCAGTGTCATGGGACGATGACATATATGAATCTATCCTATTGCAGCCATCTAAATATGAGGGAGGATCAACAAAGATCATGGCAGAAGGGTTGCAAGTTGCATCTTGTAGTCGGTTAAGTGCTTCATCTCTGTTAGTAGCTATCTCAGCACCTCCGCCTTTGTCTTCTTCTTTTTGTTGTTCATGCATCTCATCATGACGTTCACTCATTTCCTCTTGCTCACTATCACTGTAAATGGAGAAGGAGATCCTCTCCCAATCCAGAAATTCTAGTGCATCACTGTTCAGGGGCTTAAGGAGTATGTATTCATTGCCATCGTCCTCTGGGATGCACTCTTCCTCGACATGATCATATCTCCGTAGTGCAACTCCCAATGGAAATAAGTCATCAATTTATGGAACCTCATCAAGGGAACCAAAGTCTACTGCACAATTTCCCTCCAATGGCTCGACATAAACCCTATCATTCATGGTATGCAAATGCTCTTTGAGAGGAAATTCTTGATGATAGGTGGACACCATTCCTGTTTGATCTAATTCATCACTTGGAAGTCCGAGACTATATTGTTGTCCTTCTATTGCTATCCCAACATCCTCTTGAGGTCCACCTTCAACTGGGCCATCACTTGACTCAGGCTCTTGGTCTTCTACTTTGATCTAAGGAGCAAGTAGAGGAGGTTGGGCACTTGGTTGCATTGCTTGTTCTTTGACTTGTTTGATGGTTTCTTGGCCTAGTTCAAATGTGAACTCCGAATGTGATGAATCATGAAGTCTGCACCAATTTGGTAATAGTAGAACCTCCAAATCCACTTGGTATTTTAGCTCTGACCAATCCTTTGCTAATCTAGAGATGAGCTGGCCATAACTTTTTGCTATTGAGTCCTCATCATCACTTGAAAAAGAATTTTGATGGTAGACACCCGTAGCAAGTGGTTGCTCCCACTCCTCCAAATCTGCATTTTTAGATTCTTGATCATTGTCATTGTAGATGGAGAGGTCTTTCGACCTAATTTTTCTTATGCTATTACCATCTCCTTCTGCTACCCCAAGGCTTTCAGCCTCCTCTTCTTCCTGATCTTCAGCATCTTCATTGGTTGTCTCGGCATGCACAACTGTAGACTTTATTGGTTCATCGTCACCTACCAATTGCTCTTCTTCTAGAGTGGAGGACTGTCCTTGATTGGTGGAGGGAAGACCTTCTAAATTAATTTCAATCAGATTTTCACCAAGGCACCTTGTTGTCCTAGTAAAATCTTCCTCTTCCTCCAGGTTTTCAACTTCAATGTTTGCTGCTCCAACATCAACTTGTATCAAATTTCTTGGTTCATCCTTACTTTGCTGTCCTCTAGATGTTGACAACTCTTTTTCCTCATGGGATAACTTCTCTTCATTGGGATTTGGCTGCTCCAACTTTTTTGAACAACCCTTGGCTTGAGAAATTATGTCGTCAAATGATGGACACATAAATTTTGAATGTGGTGCATTGTGAAATCTACACCAACTTTCCATTAGTACTTCCTCCAATCTCACTCCATCCTTGCTGCTCAAATGTTCCTGGATCAGCTCCTTGAATGCTTTGGTTGCCATGCTTGTCAATTCTTCCTATGGGTCTTCAAGGGCCAAGGGCAGATAGATTTCCCAGAAGGGCATTTCACCTTGCAAGACCTTCTCAATTCTATTCAAAAATGTGAGACATCCCACCTTGTTGTGCCTATGAGTGCAATGGACCCGACATCTATCCGCCAATCCAAATTGCTGCAATGGTTTCTTTAGTCTCCTATTCAAATTTGCATGTAGCTGAGTGATGTCAATTTGTGCATGTTAATCCATTTTGACTCAACTTCTTTTGCCTTCAGAAATTTCTAATTTTTAGCATTAAAAGAGATCTCCCAATCTCAGATTTCTTCTTTGAAAGTGCTCTTTTCAATTTCCAACTTTTAGCTTTGTAGGCTCAACTTGTCATGCCCTCCTTCTAGCGCCAGTTCTCTTGAGCGCGGGTAGGAGGGGCGCACATGTACAAGAGTGATGTAGCAGAGATTTCCCTTCGTTCAGCCCTCCTTCTCACGCAAGTTCTATTGATGGTGTTTTTATGCACTTCTCAACACAGGCAGTGCGGAGGTGCACTACCTCTCTTGAAAGAATCTTCCACAATCAGGTTGCAGAACACTATCCCAAGGTCTCTTTGATGTCAGGTCATGACAGTGCTTAGATACCTCAGTAGTTTGATGTGATTTGATAGAATCACAAGGGAGTCTTACGGATGAGTTACAAAGCATGGAAGTTGGGTTTGCAAATGCAATTTCAAAGTCCTAAAAGTCAATGAATAGTGGCTGTCCACTCAAAACAGCAAGTTGAAACTCACCAAGTTCATCTGATTTAGCTTCATGGTGATGCTTTGGGTCCAACTCTAACCAAGGATTAAAATAAATAGCAAAAGGAGAAGGGTTGAGAAAGCTATTCTAATCCTAAGCTATGAATGAACAATAACAATGGTGGCTACTAAAGTAGACAGACTTCCTAAACTGGGTTTTGCTTGACCAAGAGAAACCTATAGCTACACAAAACCAGTGTAATCTTCTAAGGACTGCAGATTTTCACATCACATACACACATCATGCACATGTAATTGAACTAAGTTGCAGCAATGAAGTAATGAGCTCAGACTAGCTTTGCAAAGTGATTCATCATCAATGAACCACAAAAAGCATGAGCTGGAAATTCATCAAATACTGAAACAGCAAACACCATCACCACTCCTATTCAAGAAACTAACAATAAAACTAACATGGAAGGTGAACCATGCATACATAAAGAGAAAACTCAAAAGGAACACCCATAAATCATATAATGTTCCTTTCTATTGCTGCAGAATGTCTTTTTACAACAGCCCTCCAACAACCCTTTACAAATGAGGGGCAAGCCCCTATTTATAGTTTTCCAAAGCCCAAATGAGTGGCTAGGATTCAATTACATTGAATGGACCAGATTTGATTTACAATAGGGTTTCACCTACCCCTCAATATATCACAATTTAAAATTACATCTTTGTCTTCTCCCTACTTTATCATCTAGTGACAGTCACTGTAGCAATTTCATCATTTAGCTAATTTCCCTTTTCACTGTAGCAGAGACTATTTGAAAGTTGTCTTCTGCTTGATGTGCTTACAGTGTTCTTCGTTTGATCAAATGAGCCCATCAACGATTGGCATCAATGGACTGGTGGCCCCTGATTCAACCAGACAACCCCCTTATGCATTCGTCAAGGCCACCTCCTTGCATTTATGTCCTTGACTTTCTTGGCACACGCCATCTTTTAATGCCGACCCTATTGACGTCGTTAGGAGGAGGAGGGCATGGAATGGATTACTTCCAACCTTCAGCTTTTTAACCTTCATCCCTCCCTCTAGCACCTACCTATTGAGCTTTCTCGAGGGGTCTCCTGATAGATGTGCAGTAGGCCTCTTCAATCATGCATGCATGAAACACCTTAAGTGCTTTCATACATAAATTAAGGAAAACATTAGTTAAATCTTGTAAGATCCTTATTAGATTCATCCAAGCATCATCAGAAGATCATAATATTCATATTTGGAGCTCATTTGGAGTGATTTAGGAGCATCTAGACGTCCATGGCCGAAATTTCGTCCAGACATAGCTGCTTGGAATGGATGGGCAAAAACAGAGTTCCGGGATAGGAACTCCGGGATCCCAGGTCGGACGGGTCAAAGGGCAGCCAGCAGTTCACCATTTTCAAGTGATCGGGCTTAGAGGGTTGGGACGCCATGGTGCTTTTTCCATTTGGGACAGTAGTCATTAAACGGAAGTCGTGAGCTTTGGGCCCAACAGGGGAGAACACCATTATTTCACTTGTCAGTTTTTAATCAAGCGGAAGGAGCTCATTCTTCTAATAGCCAATCGGCGAGACATCATTCATTGTCTCGGTGACTAGAAGTTCTAGTCGATGTGAAAGCATGCCTCAAAGATCCCTGGGTCTCCCCGACGGCAAAAGGGGGACAGTGGTGAGAAGTTTTTCCTTAGTGTAATGGCCCAGTGAAACCGCGATGTCTCACAGACAACCAAGATTTGATTTTGTTTTCTACCTTGTGGTGGTCGGAAGGGCGGATTCTGGAGCTCCGAGGGGTGAGCGAGATTTTCCCCTTGGAACAGCAGATGGGGAGAGGACTCCTGAATGGCATAACCCAGAAGTCAGACGGACGCCGAGTACGGATGACTTGGTTCCACTGTATGCACATCCCATCTATAATTTTCCATATTGCCCTTTGAATCAATCGAGTTATGCATCTTCATGTTAGGGTCCATATCGGCATATGTTCATGACTATCCTTCCAACACCCATGTTGTTTTATTCTAACATTTGCATGCTATAGGTTTATTGGCAATCGTCACAGCGAAACAATTTTGTCACGGCGATTGGGATGTAAGGGATGCACATCGGGGGAAGTCATTGCTATCACACTAAGGTCTTAGTGAGAGACCCTCAGTCTCACCAACCTTACACATAGGTTCCATTTGAATTTACTTCTAGTGAGAATATGGTGGACTCTCTCGGCATAAGCTTTGCGGTGTCCCGCTAAATGACATTTGGGTTTTGTTTCGGCCAAGCATGAGTTTGCGGCAGGAGGTTACAACGAAAAGGCCAGGTCTTGCTAATAGGTAACAAAGGTTTTCGGCATGAGATCTTCTTTCTCTTGGCGAACAAAGGGGTACCTCGGGGTGGCTTTTGGTAAAGCAAGAGAATTCTACATGAGGTTTCCCCGACATCATTATGTCTCGCCAAAATCGCGATGAGTTCTCTGTCGGCAAGAAGGCCAAAATATCTTGGCGAAACATAACTGCTTGGTGTAGGTCATTCGTTTCGGTGTAAAGTCTTGGTGAGGTGCCCGGAGTCTCAACGAATGAAGTGATGAAGTCGCCCTATCGGCATGACAATGGGGTTGTTATAGTGGCATGTGAATAAGCGGATACCTTTGGTGAAACATTGCATGATCGACAAAGGGTCTCGCCAAAAATTGAAAGCTATAGCGAAGCGGGTAAAGCGGGTTGTGCATCTTGGTGAGAGTCTTCTTTTGTCTTGGCGACCCGAAGTTTTAGTCGTTGTGAAAATATGTCTCGGAGAAAGGTCTTGCTGACATTCAAATGTCTTGTCGACTGTCAAGGTGCAAAACGGGCTCGGAGATAGGGTAGGTCATTGGATTTTCATCGTAAGTGTTCATGGTAATGGAGAAGTCGGAGCCCGAAGCCCGGAAGGCCTAGAATGATTTTCCCTTTCGGAATGGTGAAGGAGGGACGGACCTCCGGCAGCCGGGACCCAGTGGGGGGAAAGTCCATTTACAGTTCAGATTGGGATTCCAGCAAATGGACGATGGCGGACCCAGGAGGCTGGAAGGATGAGGTCCTATGGGCATAGGGACATGGTAAATGTTGTAGGGAAACCCGAGGGGGTGAACCCGAAGGGTCCTTTGGAGTTGCAAATTTCTACAATATTTCACATGCTTTCCATAGCCCTAAGATTTCTACATGAGTCCTCATCATTGGCTTTTACTTATTTCTTGCCATATTACTCCATATGTGCCCTTGGCTCTTACATTTTTTGCATTTTGGTTCCTATTGACAGAGGTTCGTGACTGATTCCTTGACTCATGTTACATTTTCTGCTTGCATGAGTCTGCATTGCCTATCGGCAAGACTCATTCGATGTCACGGCGATCATAGGTCCTCTACAGTTTTCATTCGGTAGGACGCTTCTTTTGTTTTGGCGACTACGGAGGCTCCTATCGGCATATGTTTCGGCCATCGGGGTAGTGTCATGCCGATCATCTTTTGTTTCCTCGACTTTGCATTTTGGTGGCTCATCGGTATAGATGGAACGCTTTCGGTGTTGGGTCATAGCGATACACATATGCTACACTAACAGACTACAATGGGTTTACTTCAATCAACTTTTGATATAAGGTTGTAACTCTCAGCCTATGGTCTCAGCGAATGAATATGTCTCGCCAATTTCACATTTGGTCTTCTTTCGGTGTGAGTTCATTCTGGTCACACCGACATCTGCATGAGCCTTTATCGGTATAAGTCTCACTTTCTCTCAGCAACCTGTGGTACCGGTGTGACTTTCATTGTGACTTAGCAAATTCTATATAATGTCTTGTTGAAGGTTCGTGGTTATAGCAACATGTTTGAGGCATATGGGCTTTGTCAGTAAGAAAGACAAAGTGTCTTGGGGACGGTGAATATACCAAAGGGTACCACTCGGTGAAACAACAGATGATCATTATAGGGTCTCCCCGACACTCAAAAGTTATGCCAAACGAGGATGTCGGTGGGACAACCTTTAAGCAGGGGAATGTCTTGGTGAACGGGGTATGCTATGCCAACAAAGAGAGAGCCCTCATAGGGAGATTTTCAAGTCAGGGAGAGGTCTCGCCAACCTGATGATGTCTCCCCGACTAGCCTCGTGTTCGCCCAAGGTTGAGGGGGTCGACGTAAGGTCTTCGCAAACATTAGGATTCTCGCTACACAAGCAACGACTTTGGCAAGAGTGGGGAGCTCGTGGTAAGGTCCTAGCGAAAGATGGATGTCTCCCCGACAGATAGGACCCAAGCCCGGCGAAAGTGAACATGCTCGGCGGGAGGTTTCGCCGAAAGACGAATGTCTTGGCAAAACAAACAGACATCGATAAAGTAATTGGATCCTGCCATGATCTCCTAGCAACCTGGTTTGGTTCTACTGACTGAGGACCCCGGTGTGAGAATTACAGGGTCCTGACGACCAAATACAAACCTAGGAAGGCTTTTGATGAAATGCAGGACGACCGAAGCGACGTCTCCCCGAACTCAGAGGGTTACAACGAGTGAAAGAATAGAGCTCGATGAAAGGAAAAATGTTCTCCGAAAGGTCTCGCCAAAGGACGAATGTCACAGGGACACAAATGAATCAGTAAAGCCACTAGATCCCACCAATGGAAACCTGAAGGGTTGGACCCGAAGGGTCTCATAAGAAAACTACCAAGGGAACTCCGCAAAGGAAGAAGACTTGCCAAAAATTAGGTAGGTGAATTTGGTAAGGGAAATTTTATCATTTGAAGGCACATGAGCAATTTGGGGCCTAGAAAAAAGGGAACGCAAAACAAGATGGGAGAAAACCAGCCCATCAAGAGCGAGAAAAAAAAGGGGGGTCCTTGCCTATGGTGGGGCAGGTGTGCAAAACATGCACAATAGATGTTAAAATGTTGAAGTGGTTGAAAATAATACTGATTCACCCCCATCTCAGTATTATATTTATTTAACAAGGCTCAATAATTTTTATTCCTTCACCTGAGTTAGCAGTCTCGTCATCATGATTTGGCATAGTGGATACTTCCTATGTATTAGCCATATCTTTAAAATTATTTCTTTCCTACCTCTTCACATCTTCCCATATTTTTTCTACATTCGCCATATTTGGAGGTGCAAGCATTGACTAAGAAGAGGTAAGGGGAAATATGGAAGCAAGTTGGTTCATCAAGGGAATGTTTTTTGGGGACAGCAAAATTTTAGACACTTGCTTTGGCAAGCCCCACATATGGGATAGAAAATATTTAGGTAAAGCAATGGAAGGAACAAAAGGGGGAATGGAAAGGATGGTAGATTTCAAGGTAGAGATAGAGAATTAGGGCATGGAGAGAGTCGATGAAGAAGGGGAAGAACTAGTGGAGGAAGGAGGAGAGGATTCCACTAGAATGATAGAAGTAATGGGAGTGAAAGATATAAGGTGGATAGAAAGATTGATGTTCAACAGAGGGGAAAGGATGGGTGGAGGTGGAGTGCAAATGGAAGAAGTAAGAGGAGAAGAAGAAGGTGGTGAAGGTGGAGGTAGATGAGTTGGAGAAGAGGGACCTTTAGAATCCTCCAATGGTGAAGGCTCTTCCCTAACAGTTTCCATGACAACCATGCTAGTCATTTTGGCCTTCTTAGATGTGGGCCTACTACCCTCTATAACTTTTGTCTTGTAAACTTGTTGCTTCTCAGTGGGCTATCTCTCGTGAACTTATTTTCTCTTCTTAGCCCATGTTTTTGGACTAGAATGTGCACCCTTATAGTTAATAGAACTCATGCTTGTATCTTCTTCATCCATCTTTTCATCATCATCATCATTACCTTCTGCTTCCATTTCTCTCTCACCATATGTGAGTTCAATTTTTTGTTCTTGTAGAAGGGTGACTTATGTTTCAACCCATTGCTTCATTCTTATTAGCACCAAATTAGTGACACATGAATATTGTTCTCCTCTTCTCCCATATAGTCAAGCAATAGAAGAGGCAGATTCACAACCTTGTTGTATGCATCCTCATCAAGGAGATTCTCATCTTTCTTTAGTTGGTTTGGCACTGTAAAAAAATAAAGAGTATGAATTAACTCAATGAAGACCCTCATGTACATCCTTTTCTTGACTTCTTGATCGTTTTCACAATTCACCCAAAAATCCTAAATATATAATTGGTGAGCATGTTGTTTCTACATCTTACCTAAAGGATTGAAGAAACCTCACATAGTATGAAATTGTGATCCAAACTCATAGATCTCAATATCAGAATGATCAATAGATGGTGCAAATGGAAAAGAGTACAAAGCTCTTCCCAAAGTTATGGGGTAATGTGCCCCAACTCGATGCTTAGATTGCAGTTCATGTGAAGAGTATAATTACCAAGTCAAATCCAATAACACAATTTGATTTGTTAAATACTTGGGAAGCCTATAAGGTTCCCTAGAGAAGCCTTCAATTCTAAAATATGTAAAATTGAGGAATTGGATAAACCAATACCCAAAACTCTTCACCATTTCTTTTGTGGAATGAGACATTATCACACCAAAATTCCCTTGTAGTGTCCTGAAAATGTGCATAGTGAATGCATCATTCACTCTTTTGTAGTGATGTTTGGCATTTCAATACTGGAGATATGGGTAAATGTAGTCATATGGATCCGTTCTATGGTTACCCTTGAATGAAAATCCTCTATATTGGAAATTTGTCGCCAAAAGATAAATAACATATGAGGTCAGATAAAATTTTGAGGTCTTCTTTACCATTGAGAAATTCTCATGAAGGTTGTCAATAATGGCCTTGGCCCAACCAAATTTAAATCTCCCTCTTAAGAACTCCTTGATGAAATAGTACATCCACTCCTCAAATGTAGAAGCAGCTAGCATACCTCCAATCCTGGTTAGGAGTGTGACCAACTCATTGACTTCATTGAAATCACTCCTATATAATGTATTGGAAAATTTTTCCACACTCACTTGAGATGTCTCCATCCATTTCTTAGTAATAACCTACAAGAAGCCTCTAGGATTGATCTTCCATACAGTTGCCACATAGTCCCAACTTATAATCTCCATTTTTGAAAATGATGGGATTCTAAACACCATGACTATTGAAGGAGATGATAAATGTTCTAACACTCCCCCCTCAGCTGTGATAATCCTTCGAGAGTCCTTATGATAACATGTGAGGATTAGCTAAGGGAAAACGAAAGAAGAGGCAAACCCAGTAGCCTATGTAATTCCACTTTGTCTGATTTTCTTGGCCAAATTCATATTTGGGGAAGTTAAAGTCCTTTCCCTGAATTCTTTAGTATCGATATGGCTGAGATTCGTGTTAGATGTCTTCTCCCAAGTGAAGGTGATTTTCAAAGTAAATTCAACACCATGGAAATCAAACTCCATCTTGGCAACCTGTTTGAATTTTTCCATAAATCTATAAAGATAACATGTAATAAGAAATTTTGACCATGATGAGAAAAATTAATTGATTCCCACCTAAATCTTGCATAATCATAGGTAAATCATAAAATTTTATCTTAAAATCATCAAATGCATGAATGAAATCATTAAAATCATCAATTTTCAATTTGTTTCATCCATTTGTAAATTTTCAACTTTTGCATGGATTGAGGAGATGCGATGATGCACGCTTTGTGGGGATGGTGAGTGTTGGCACACAGGAATGGAATTCCATAGCGAGAAAATTGCATCATCGAACCTACATCATAGAATCTTGCAATGGGATTTCGACAATGAAAGTTTTGTATCACTTTAGACGAAGACTTGGCTTTTAACGTAAGTTAATTTTATGACGCATAATAACTAAAGTGAATTTTAGGTAGTTTCCACATGGAATTCCATAAGGAAAATTTCACAACGAAATCATCATGAGCGGTCTGTGCATTAGGTTGAAACTTGGACTTAGGTGCAAACTCAAATTGCTAGGATTGGAAGTTTCAAATATTTTCAAAGTAACACGTTATTGTAAACCATTTTACAGTGATCTATGGATAAAGTCCCATAGGCTAATGCCTTGCAGGATTTTTTGAAATGCGGGGATTATCTTCGTGGAGGTCAAAGCACACAGCAAAATGGTATGGACATCCACATAGGAAAGTCCACAATGGAAACCCACATAAACTCAAAAAAATATAAAGTTTAGTATGAAGTCAAATGCACGAGTCCACTCAGTATGCTCCTCGTATTTGGTTCTCTGGTCAGTGTCAGTGTATTGGTTCTAAGGGTAGCTCTGGAGTTTTGGCTCTTTTTTGGGATCCTCGTAAGGTTGTTCCTCGCTGGTGGATTTCTAGCCATTCCTCTATCTCGATGGTGGCTTCGATTTTGGACTCTGGTGAGACTATTTTGGTTAGTAATGTTTATGCTCCAGTTGACTTCTGGGGTAAAGGCCAGCTTTGGGCCCATATTAGGTATGTTAGGTCCTATGCTCCTTGCTTGCCTTGGATCCTAGCTGGTGATTTCAATCTTTTTTTGTGTCTAGAGGAGAAAAGAGGGGGGATGCTGAGACTGGGTCTTGCTTCTGATTTGTTCCAAGCCAATGTGGACTCTCTTGCTCTTGTTCATGTTAAACCTATTAATGGCTTATTTACTTGGAATAATAGGAGTGGGCCAGAGGCGATTTCTGAGCAGCTGGATAGGTTTCTTGTTTCTTGTTTTTGGGTTGGGGGCAGTTTGGTTATTGGCTTTGAGATTCTTGATTGGTGTGGATCTGATCATTGGCCAATTAAGTTTTCAGCTTCTCCTTTTCCTATTCCAAAGAATCCTCCTTTCAAATTTTAGCTTATGTGGCTCTGTGATTCTTCTTTGTTTAATCTTATTGAGCAGTGGTGGTTGGATGGTGCCCCGGCCTATGGCTCAGCTATGTACTCTTTTGTTAAGAAGCTGCAAAGTGTCAAGTATCATCTTAAGCATTGGAATTGGCTTTGTTTTGACAATTTTTGGGCCAAGAAAAGGGAAGCTCAGGAGTGTCTTCCTATTGTTACTCACCAGATGAGGGATTTGGGATTTTCAAAGGCTCTTGGGCATGCTGAGTCCCAGGCTCTTAAAGTGGTGGAGGAGTGAGAACTTCGTGAGGAGATATTCTGGAAACAGAAGGCTCGGGTTGACTGGCTTTGAGAGGGTGATAGGAATACTACCTTCTTCCATCATTCTGTGCAGGCCCATCGAAATAAGTGTTATATTTCTTCTCTTGTTAATTATGATGGCTTAGTTTTATCCTCTCAACAGGCTTTATCTAGAGAAGCTTGCCAATTCTACTCCTCTCTATTTACTAAGGATTCTCCTCCTTCTGATGTTGACAATAATATGATTCTTTCTTGTATTCCTTCTTTGGCCTCTAATGAGTTGAATGCTTCTCTTATGCACCCGATTACTTTGTCTGAAGTGGAGGAGGTTGTTTTTGGGATGAATAAGGGGAAAGCTCCTGGCCCTGATGGGTTCCCTATTGAATTTTTCCAAGAGTTTTGGGAAATTGTGAAGTTGGATTTGGTGGAGGTTGTCAGGGAATATTTTCATAACAAGTAGATGCTTCGGGCCTTGAATGCTACTTTTCTTGTCCTCATTCCTAAGAAGGAGGGTGCTGATAGGTTTGATTTCTTTTGACCTATTGCACTTTGTAATGTGGTGTATAAGATTATTACAAAGCTGATTGCAGAGCGGCTTAAATCTTGATTTCCTGTTGTTATCTCAGAGGAACAAGGAGGTTTTGTGGCTGGTTTTCAGA
Organism: Sequoia sempervirens; assembly: GCA_007258455.2. Classification (NCBI taxonomy): domain Eukaryota; kingdom Viridiplantae; phylum Streptophyta; class Pinopsida; order Cupressales; family Cupressaceae; genus Sequoia; species Sequoia sempervirens. The sequence goes on from VDFB02271358.1 coordinate 792,569,220, forward strand.
TTCTGGATGGGGTGGTGATCGCCTCAGAGGTCATTCATTCCATGGCGATCTCTAAGGAAAGATCTATGTTCAGCAAGCTGGATATGGCTAAAGCTTATGATAGAGTTAAATGGAGTTTCCTTTAGAAGATTTCGTTGGCCTTTGGGTTTTCTTCTGACTGGGTCAGTTGGACTATGAGTTGTGTGACCTCCTCTTCCTTCTCAGTTATTGTGAATGGGGAACCTTCTGAGCTTTTTGGTGCTTCTAGGGGTCTTCGTTAGGGGGATCCACTTTCTCCCTATCTCTTTATTCTTATGGCTGAAGGGCTTGGGTGCTTTCTTAAATCTTGGGTCTCTCAGGGTGGGATTTAAGGTTGGTAGTGGGGGATGTGTCTGCCTACTCTTTCTCACCTCCAGTTTGTGGATGACACCTCTCTTATGGGGCTAGCTCGTCCTCATGTAGCCGATTCCTTTAGGAAAGCTTTGGACATCTACCTTGCTGCTTCAGGTTAGAAAGTTAATGAGGAGAAGTCTTCTATTTTTTCTTTAATAATCCTTTGGCCATCCAGAGGAGGATTACTGCTATTTTGAGGTTTCAAATTGGATCTCTCCCCTTTGTCTATCTGGGGATTCCTCTTGCTATTGGGCGTCAACCCAGATCTTCTTGGCAGATGTTGCTTGATAAGTTTCAGAAGAATATAACACATTGGACTCATTGGTGGCTGTCTACTGCTGCTAGAGTTACCCTCCTTCAGTCTGTTATCCAGGCCCTTCCCATCTATAGGTGTTTTTTTCAATCAACCCCTATGTATTTCCTTCGAGAATTTGATGCTCTCTCTTGGTAATTCCTTTGGAGTGGTAACTTGATGACTTCTAAGTGGAGCCTTATTAAATGGGATTATGTCTGTAGACCAAAGCAGGAGGGTGGTCTTAGTTTACGCTCTTCAATTTTGAATGGGCAAGTTCTTGCGGCGAAGCTTTACTGGCGCTAGTGTACTAATCAACACCAGTTGTGGGCCCGTGTTCTTAACTATAAGTATCTTTGTGGTGCTGCTTCTTATGAGGTTCCTCGCTATCCTCTGGAGGGGAGTGGTTCTATGATTTGGTCTACTGTGAAAGTGGGAGCTTAGTTGATTAAGCGGGCGCTTTTTTTGATCTGTCACTTAGGATCTCAAGCTCTTTTTTGGTGGGATTCTTGGGATGATCACCCACCTATTCTTTCTACTTTTCCCCATCTTCAATCCCTCTGTGATTTTTTTACTGCTGCTAGTTAGGACACCGTTGAGCACTACAAGATTGCTGAGCATTGTGGCTCTGTTGTCTCTTTTCACTGGAAGCACCCTTCTGAGTGGCCTCCTGGGGGCTCTGAGGGGGATAGGCAGGAGCTTGCTCAAATTTTGGCTTCTCGGGCTTGTAATTCGTTGAGGGGACCTGATATTTTAGCTTGGGATGGCTCTGATAAGTTTGGGAAGTACTCTATGTTTTCTAGCTATAAGCATTTGGGTCGGCAGTTGTTTTGGGCTATTGAGGTCCCTTGGTGGAAGTATGTTTGGTATAAGTTCTCTTGGCCCAAGTGCAATTTCTTCATGTGGTTGGTGGTTCAAAACCAGTTTCTTACTTGGGATAATTTATGCAAGCGGGGTTTCCAAGGTCCCTCTTGTTGTGTGTTGTGTCGTGAGGCTGAGGAGTGTGCTTCTCATCTCTTCTTCCAATTTTCCTATGCTCGGGAGATTTGGCATCGTTGGTGGCAGGTGTGGAATGTGCCTGGTACGCATGTTTCCTCTTTGGCTGAGTTTGTGGATCGGGGGAGTAGGGCCCCTATTTCTACTTCCTTTCTTCAAGCTGCTTGGGCGATTGGCCCTTCCCTCATTATTTGGAATCTTTGGTTGGAGAGGAATTGGAAAATTTTTCAGGATGTGCTGATGGGAGCCCCTCGCTTGTGGTGGAAAATTTTTCATTTTGTGGGAGAAATGGTCGTGGCTAAGTGTGATCTAACTATTCCAATTGCTCCTTCGTATGTTGGTTGTTTCAACTGCCTTCATCTTCCTCCTTCGCATTGGTAGCTTATGCGCAACAGGGGTAGGCATCCTACACCGAAGGTGAATAGGGAGGGAAGATGGTCTCCTCCTCCTCAAGGCACCCTAAAAATTAACATGGATGGCTCTTCTCGTGGAAACCCTAGTCATGCTGGTATTGGTGGTGTTGGTCGGGATAGTTCTGGGGATGTTCAATTCATTTTCTCTATTTATAAGGGTCTTCATACTAATAATCTTATGGAGGCTCAGGCAATTTTATTGGCTATGGAGCGTGGCAGCCAGTTGGGGTGGCGCAGGATTTTGTGTGAATCTGACTCCCAGGTTGTGGTGAACTTGCTGAATAGGCAGAGGTTAGATGATGTCAGTTGGCAGCTGGCTTTGGTTATTGAACAAATTCTCAATCTTTTTGTTTATCTTGAGTTTGTTACTTTCACTCATATTCCTAGGGAGTGGAATGGTGTTGCTAATTGTTTCGCTAAATGGGCTTCTAATCATTTTCATGATTGGAATTTGGTTGATCGGGGTCAATTACCCCCTAATTTGTCTCAACAGTTGGACCATTTGGTGGAGCTGGATAAGGCTTTGTAATGACTTTTCTCTGTAATTTTCTTGTGTTTTAATAAATTTTTACCCCTCTTTTATGTTAAATGCACGAGTCCACTAATCAAGCGGGAGTGAACACAACTCTTGCCATTTTAAATTGAAGTACCCTTAAACATGAATTTTTGCAAGCATAAAAGCACTTTGAGAAAATTGATAAGATAGGATGTATGGATTTTGTAGACGCATAAAAATGTCCTCATAATTATTTTTATTCATTGCATGGTTTATTTCATCATCTGCATAATCATTTCTTTACCTATGGCCATTACATGTTTCGTTCATTAAATATTTCATTTAATCATTCACATAAAACCATTAAATATTGCATAATAGTTTATAAATCCATTTCATTTAATATATTTAAATAATCATTACATGTCATTAAGTCACTTCATAAGCATTTACCATCGTTTGCATAGTCATACATAGTACGCTGCATTAAGATAGTTACACAACCATTTATTCATCATTGGCATAGTCATTTTCATCAATTTTATTTATGTAACCATTAAAAACATTCATATTCCTTATGCATTTATAAAAGGTCATAAAAATCCCACCTAATCCTTTGTCCCACATTCTTCCCAAAATGTGGGCTTACCTAATCAATTCAGCTATAAAAGCAAACTTCCTTCATGCATTTTAGGACACAAATTGCAATCTTATTCTGATCTCATCCAATTCCTTAGAGCTTTTGAGAGTAAATGTAAGATATTGTGGAAGAGGATAACAATGGAGTGAATTTCTTGTGAATGCATATGGATTTTTCATAGTATAGTTTTTGTTATTGCATATGTTCTCATTTTACAGAAACTTTATTGATGTCATCTTGAAAGGTTGATTTGGATTTACAGATTTAATCATTTGGCTCTTTCAGTTTTTGAATATGCACATAATAGTGAACCCAACATGAACATTAGTGAAAATCATCCTTAGTCAATGTCTTATGTTTCTTTTCACGCTGTTTATCAAATATTTCATCAACATAGTCATTTGCATTTAATTCAAGATCAATACATGGATTATCATAATATGACAATGACTTTTGCAGCAATCTGATATGCCAAGTAACGTTTTCATGTATGTTTTGTTAAATCATTTGACGAACCAACGAATCATTGAATTATTAAATCTTATATGCAGCTAATAGTGATTTTATCAGCGATTTCAAAAGGTGATGGCGTTTTCATAGGCTGATCCGATACATGAGAATCTGACTGTTTTCCTTTCATGCTATGATACTAACATTTGTATGCTAAAAGGCAACCTCTGGAATCGTCTTCTCTTGTATTGGCGGTGGTCTTAAATATTTGTAATGTTTATAAAAGTCTACTTGTTTAATGTGAATCTCGCCAGCAACATATTTGTCCTTTTAAAGTCTTGAAGTTAAAAGCTTCTGGCATAACATATGCATGTTCAAAGTCACTTTATGTTTTGCTAAATCTTCGATCTCTGTATGTAGAAAGTTGGTCTGGATGTTTAAGAGGAGACACCATTAAAATTGCTTTGCCATGATCTTCTTTCACAATCTTGCTCTTGAATGTGTTCGAGCCAAATATAATAATTCTTTTTTTTTTTAACAATCTTCCAAACTGGTATTTGCATGTAGCTTAATGAAGTGTGCTTTTTGCTGTGATGCTGATCATTCTGATTAAATTCCTTTCTGATTGGTATTCCTCTGCACGAAATGTCTGCATAATGATAATCACTTTGTGAGGCATGAGATTTATCCTCATCCATTTCAGGTACTACTTTTTATCTTTTGTGTGGCGAGTGGCTCTCTTTTCTACATGCTTGTCCCTGAATTCTCTTTGTGGTGTATTAATGGCAGCAATTGGAAATATCATTATTTTCTGATATTTGTTTGTTGATCTTTCCATATGGTATCCTCATTGGTTTATCATAGAATGGAAAGCCCTGCATATGTCGAAGTGCATTGCTTGTAGTTGTAACTTCATCAAAAACAATAAACACCTGACCTTTGAGCTTCATATCGACTATCATTCCACATTGGGAGAAGAGTGCATAAAGAGATTTCTCGATCTCTTCTTTTTTTAAAAACCTTCTCATTGAGACTGTTTATAACGTTAATTGTTTGATTGTTGACGTAAATCATTTGATATTTGATTAATCTCAGCATGAAAGGATAATGTCTCAACAGCGCCGCTTGCCATGATTTTCCCCACTAAAAGAGCTTAAAGAAGAAACGCTGAACAAGACCCTTCTGCAAAAGAATACACTTGCCTATTTTCGCCTGTGTCTGATAACTGGCAACATTCCTTCAAAAATGTCATTCCATTTTGAGTTTCCTGCAATCACATCATTCCATTTTTGCAATCACTATCTTTCAATTCTGAGCGTGGCCTGCAAACATTTCATTTCATTCTGAAAGTATCCTGTGATCATGGCATTTTCTAAGCAATCCATTTTAAACGTATCCTGCAATCACAATATTTCACATCCGGCAAAATATGGTTTTACTAATAAAAGGCTATCGGCATTTCTATTTTTCTTGAGTTTCTAAGATTAGATGAAATAAGATTTTAACGTAGATTTTAATTAGCTTTGATTTATAATTTAACATGGATTTTAATTAGCTTTAATTTAGATTATTTGCACAGATTTTAATTAGCTTTGATTTAGATTTTTTACGTAGATTTAAATTACTTTAATTTAGATTTTAAGCAATTTTAGATATAACGTAGATCTAATTTAGACTTGAATTAACTTTAATTACATCTAATTTAGATTTTAAGTTAGAATTAACTTTAGTTTAGATTTTAAATTAGATTCTAATTAAAATTAACGTTAATTTAGATTTAATCTTTTAGATTCAAATTTTAATTTAGAATTTAACTTTTAAATTTAGCTTTTACTTTAGATTTAGTGTTTTTTTTACATTTGATTGCTAATTTAGAATTTAGACTTAATTTAAACTAATTTACATTAGATTCTAAGGTAAATGTTAATTTTCTTTTTACTTTAGTTTTGTTTGATTTTGGGGGCTAATTTTTCTAATTTGACTTTCTTGTAGGTTCATTTGACGAAGACTTGAAATCAAAACATATGCTTGTCGAAGAAAGGAAGCATGAAATTACTAATGAGATTTTGATGCAGGACATTCATTGAAGACTTGATTTTGAAACTAATTTTCTGTATAGCGTACAAAAGACTTCAATTGGTCCTTAAAAAGAATAATTTTCTTCTTTCATATAGATTTAACTAGGGGGTAACAAACACTATTTTCTATGCTTGTAAATATGGTAGGTATTATGCTCTCACCTTGTGCAAACTTGGTAATCAGAAAGCCAGACCCATCTTTTTCTATGTCAATCCCTTAGAGGGGCCTACCTCGAAAGAGGGAATGACTCCAACTGGTTTTTCGCTCAGGCCGGTATATAAATGGATAATACTAAACTGTCAAGTCCTCATGGTATGTAGGCCTTAGCCATGCAGTGTCATTCAAAATAGGGTACCTATCTTTTCTTTTAAAGGTATAAGAGCCCCTTGGAAAGTGATTAAATCCTTAAGTGGCTTGTTGGACACTTGCCAGGTACCATGTCCTTGAGTATTCACTAAGAACCACTGTTTTAGTAGCCAAAAACCTTTTATTTGTCAATACAAGAGGGACCACCTCTCCTGTTATCCCATGTTCTTGAGGCTCTTAGTAGATATGAAGACTTCATCATGGGAGATTCATGAGAACTCAAAGCTTGGTTGACCCAAAGAAGTGAGTGTCATAGAGGAGATCAAGTGTGGCCAAGCTTCTAAGTCATCCACTAAGAGTAAGCATGATTGGAGTAATCCAAGTGGGATCCAACAAATATTGTCCTTGCCAACCTTAGGATTTGTGCTTGTATTTCTAAAATCAAACAACATTCACAATCTAAAATAAACTCAAAAACTTTTTTATCTATGGTGTCATGCATGTGTGTATTCAAAACACTATAAAAAAAATCAAACATCACACCAAAATTTGATAACATTTCAACATTGACACAAACTGAGCCAACATTTTTCCAAACAAGCTCTTTAAACCAAATATTTTCTCACTTCATTTCCCATCATTCCATCAAATTCATTTAGCTTACTTGCATGACTTAAACAAATCTTAGGTTGCATACACCTTTTTGAAAACTTTGGAATAGGGAAACATACCATATCTTGTCATAGGCCCATTACTACAAAGAAAAGTTATCATTGACCTTATCATTTTCCACATCAGTCCTTGTCATTTCTGTGTAACCTTTAAACTCATCAGTCTAGTTGAAGGCTTACCTTGTCAAACTTGTCACTTGTCATCCACTCTGCTTGAGGTTGTTGATAATTTTTTTGGAAACGTTGGACTATCCTAGGTTGGCTAGTAACTCCTTCCTTAAGTTTCACAACAAAGGTGCATAGTTCATATCATAGTCATCTCAACTGCATGTCATATTTTTCATAATGCTTTGCATTAGCATCATTCCCCTTGTAGACTTGGTCATACTTTAGATTATAGTGACATTGTCATTACCCTCATTTAGGCATATCTTATTCTAAAAATACAAAAAACATAGTCTTAATCTCATATCATTTTCATTCCCCATTTTGAGCAAATCTTTTTATAGTTGAAACTAGATTACAAAATAAGCGTAGGCCCATAGATTTCTTTGATGATGATGAAGATATTTACAACTACACTAGCACTTTAAATCTTGACAATGCATCTAATGATTCTCATGACAATACCTTTGGAACAAAAGACAACACAAGTTTGAGACCTTCATCTCATGAGCAAGCAAAGATAACAAACTATTTTGACCAATTCTTCATTAGGGATAAAGATGGAAATGTATACATAGAGAGGTAGAGGTTGCTGCTCAAAATCCTAAAGTTTCCTATCTAGTGGATGAAATTTTCATGCTAGACCCTCAAATATTCTTGGCTAAGCTATTGTATGAAGGAGTCAAATTACCCCAAGGATTTCATGTCGATACCGTACACGCTACAACGCCACCAAAGGACAACACACAAACAAGCCAAGGACAATATTCACCACAACTTGTAGTTTCCATACGTATTGAAGTGACAAGCCAAAATACCACAACCACCAACAACTCATCAATCCCAACCACATAATCTATGACACAAACCACATCACAACTATTATTCATAACACAACCCTTGGGCTCAACATTTACTTCCTTTAGGTCATCATCTCAGGCCATAGGGGCATCCAAATCTAACATCCTGGGAAAGCCTAATCCAAGAAAGGTTCTTATCCAAGGATCTCAATTGAACACAAACGCCACGTCATAGGGTCCTCTTGTCAATACCAACACCTTGCAAGGGAAAAACATGAACATTCCATCCAGTCAAAACATAAACATTTCACATGGCCATAACTCTTTTTAGCAAGGGCAAGGATCACAAATCACAAAAACATCAAATCCTTTCAACATATCATATGGATCCTCTTTTGGACATCAAAATACACACAGAAAAGTACAATAAAATATGGCAACTTCACACATTCTAACATATACATCACATGTTCATACATATGGACATGGTCAAAATCCACCCCACATGTGTCACATGTCATCTCAACATAATACAAACATGGAATTTCAACATAATGTCACCCAAAATCCCATAATAAATGCATTGACTTCTCAGGTGACTGCTTTACAAAAACAAGTGGAAGGAATGCAACTATCAAACAAGAAAACATACACATCACATGAATTACATCCATATCCATATGATCCTAGCATTTACATGCTACCTTTCCCTCATGGGTACATCATACCTAACTTCACGAAATATAAGGTAAAGACAAATCTACTTGAACACATAAGGGAACTTACCACATTGTGTGTAAATGTGGCCCTTGAACACACTTAGTTGATGAGACTATTTCCTGGAAGTCTTGTCGGTCCTGCACTTGAATGGTTTGCATTACTACCTAAAGGATCTATAAAATAATGGGATAACTTAGCCAACAAGTTTGTGGAAAACTATATCTATAACATTGAGAATGATATTACAATAGCTAGCCTATGCCACATGACATAAGACAAGGGTGAGACTTTCATTAAATTTTTCCAAAGATGGCATAGCATGGCAAGTCGATGTCCTATAGAAATTCCTGAAAAACAAAAGGTTGACATGTTTTTTGAGAATCTCAAATCCAAATTAAAACATCCACTGCAAGTACATTATTGTACAATTTTTTTAGACTTGGTAGAAAATGTATTAATTTCCCAAGGTGAACTTTCATATGGTAGTAAAAGTACACAATAGACTTCCTCCAATGACAAAGGTAACTATTGGGAAAGAAACAAACATGTGACCAAAGACGGTGTTGTCGATGCTAAGGTGGTCAATAGGAATGGTCCTGTTGTGCAGTTTTGCACACACGCCCCACTGAAAGCAGGGACCCCCCTTTTTTGCTTTGGTTTTGGTGTCTTGGCCCTTTCATTTTGAGGTTTTATCTTACTCTGGCATGTGCTTAAATAATTATTTTGATTCCCTAAATTATTCCCCTAAGTTATTCATTGAAGATCTTTGATTTTGAGCTAAGTTCGGGTTTTCACTGAAGTTTGGGACTTTCCACCACAGCCATATTTTCCTAGATCCTATTCAAACTCTGGGTAAGCACTGTTGTTCAGAGATTTTTGGTCTTCATAGATTTCTGCATGGGCTGCATTTTTCTGGATTTGTCGGGTTCCCGAGTTTCCTGACTGTCTTGTCAAATTCATTTAATATAGTCTGTACCTTTGGTGAGAGATGTATTTAATTGATTTTGAATGATTATTATGTTATTATGCTTATTGCTTGCCATCATGGGAGCTGAGGAGTGCATTCTTGCAAGTGCTTGGTTGAATTTGAGGCGTTAAGTTTGCGAGTTGTTCAATTTGGTGGTGATTTCTTGTGCACTTTTCCCCTGTTCTTTGTGGACGCCATTGAATTTCACATTTACTGCTTTTGAGATCTATTTTTGCTTCACAATGGTATGTTTTCAATTGCCCTGCTTTGAATTGATGGTTGTAGATAACGCTTTGAAATTATAGAGTTTATTTGGGTTTAATTTTCTGTGTTATTTAAGCATTTTCATAACTAGGGTTGCGTAGAATTGTTTGATTTATGGTCTTCCAAGTCCTGAGTTCATCTATTTCTTTGCATTGTGAGGGGTCATGCTTGGGAAGTCGTGAGTTGTCCCTAGTGAGGCTTTAGCAGTTGAAATATTTAATTATGAGCTTGTCTATGCTTTAATGGCAGATTTGTAGGGTTTGACTTAGGGCATTGCCATTTATCTTTAGTTTGCTCTCAAGTTGGCTTAGAGTGTTAAGAGAATCCATAGAAATCCCATATTAAGCTTGCCCTAGGCTTAAATCTTTGGAATTCATGATCAATTTGATGTCATGTTTGAAGTCGTGATTTTGTGTCGCAATCCAGGTTTTGGCCTTAATCCAGGATTTTTCATTCCCTTGGGACAATTCACCTCTAGCAGATATTCCCAATTTCCTCTACTTTTCTAGAATCACTTTCACTTTTAGAGTTTCATACATTTCATGAATCTCCGTTGACTCCAGATTTTCCCAATCTTCTCCGTTTTCCCGATTTCCTTTGAGTTCCCAGAATTTGCATGCTATCAGAATTTTACCTTATCCACGGATTTCCGTTGACTCTGGATTTTCCTAAGGTCCTTGGTTCCCTATTTTTTCCAGATTTTGCAAAATGACTATCCCTTCGTGGAAATCCGTCTCTAGCGGATTTTCCTGAAATTTGGTGAAGTGCAATGAAATATGGGGTAGCATGATGTGTTAGTGATTTTCAATGCATTTTATTTTTAATTCATGCTATTCTATGATCTCCTATGTGGCTCATTGGCTGGTAATGATCAAATTTAATTGTTAGTAGGTGTTTCCATGACTATTCCACTAGAATCTGTCTAGCTCAGAATTTTTTGAAATTCCTCTTTGGCTTAGATTCTACTGGTGGCCTTGAAACCTGAAGTTTATCAAGAGAATTTTATATGAATTGTAATAACACCTTGATTGTATGAGGTTTATTCTAACGGTGTTTTTATGGATTAACATTTCCTTCCTGGGGTTTTTACTGCGATCTCCATGTTGGGTGCAGGCTGAATCTAGCAAGGCAGTGACTGGGTCTTTAATGTCTGATGCAGAAAGGATTAAGCTATAAATTAAGAGAAAACTCCTTGAGAGTAAGATAACATCAGTTTGGTCAGAGGTGACTGATACAAATGTTGGCCTTGGCATTATGAGGAATTTAAAGAAAGAATGGTGGCCGAGGATCTTCCCTTGGTGACTAGAAGAATGAAAGAATTAGGCTTGTCTCATGTGGTTGGTTTCCCTTCCATGGTGCAGTGTTATGAGCTTTTCCTCGAGTGTGTAGGGCACTATGACAGTGATACACAGAGGATTATTGGTCCTTAAGGGAGAGTTGTAGAAAATCTGAACCCTATTTCCATTGCTCAAAATTTTGATATTCCAGACAGGTCTCATGTGGTAGGATTCAGTATAGAGGTAGCTCAAGAGTTCTATGATGAACAAACTATGAAGTCACAATAGCTTATCAATTCCTAGCTGGAGAAGCCCAAGTCACACTATTCCAAATTGCCCAAGTAGCTATTCAAAGCAAAGTTCAAGGAGTACTATGATGCCATCATGTTTCTTAGCAGGGTAGTTGGATTGAAGAATGCTGGAATGTTCAAGAATTAGATGTGCCATGTGATTGTGAGGATGGAGCAGGAGAAGATTAACTACCATTGGGCGGGGGTCATTAGCGAAGTAATTCATAGGTAGTTTTCCAATGTGTTGCAAACAAAGACCTTCACAATGACTTCATATTTGGTTTATGCATTGGCAAGATTCCACCCCTACAAAGGATTGAGTACAAAAGGCACCTTTGGGCAGGATATCATCTATGAGGTTTACCCTCAATTGTAATTAGGAAGCTCAAGCTATAGGAGGGTGAATGATGCATTCACCATGCATATCACTAGATTGCTTCAAGGTGCAGAGCATGTGAGAGTTTCAGATCAGGAAAAGGAACTCATCAGGAAATACGGGGCATGGTTTATTCAGTTCCCAACTTTCTCTTGCATTCAGATTGATGGCTGCCAGAGGGCCCCATACAGACTTCCAAGATATCCTACTAATCACATTGTACTTGTGGAAGTCACTAGGAAGATCTGTGACTTTGATGCCATTGTCAAGAGGGACAAACATAAGACTAGTTTTGGTGGAGATTTCCCATTAAGGATTGGAACTAGAGAGGCTTGTTCTTCCATTGGTTCTGCCCAGGCTGTAGAGGAAGAAATGAGTACTCTTGGCCTATCTTTCCACTCCAAGAGGTCTAGATTTGATATTACATGAGAAGCTCAAAAGAAGGCCAATAGAGAGTATAGCCATAAGGTCGATTCGGAAGATTACTGGGCTAATTGTAGTGATGAATTTGAGGTCAGGAAGAAGAAGTTTTCTCACCTCCCAGTTGAGTCAATCCAACTATACAATGTGAGGGAAGTCTCAGACCAGCTTGATGATGATGGAAACTTGATCCAGGATCATGCTTATGAGGCAATAAAAGACAGACCAATTGGTGATATAGATTGGTTAGAAGAGGAAAATATAGAATTGAAACAGTTGATGGATCTAGTTATTAAATTCACCAAGATGTGGCTAAAGCATAAGCTTTGGGAGCTAGAAAATGAGGGAGTGAAATGTGCTTATGAGCTAATGGGAGATCTCAATCCTCACTCCACCTTTGAGAAGTTGACTGAGCATGATCCTAAGGGAAAAGGTAAGTTGGATTCTCCTTTTAAGATCAAGATCAAAGGTGTTTAAGAAATAGAAGCCCAGTAAGCAGAAAAGCAGAGAAAGCCAAAGGCTAAGAAGAGGACAAGAACTAAGAAGTCACAGAAAGAAACTAAAGAGAAAAATCTTGAGGTTGATTTGCCAGTGCCTAAGAGGAGAAGAATCATAAAATTGTCAGAGAAGGAAAGCTCCAAGGTTGGGGAAGAAGCGGCTACCCCACCAGTGGTAAATGTTGAAAGTTCAGAGGAGAAGGCCAAGGTGTATACAAGGAGGTCTAGGACTCCTTCTCCTAAGGATAGTGTGTCTAAGATGGACCTTCCTCCAGTTGTTTCTCATTAGGATCAGCATGGTCATGTGCCTTCCACCCATGAAGCTCAAGGAAAACTAGGTGAGTTAGAAAATGTTAAAGATCATCCAGATACTAAAGAAGAAGAATTTCATGAGGGTGATTTTCATAGTGCAAAAGCAAAAGTTGAAAAGATAATGCAATCACCCTTGGTTGCATATGCGGAGTCACCTACCAAGACTGAAGAGGTTAAATCACCTCCAATAGAAGAAGAAACGGTGAAGGTTCCCTCACATGTACATGAAGAAGAACATGCTGAAGAAAGGGAAGGTAAGACAGATGAAACTCTTGAGAAACAAAGTGAAGTGCAATTGGAATCCACTGTTCCTGGTTGGCTAGGCAAGGAAATAAGGATAAAATAGGTTGTTGTGGAAGATAGTCCACCGAATTGGGATGAGCTACTAACTAAGATCGGAAAAGATAAAGGTAAAAAGAAGGCTAGGGTGATTTCTAGGATTGAAAGGGATGAGGCTCACAATAGAGTTGTTCACATTGCCACCCCTGCTCCTGATAAAAATAGAGATAGTGTGGCTGGAAAGGATTATAATGTTCAGACTTTCAACTTAGGACTTACTTCTGTTGAGTAGGATATTGAATATTATGAGGGTTCTAGTGCAGTCATAGTAGGCAGGCTGAGAAAGGAAATAAAACCAAGCATGAGTTGAAAAGGGAGAATGAAAATCTTAGGAAATGCTTGGAGGAATTAATGAAGCCCCTGCAATCCATTAACCCTTCGGTTTCTGCTGCAAATCCTTTGCCTCGAGAGACCATTACCAAGCTTGAAAAAATGAAGGCTTCCAATCTTGCCACAATGAATTCGCTGCAAGGGGTGCGAAGCAAAGGTGATGAGGCCATTAAGGAGATTTTTTCAACTAGGAAGGATGCTATAAGGACAACTAATTGGTTGAAGGAAGTGTTGGCACAAGATAAGGAAGATATGAACCTCCTGCTGCAGAAAGCCAGAACTATCATGGAATTCACCAGGGATAAGTTAGTAACAGATAAAATTAGTCCTTCCTCCAGGGCTGCCAAACCTTGGGAGTGGTTTGAGGCATTGCAAATCAGGTAGAAAGTGTTGAAGAAGATTTACAAACAAAGAAGGAAGATTGATGACACCTTAACTGATGTGTATAATGGATCCATTGCCTTTTTTGAGATTATGATAGGGAGAAGGAATATTTCTCCCAAGTTCTTGAGTTTGGAACAATTGAGGAAGTGGTGGCATGATGTTTATGCACCAAATAATGATGATTCCATCTCTGAGCACCAGTTAGATGATGCAACTACATACATTGCTATCATTGACAAGTACTTAACATATAAGGTGGATTGGGACATGTCGGTAAAATAGTCAAGGGAGGAAATTACGTCAATTGAAAGGCAACTTAGGGTTTTTCCTTTACCACCTGCGGCCAACTTGGATAGGTTTCTTTTGAAAGTTCATGAAAAGCTAGATCGAAATAAAGACAAGGGGGAAGGCATTTAATGATTAGCTACATCAAGATTTGTGCTTCCCTATTATTTTTCCATGCATTGGTCCGAGCTACATTGGAGATCCCAGGGTGACTTGGATGAAGTTCATGCATTTAATGCATATTTTATTTTACTGGAATTTCTCTTGGCCGACTTGTTGTGCCATATTATTTTGTAAAATCTTATCTAGGCCGACATGTTTTGGGGGGTTCTATTTATATGGCATTTTGCCTCATTTGTAAGGGTAGAAGAAATTTTAGACATAGAAAAATAGAGAGTTAGTTAGAGAAAATTAGTAGAGCAAGTGTTCGCAAGTAGGTGTTCTCAAGCAAATATTGTAACAAAAAGTTGGAATTGTTGCTACAGTAGATAATTTGATGCAAGTAATGACATTGTGATTTGGTGCCATACTTGTGTTCTTTTGTCTTGCATGGTTCTTGTTATTCTATCTTTAAAATTGGTTTGAGTAGATTAATGTTTAGATTAGATTCAATTCAATGATGTTTATGATTTGATATTTGAAGTATTGCAGCAATCCCTGGTCCATACTTTTCGCAACCAATTGATTGTTAGTTGCTTTGCAAAGTTAGCCTGGACTTTATATTCATTGTGCTTAGTTCAATTGTGAGGGTTTATTCATTTCAATTGCAATAGGGTTGTTTCAATGAATGTTCACGATTTGAAAATCCAAACACCTTAAAAGATTGCACTGGTTTCTATAAGATTGTAGATCCATCTGGGTCAGTTAGAGATTAGTTTTGAGGGATTGGTCCATTTCGAGTGTTTGGTTATTTGCATTGTTAATCTTAGGTTTAATATTAAGTTTTAAAATATCTTTGAAACCCTTATCTTTTTCTATTTCTTTTATTATTGGATTAGATTTAGGATTGAAGTATCATTACATGGTTAAATTTGATAAACTGAGATTCAGTATTTTTCTTGTAGTAAGGTCCCATTGCGATTACCGACATTTTCACATTTATCACTGAGTTGTTTATGCATTGTCAAAACCTGACATTAGAGACCTTGGGGTTATCTCTTGAGGCTTGTTGATAGAGATTTACCTTTCAAGTGAGATAGGATATTATATTCTATTTGAGTTGTTGTTGTGTAGAAAACATCATCAACATGTCCCACTCTAACACTCTGAGGACCTAAAATACAAAATAATGCATCACAGATCCCCACACCAATGGAAAATAGAATACAAAATAACCAAGAAAGAGGTCCCCCAAGACAACCAAAAAAATATCCATGAAGATAATATACTCCTTTACCAGAACCCATTGAATTCGTCATAAAAACGTTGGTACAATCAAACTTTATACAACTTCCAAAGCCCAAACCATACAATTCAGGAAAATTCAAACCCTCTTGGTGGGATGATAATTCCTTTTGTGAATTTACCATCTCATTAAAGGGAATAATACCTCATCATGTCATCAATTGAAGAACATGATTCAAGACGTAATAAAATATGGTACCACAAAGGTTGAGGGACAACAACAAACTTATAATAGAGACCATACAATTTTTTAAAAATCCATTGCAAGACCATGGAAAATCCTCTAGTTCTTGTCAAACGATAGACAACCATGCCAATTATACCAATGCCTCTCTTGACTACAAAATTATCAACCACCTCTAAGCTACTAACAACCATGTTAACACAATCACCATTAAGAGGCAACTTGAAATTATTGTTACCACCCACGGAGCTAAGATTACCATATATGGTCCTCCTCCAAAATAGCCATAGTCCAAAGGCCAATATAACCTTGTTGACCAATTTCCTAAGACACCAGCACCAAATTTCCATCCTTGAGCTTTTGCATATATCACCTGAACACAAAGCTATCCTTGATAAGGATTTGAAAGAAAACTTTGTCCCTACTGACCTAAATGTCAACCAATTTGAAGCCATGGTTGGATACTTTACCAACTCACATCATGTCTATTTTTCTGATAAAAAATATTCCACATAAAAGTCAAACCATAACGATCCATTACACCTTGAGGTCTTCATAAATAACAAGGTCAGACGAGTCCTAGTAGATGGTGGCACTAGATTGAACATTTGCACTTTAAAACTAGTAAAGGCATTGGGCCTACCTGAAACCTATGCGGATACATCTAGGAGCATTGTCATCAAAGCCTATGATGATGAAGAAGGTTCTTCTAAGGGTATTATCATAGTACCTATCAAGGTTGGACCTGCAATACTAGATACCACATTCCAAGAACTAAGTCTTGAACTACCATACAACCTACTCATTGGTAGACCATGGATCCATGCCATGAAATCTATTCGATCCACATACCATCAATGTCTAAAATTTCCTCATGAAGGCACTAAAAATACATTTGCATTAATCCAAATGCCTTTCAATATTGCATCAATTTGAAAGGGACTACTCAATTCCAAGTGCCTATCAACCAACAGGCCTCATCATCTTGCTACATTGATCCATCTTCATTGACCAAGTCATCCAATCCATTTACCCCAACATCAAAGCTTAAGGTACAAATTCATGACACAGGATGTGGAGAATATCGAATGGATAATTTACCAATGAATGACAATGCTAATGTTATTGACAAAGATCATAATTCTAATGTTGATGTCAAGATAACTGCATAAGGAATACAAAAATATGGTTGTGCTCGGATTGAAGCCTTTTGGGACCCTGATGATACATCATCCTTTGCCATATCTACTTCCACTCAATATTTTCATATCTATGATAACCCCCTATTTGACCAAGACATCTACGATGACCCACTCTTTGATCATGACCCCACTAAGGATATCCAATCATCATCCTTCCATCCCACCTACCATGGGATAGGATATGAATCTCCTGTTGTCACCAATACTAAGCCATCTTTTCGAGTCATTCAGGATGTGCAAGCCTCCTTTGATGTTAATAGTACTAAAAGGATAGTCCAAAAGATTTCATTGATGGCATTGCCACTCCCATTCATCCACTAAACATTCATGTCACTTCACCTACTTTCTCCATCTCACTCATGTCCACTCGCATCATCGACATAGATCAAAAAGTTATAGCTCAAGAAAATAATAAAGGCAAAGCACTAATGGATGAGCTATCTTTAAAAGTATATCAAAAATCAAAAGATATAGTGGAAAGAAAAGAAAATCAAGACAAGTCCTCTAGCCAAAATAAAAAGCTATTCAAAAAATAAAAATCAAAAGAAGATCAAGAAAAGTCCCTTAGCCAAAATAAAAAGCTATTGGACAAAGAAAAAGTAAAAGTCAAAAGTAAAAATGAGTAAAAGTCGATCTCGAAGTATGCCTCTCCATCAAAAATCACTAGGGGCATCTATTAGGGAAAAATGTCAAACAAAGAGCTTGTTGATCCAAGCTCTCTTTCCATGTCACTTTCACTCATATGATATACTCTATTCCATCCATCCATGTTCACATATCCATCATATCGCTCCATTGGTGATGTTTTTTAGTGGACCTTTGGCAATGGCCCCTTCTCGTACTCTAGCTCAGTGGTTGCGTAAGCTCCTTTTCGACTGAAGACTGATGGGCCACGTAGTGTGCACATTAGGGATCCTATGAAAGCCTCTTTCATCCACCACATCTATCGACCTTCATACTTGCCACTCATATTCCTCATCCTAATCGGTTCCTTTCATCCAACACATTCATCCACACAGGATCGGGGCATCTTCAAGGAAGTCTATGAATGTAGCATTTATCAATTCTATGTCTAGATTTAGAGAGCTAGAGAAAAAGTCTTGGAAAAAATACAAAATAAATGAGAAAATTTCCTAAAAAAAATATAAAAGAAATGAGAAAAATTCTTGAAAAATACAAAAAAATGAGAAAAAGTCCTAAAAAATGGTCACCCTAATGAAAATCTATCAAACAGGTGTCTTGGTGATAGCAAAAGAAAAAAAAACAAAAAACAAAATTGTAAAATGTCAAAATCCAAAAACATTCAAATAACTTTCCAAAAATCCCTAAAATAGAGTCAAAGTCAATCATGTTATTCTTTGTCATTATCGAACTACATTGCCTCTACGACTGAATGTAGGCAAGGCCATTTTTTGATGTTCCCCCAACACATTAAGTTAGTCTTTAGATGTCATCAAATAAAATCAGGATTCAGTCCTTTGTCATTGAAGCAAAGTCAAGGGTCATGTTGAACTACAAGGTCTCCGCGGATTGTACGTAGGCAAGATCATCTATTGATGATCCCTCGAGGCCCCCTAGGTTAGTCTTATAGGGTTCATTGGCTTAGTCAAAATAAATCAAACACAATCAACTTAGACGCGACATAATCATCTACACTTCAAAATCCTATATCAACAAGACAAGAAATCCAAAAAGTCTTCAAGTCAAATCAATCAAACCAATCAAATTGATCAAAACCAATGGTCTTATACAAGATGTGTCCTTCTTGAAATGAGACCTTGTCACTATCACACTTCATCATTTTCCTTATACAGGGAGTTGCATGATTGAAACTAGACTTGACGCCTTATACGACATGTTTATTTTATTGAAACTAGGCCTTGTCAAACCAGTCAACCCGTCACTCACTTCGTCTCTTAACACATTGGTAAATGCTTATGGAAAATAATATGAATGTTTGTTGACCTTGTTGGTATATTTTGTCTTATCTTTTGGATTTTCTTTCATCATGTTACTAGGCATCTCGAGGATGTCCCACAAAGGATTTAGAGGAGAGATGATGTCTCATGACATGTCTCTTATTTGATTGTTATATGTGGTTTGTCTTGACAAAAATAGTGAGACAACTTTTCCCTTAGTATGAGTTAGGACATTCCTTGATTGTGACTATTTATTCTACAGATGGATGACCTTGCACACCTTGGCCTATGTCATACCATGGTGTTTGTTTTCCATTTGTCACATTTTACCACTCTATGATGATAAAGCACTTTGTAAAGCACAAGAAACTTCATCACCTTCATCTTCTTTCATATCTCTTTTTCATCTATCATTATCCATTCCCTTCAAACTTCATTGCATCTTTTCTTCATCATCCTTATCAATTTCCCTCTATGGGTATGTGAAGGACCATGATGGGCCAAAAAGTGGCAATATGATGGGTATGCCGCTGAAAACTTTATTTTTACCCAAAATTGATGAAACAAAAAGGGTTTTTAAAGGAGATTCTCAACTTTCCACCAATATAAATTATGCTTTACTTTGAATTTAATAAGTAATTATTATTCATTTTCTATTCAAATTATGACTAAAGTCCTGATTGATAGATTGATTGAAAACATCTATAGCCAAACCGTATCACATTTTTGAATCCAAACATGCATCACATTCTATGCTTTGCATTCTATAGAATTAAAAAGGAAAAATGAATTTCATGAAGTTTTGACCAAGTTAGGTGGGAAATGTGACATGTAATTCTTATATTTTAAAAAAATTGTGTAACTATAATTAATTATTATTTGGAAAAGAAAGAAATATGCATCACATTGGGACATGAGTCCTCTACTTATATCTAAAAATCTATAAAAAAATTATTATTTTATTGTGGTTAGTGGTCGAAAAACACCTACTTATTTTTCCCAAAATTTAAAGTACTATTGCATTGAAATTTCAAATTTCAACAAATAGATTTTTTAAACAAACCTAGTATTTTAGAAACTACATTCAATTTGCTATAGATTCTATTCATACATATTTTTGAAATAATATATATAACTTATTCAAATTTTTACGTCAAGTTGCCTAGCTCTGATTTTTTTGATTTTTTTGCCACTTAAGGGCCTTATTTTTCCATGATGATTCTGCACATACCCCTATCATTTTTATCCTTCATCTTCTAAGTCCTGTCATCCATTTTGAGATCACACTCGTGTTCTTGGCACCTGCATGTCCTCTCGAGGGGGCATACCACTACCTCCTTGTCATCCTTCCTCATTCTTCCTTTCACTTGGGAATACGTTTTTCTTTGAAAAAATGTGACATGCTACATTGTCTCAAAGAGGGGGAAAATGTAGATGCATAAAAATTTCCTCATAACCATTTTTATTGTAAGACCCTACCTCACATGTGACTAACACAACCTTAGACTATTATACATTTCTCCGAAATATATGCTTAAATATATTGCAAGTGATAAATAAGGCGATTGTCTGATAGTAACCTTGTAGTTCATTTTTACTTTATGTTATATTGTCATTATTTTACTTAATGAAGATGTATGTGCATGTAAATTATTGAATAAGATTTGGAATTATAAGATGAATTTGAAATAAGATAATTGTTGTTTTGTATTACATTGGATTCAGGTAATTAGCTATGTCAATTATTCATGGATAAAGTTATGAAAATTCAACTTATAGTTAATATAGTTTATTATTATGGTATCAATGTGCTTAATTGTGTTGTGCAGGAAAGTAGGTCTGTCAATGTGGGATTAACATTAAAGGTCAAGTGAGTATTGTGGTTATGTTTTAGTTATTTTTAATTTATAAATATGATGTTAGAATTTAGAAAATATTTTGAGCGTTAAGGTATATAGTTAATGTGTTATTGTGATTTATGTGTGGGTTAAATGTAAAGTATCTTTGTGTGGGGATAATTAAGTGTTATTACCATGTGGTTAAGTGTGTGAGTAGAGAATTAAAGTTGGGGACACTTAGTTAAGTTAAAATTCGAATTCATTTCTTCATAAGCTTTTAAGAGGTCTTAAAAAGACCTATTTTATACAATAATTCCAAACAACTATTTCATTTAATTTATCACCATTAACCTAGTTAATTAATAAACTAAAAATTATTTTATTAATTAAATCAAATTAATCAATAAAATAAATAACAATTCAACATTGCAACTAGATACATTTAATAATCAATTTAACTATGCAAGCCATTTAATAACCTTTATAATATGAAATTAAATAAATAACCAAAGAGGAATGAACCAAATCAAACCCGCTAAACCCGATGACAAACCATGACTAGGGCGACGACTTGGCTTGCTAAACCTAGCTACTATCTCCCAATCGATTACCGTTGGTCAATGGATACGCTCAAACCTGTGAACCAAATGGAGTCGATAATCTTTGAACAAAGAGTACATCGAACATGCATATATATAAATATATATATATATATATATATATATATATATATATATATATATATATATATATATATATATATATATATATATATATATATAATGATCAAACACACCATGAAGAGGAAATCTCAAAATCGTAGGGCACTCGCAAGCGAGTGATACAATCTCGTCCCCTTCACCAATACACCATTACTAACTGACGATTCTAACATAAATAATATGATCACAAGCATAAAACACCATTAAATCAATTATTTGCTAAGCTAATCCAAAGCATGCAATAAAGATAACATCAAAGTAAAATACCATCACATTAAAATATAATGTTTACATCACTTAACAGATAGTGGTCAAAAGTAACCAAGTTCCAAAGTCAGCATAAACAGAAAACAACATAACAAGGAAGAAACACTGCCAAACAAAAGAGCCAAAACGGAGGGGTGTTATATTTCTAGTACCCTAAGGTAAGTACCTATGGGTTGGGGGTCTATTTATGACTATATCTTGGTCCATACTCAAGATATGATTCTCTTTTAATACTCATTTAAGGGAGTGACGAATTTGGAAGACCTTGGGGCAAGGAAAGGGTGTCTTGTCTCTCAAAATCATTTATGAGATGAGACAATGGAGATGTAGTGGAAAAGTACTCCATACTCCTCTTAATGAGGATGAAGACTTTTGGGATTGAGTAGAATACACTCCTTCCTTTTTCATCTCCCCAAATTTGTTCACATATGTGTGAGCACTTGTGGGAGATTGTGCTTGAGGATTGAATGAGAGAGTGACAAGTGTCGCTCCCTCATTCAAAAGGATCTAAGATGAATCCCCTTATATTTTGTTGAGAAAGGAAAATAGGGTTGTTAGCCACTTCTCCTTTTGGAGAATTTGTTTTGGTTAAGTATTGAGAAGAAGAAAAAGAGAGGGAGGAAAAATAAGGAAATGAAGAAGCCCTTGCATATTTGAGTTGAAGGATTCAAGCTTGGTCTCATGTTGGAGAAAAGAAGACTCATCCCTACAAGCAATGTAGAAAGATAAGTCTTGTTTTCCTTGCAAATACTTGGTTTTTTCATTGTGTGATGTTGTTTATGTATTTACTTATCTTTGAGTGAAAAAATAGGATATGGGAGTACATTTCTTG
The DNA here is from genome assembly GCA_007258455.2 of Sequoia sempervirens. Classification (NCBI taxonomy): domain Eukaryota; kingdom Viridiplantae; phylum Streptophyta; class Pinopsida; order Cupressales; family Cupressaceae; genus Sequoia; species Sequoia sempervirens. Next base: position 792,591,729 of record VDFB02271358.1, read on the forward strand.
AAGTAAAATGCACATGTTAGTAGAGGTGATTTTTGATGTATGTTATTCTAAACTTCTTTGAGGGTATGCAAAGACTCCATTATCTTGGGTCTATTTAAATGTGTTTGCCTGGGGGTATGGCTAGAGCCCATGAGGCTTCATGATGCCATTAAGGTAGGGTGGAGAGCAAGCCTTATTCATTTGTGTGGGTTATTCATTGTATTCTCAAATACTATTTGTAATTTGAAAACTAGTATTTTGTTAATAAAGGGAAGGATGTGATAGGTTTATGTTAGCAAAAACTGTGTTCATATATACAATTGCAAGTTTTGCATAAGAAATATAGTTTAGTGCTTTTGTTATTAAACAAAATATTATGGCTTGAAGGATAAACATGGATAGATGCTTCAATGGAAGAATATGATATTAAAATATAAATAGAATTTGGGTATTATGTAATAAAAAGATATATTATAATTGAAAAAGTATTTTATCCTTGTAGTTAGATTTTTGAAAGGGAAAGGATTGTGAAATAAATATGCATGTGTGCAAATGCTAATTTAGAGTAAAAGAGTTTTAGGAAATAACATCTCTTAATTCATTTATTGTTTAACATAACCTCTCTATGGATATACATTAACTCTAATGTTGTACCCATTATGGTATTTAAACTAGTGGATTGTCCAAAAGAGTAGTGATTTATTTCTATTTTTCAAGATCTCATATTTTAACTAAATAAATAAGCAAAAGATTAAACTAGTTAATCCTTGTTTCCTTTGTTTTAAATGTATGTTTACATCTTGAACATAATCTTTAATCAAATAGTATAAATCAAAATATGCATCTATATAATGATTAAAGGATAGATCTGATTTATAAATGTACAAGTTATTTTTCCAATTAGTTTCTCTTCTATATATATATGTGTGTGTGTGTGTGATAAATGTTATACCACAAATGCAATCCTTTTCCTATGAAAAGAAATCATTTTCCTATAGAGAATACAATATAATATATATATAATAAACTATATGTTTTATATTGGACATAGAAAATTGAAATTTTAATATTTTATAAATTCAATATATTAACCATTAAAAAAAAAATTGAGATTTTTAATAAAATAAAAATTTAATAAAAAGGAGATTTGTAGTATTCTTTCTTAAAGTTTTACCAGAAGAAAAATAAAATGCAGCAATTCACAAATTTGTAAAATACAAATCCAACCATTCAAACTATTTGAGGCACAAATTTGTAAAATACAAATCCAACCATTCAAACTATTTGAGGCTCCGGCCCATATTTTTAATAGTCCAGATAACTCTGGAAATAAAAACATAGTACAATATTTTATCTGTAAACTTTAAATGAACAAATAATAGAGAAATCTTTAAAAAAAAAATTATATAACCAGATTTGATAAATTATTGGAATTCGCTATAGAAAATAAATAAATAAATACATATTTGTAAAGAGAAACTAATGCATTGGTGTTCTTCTGAACAATATTATATTCTTGGATCTGAGAGAAATTGGATCAAGAAAAATACAAAACCCTCTGCCCAGCATCATGCACACCAATGCATATGATCTGCAAGCCTCTGTGGCACACCCTTTCCTTCATACACTTTCAACTATAAATTTGTTGTACAAATTTTCAGATTCCAGTGTTCAACTCTGTTTTGCTCTTCTCATTGCTGCTACAGCTGAACGCCGATTGCATACAAAAAAACAAAAAAAAACCTTCAGTGAATTTTTAATATCGGTCAAGAATATTAATAGGCTTGGGTTCCAATGCTAATAATAGAATAATTAAGAGAGAAGATTTGAACAAAATCTCTGAACCTTGTAAATAAATTTTGATAGTCATGGCGCTGCTTTTGTTCTTCCTCTCCCAGCAGAAATCAAAGCAAGAATATTTTTTTGGCTGCCAATTCCAGCATGAACACTAGGACCAGATGAATCTGCTCTCCCTTCATTCATTTTCAATCCCTCAAACCAGCCACCATCTTTCCCTTTTCCCTGTGTATAAGAGGAGACTGTAACAATGCATACCATTTATCTTTGTAGCTTTTGGATTTGATTGTGTCAAAAGATTTTGCATCAATGTTTCGGATCACACTCTGTGATCCATCATCAGGATGAGAGAGATGAGAAACGTTGATCACAGAGTGTGATCTGAAACGTTGATGCAAAATCTTTTGACACAATCAAATCCAGAAGCTACAAAGATAAATGATATGGATTGTGGAAACTTATTATCATTAATACATAGCATTTTAGGGAAACCCTCATAGTACGGAGCTCTTCTATGACGTTGATTTTTCAGCCAACTTTGGGATGGTGGAGAAATTATTTCCCCTGAGCGCTGAAGCTTTCCAGTAGGTTTTTTTGTTTGAAAAAAGTAATTGCTAATTAATGAAGTAACATAGACTATTTAATAATTCAATATATTAGTGAAGTATTGGTGGAAGTATTAAAGGGTTTGTCGGTGTATTAATTAAAGTTGGAGTCTTCTATTCACCCTTCAAAATGGACTTCAAGTTGTATAAAAATAAATAAAAATGCAGTTGTAATCATTGAACTTATTCATTTTTTTTGTCAGCACCGTTAACTATTAATCCACACCATTAATATCAATGTTATATAAAGAAAATATAATAATATTAATGATGGTGATAGTGATATGTAAAGTTAGGATAATTTAAGCTCCAATAATGGTATGGTTTTAAGTTCAAATAGTAATAAATTAAGAATAAATAATAATATGTTTATTTGATTTGCATATAATGTTCATGATTGAATACTTTCAATATAGTTGTTAAAATATAGACCCTCATCTTATTGATTGTTGGAAGTTAAAATAATGATATTTGATTTACAAAAATAATAAAAGAGCAACATTTATATTAATGTTAGTTATTATAATATTAAAATTATTTGACATAATAATATCATTATTTAATATTAAAATAAAAATAATCAAGATTAAAATTAATGTTGAGCCATTCAATAAATTGGAGTATGAGAATATTAATTGAAAGAGAAATTAATCTTGATGTCTCTAGTTAATAATGACATAATTAAATCAAGTGAGTTAATTGTGGAGTCAGTGGTGTTAATGAAATTTATAAAAGTGTTAAAGTTTTCCGTAATGTTAATATCATTATCACTAGCACTTGCACCCCAATGAGGTGCAATACATACGCCGATAGGCTGATTAGATTACAACTTGTCCTTTTGTTGTAAATGAGGTAAATGACCACATATTGTTTTTTTTTCCATTAAGTTCTCCACGCCGACATTAGACTAGAGTTATGAGAAAAAGAATTAAGGTTAGGGTTAGGGTTGGAGTTTGGGTTTGGGTTAGGGTTACAGTTATAGTTAGGGATTTGGTTAGGGTTATGGTTAGGTTAGTGTTTGGGTTAGGGTTAGGGTTAGGGTTAGAGTTAGTGTTAGTGTTATGAGAAATAAAGTTATGATAATGGTTAGGTTAAGGTTACAATTATGGTATTTTGTTAGCATTAGGGTTAGGTTAGGGTTAAGATTAGGGTTTATGGTTTAAGATTTATGACAAGGATAGTTTTAGCTATGGGTATGGTTTAGGTTTAGCATTGGGGTTAGAGTTATTCTTAGGTTTCCTGTTAAGATTGTGAGAAATAGGGTTAAGATTAGGGTTAGGTTAGAGATATGATTATGCTTTATGGCTCGAGTTAGGGAAAGTTTAGGGTTACCATTAGGGTTTATGGTTTAAGGTTTGGATTAATATTATGAGAAAAAAGGTTAGGATTAGTGTTAGGTTAGAGTTACAGTTATGGTATTTGATTAGGGTTACCTGGTTAGTTTAGAGTTATAATTAGGGTTTATCATTTCAGGTTTAGGGTTAGTTCTAGAGTTGTGGTTATGATTGGGAATTAAAGTTCAGTTAGGTTGCGGTTTAGGGTTAAATTTAGGAATAGGGTTAGTATTAGGCTTAGGTTCAATATTATGTTAGGTTTAGGGCTAGGGCTAGAGTTACAATTATAGTTATGAGGAATAGTGTTAGGGTTAGGGTTAGGCATAGGGTGAAGGTGAGGGTTAGGGTTAAGGACAAGGTTATGATTATGGTCATGTTTAGGGTTACAAATTGGGTTAGGCTTAGTATTAGAGTTATGGTTAGTGTTAGGGTTCGAATTACAGTTAGTGTTAGGGTTAGGGTTAGGAATAGGATTATTGTTAGGGTAAGGGTTAGGAGAAATAAGGTTATGATTATGGTTAGGTTCTAGGTTTATGTTTATGGTTGAGGGATAATGGTAAGGATAGGGTTAGGTTGTGGGTATGGTCTATGGTTAGGGTTGGGCTTAGGGTTTTGGCTAGGTTTAGTGCTAGAGTTATAAGAAATAGGGTTACGATAGGGTTATGATTATGGTTTTCAATTAGTATTAAGTATAGGTTAGGGTTATGATTAGGTCTTATGGTTTGTGGTATAGGGTTAAGAGTTATAGTTATTGTTGGGATTAGAGTTATGAACACAATTAGTGTTTTGGTTAGGATTAGAGTTATGGCTAGGTTAGGGTTAAGTTAGGGTTTAGTTTTGCATTAAGGTTAGGATCAAGGCTAGGGTTAGGGTTATTGTTAAGAATAGGATTAGTGTTTGGAATAGAGTTGAGATTAGGGTTACAATTTAGGGTTATAATTAAGATTATGGTTAGGGTTACGGTTCATGTTAAAGTTAGGGTTAGTTTAGGGTTGCAATTAGGGTTTATGGTTTATGGTTAGGTTTAGAGTTACATTTATGATTGGGATTAGGGTTGGGATTAGAGATAAGATTTTGGATTAAGGTTAAGAATTTTTTTAGGGTTCAGATTGGGGTTATGAGAAAAATAAATAGGGTTAAGGTTATGATCATGGTTAGAATTAGGGTTAGGGTTAGTGTTAGTGTTATGAGAAATAAAGTTACGATTATGGTTAGGTTAGGGTTATGATTATGGTATTTTGTTAGTGTTATGGTAAGGTTATGGTTATGATTAGGGTTTAGGGTTTAGGGTTTATGATAAGGATAGAGTTAGTTGTGGGTATGGTTTAGGGTTAGGGTTGGGGTTAGAGCTATGGTTAAATTTAGTGTTACGGTTATGAGAAATAGGGTTAAGATTAGGGTTAGGTTAGGGTTATGATTATGATTTTTGGGTAGGGTTAGGTATAAGTTAGGGTTATGATTAGGGCTTATGACTTATGATTTAGGGTTAAGTTTTCATTCATACATTTAACTTTAACTTCTTGCATTATCTTTCATTATGGATATGTGCTTTAGTAAGCTATGAATGTCCTTGAAATCCTTAGTGGATGTGTCAAGTTGTGCTTTTGGAAATGACCCTAATGAACTTGAACTTTCTCATGCTCACTTGACTCCTGATGCATGTCCTCCTTATGAAGTTGACATCATAGGAGAAGTTGATGATATCATGAATAAATTACTAAACTTTTTCCTGAATAACCTTGAGACTAATGCATCCTTTTATCCATCCATGAAACAAAAAACACCCCAATAATACCACCACATGAGATGTTTGGTTACCTAAATCTTGAAATTGAAACACAAACTGAACCTAAGTTCCCAACAATAGGTGAACCTAGTTCCTCTAGTCAAGCAAACATTCAACCATTCTATGTTAACAAAGTGACAAAAACTCCAATTAATCTAGAAGAGACATATGGAAAATGATTCATGATCTTAAGCAAACAAGGATGTGATACAACAAGTGAAGACGAAATTCATCAAATCTTGGGAAAAATTCCAACTGAAGATACTAAAGGGTTAGGATATCAAGATCCCCCTCCTGACATGAGTATCCTTCTTCCTAAATAGAAACCAATGCCTCATAATGATGATAAGGATGTACTTGGTCCTCATATGCTCTTGTTTGACATGCATGATGTTCTCTTCATTTTAAAATTGGATTGTGTTTGAGTTATTTCTTGTTTTAATTAATTTTAAAAATTTCCTCCAAATTTGAATATTGGAATAGGATTGGGGGTGGGCGAGCAGGGGGCGGTGGGGCGGCAGAGTTTAGAAACCTCCCAACATATTTCATTTTGTAAAATTGCATGTCCATTTCATTCTTTTGATCAAATTTTCAAAATTTTCCAAAATATGGGGTTATAATGCCATATTTTTTTTTGGGAATTCATGAAAAGTGAATTTTATGTGAGAAGTTTTTTGTTGGGAATAATTAGAGAAAAATAGTATCTTTATATTTTAAAAATTTTAAAATTGAATTTTGAAGAAAATTTGGATTTTGGAAATTTTGGGTTTTTAAAAATATTGTGAAAACTTGAATTTTTTTCATGACAATGATTTTTTTAGTGTTTTTAAAAGATTGTAATTTCTAAAATTTGATAGTGGACTTTTTTTGAATTTTTTTGTTGAATTTGGAGAAATGTGAGATATTTACATTGGTTTTTGTACGACTCATTAGAGAGTGTGAAGTTCCTAGGAATAACGTACTAGAGAGGGTTATGAGACTAGCTTCCAATGTGTCTATAGCCTACAATAGTAAGTAGGATTATCATGAAAGGGGAGTAATCTAATCAAGTGATAATTAATGAAACACAGGTAATTAATTAACTAACATAATGGATACCCCTCTCATAGTTGAGTTCTAGTACAAACTAAGGATGTTTAGGAAGACATGACAGCTCAGGGAGTCTGGGTCTTGCAATATCAAGTATCCTCATCCATACAAGAGGAGTATTAGGTTCTGTAGGTTCAATAACTTTGATCACCATGATGACACTCCCTAAATAGCTCTATATCATCTTACCCTAGTGTCTTGTGTGTGTGTGATTAGCCATTGGTGATTTGGTCCAATGATTATCCTTGTGGTACCATTTTAGGGAGTTCTCTCATGACTTTTATATGTTATGGCATTGGTGAGTTGGCCCGATGTATTTTGTGATGTGACATTGGTAAGTTTTCTGAATTTGGATTGTGGTTTTTATGTTGGTTGCACCAAGTGATGGCATACATTGAATCCATTATGTGTTTTTGATAATTGGTTATTTTATGATGTGCATGTGGAGTGTATTCTTCATGCATGGAATGTGTGTAATCCCACTCCCAATTTTTTATGTGTGAGTGTTGTGATTGTCACCTACTTGACTATCTATTGAATTGAAAAAGAAAAAATGTTCAATCGTACATATATTAGATCAATTAATGTCAATTGTCTCATAATAAAAATGTATCAATATATCTTAAATATCTATAAGACATAGATCAATATGAATATTTCAATATTCTATGGTTTTGATCCACTTTCTCTTTACTTTCTCTTCCACTATTGGACTATATAATGATATGTGATTATAATCTTGTATTGTGAAATATTTTCTCCATGAAATAGAATTTGCTTCTTGGATGCCTTGATGGTGAAATGGTAGACATACGACACTCAAAATTTTGTGCTAAATAGCATGGAGGTTTGAAACCTCTTCAAGGCATAGATATTGCAATGTTTATTGAATGAGAAATTGAATTGATATTATTTCAATTAGATTGAATTTTTTGATACAAAATCAACAGGGCTAAAATATTGAAAATTATTGTTTTCAAGGTCTTGCAAAATCCTGACTGGTCGAATTTGAACAAATAATAGCAATCTATAGGAGCAAGTGAAATATTTTTTCTTTAAAATAAAAAGTGTAAGAGGAAAGTATACTATACTAGTATAACCAAATAAAATAAATAAAGAGTAAACATAGTAGAGAATATCTCATTAAGTTCAAGAGAATTCACTTGGCTCATATTTCTTACTATGCTTACTCTTACATAATCGTAATATCCATTTATTTTTCAATTAAATATCTAGTCTTTTTTATTCTTATTCAATCCTTCTGCTAATAAGCAATCAATCATATTTGGAGAAATCCATTTTGTTTTTAGCAATGTATCAACCATTTTTTTAAATAACATTCTATTAGAGAAGAATAAATTTGATAAATATTCATAACTTTCAGATAGAGTTTTATAAATAAGAGATTCATTATATAATAAATCTCTATTTTCCCTTTCTCCCTTGAGCAAACTTTGTTTGAACTTATCATCTTGTGTTTTTTCATAGAACTAATGTTCACTTATCACTAATTGGGAATATCAATTAGATACAAATTTCTTGAAAGTGTTTGAAAGTTTCAAAATTTTCCTTTTCTTCCATTTGAATGTTAAAAGGAAAATCATCATCATTAGTCCAAATTTTTCATTTCTAAGGCCATTTTTCTCAACCCTTTTTATAGTGGGAGTGCATTATTTAATTCCATGAGGTCACGAGGCTTGGTAACCATCACTGTGTATCTAATATTCCTGGATTGAAGAAACTAATTATACCATATTGTACAATTTTATTTTATTTAAGTAAAGGTTTCATTTCATATAGATTATGATATTATTATTATTGAACCTCTCCTTGAGACAAATTCATTTTTTGTTAATAGAAGAGTATTAGATTATGCAGATGATTCAATGTTGGAACCAAGTGAAATTAGTTTATACTGGTTCAATATTATAATGTGAAAAGATTAAAATGAAAATATGAATATCACATCTAGTTCTTAAAATTAATTTAAGGGTCATCTTTCATAGTTGTGTGGCTTGGTATTGTAACTAGGTAGCCCTATCTTCACTCTATCAACCTACCTTGTTTGAGAATTATCAAACATTGCTTGGAAGGCCTTGTAAGTTTGGGTGGCCCTATGACATGTTTTGGTGGAATTTTTCCATCCTTGGGTGGCCTAATTGAGAGTGGGGACAGCTTGGTTTTGGAAAGACAAAAGCTACAAATTTTCACTAACATAGTTTTCCAGGCCTCATCTTGTGTTTGGGTGGCCCCATTCCTATAAAAGAAAAAGAACTTAATTCCTCTTAAATTCAGCTATATTAATTATTTTCCTAAGCCTAATTCCAATAATTTATAATTTTTATGTCCTTGTACTTCTTTTTTCAACAAATTTTTTCATTTGAACCTTCATAAACTAGTCAAATTTTTTTAACATTGAACCTTTCCTTTTCTCTAGGTTTTGGAGCCTTGCATGGGAAATAAATGAAAATTGAAGTTTATCACCATGATATTAGGGTGTTATTAGTACTTTGACCATGTTTTCAAGTGTCATAATTGAGGAATTATGTCATCTCTTGTATTATTTTATGTGACACCTCTCAAAATTAGCTAGGTGGAAAACCTAGGGTTAGAGAGATTATTCTCCTAGTTTTATAAAGTTGTGGGAATGTTGTAATCCTTCATGGTTGTCCTTTTTGGTGTAATAAACATTCATTACAGGTCATAGGGAGTTGTGGGGTAGCCTCTTTCTTCTTGTTTGATGCGACATTGTGCTAGGATGTCTTGGGAAGCATGTGGTGGCCTAAAAGTGACTTGTCATCATTCTAGTTTGTGGTTAGTCTTACCTCCTAGTTAAGAAATCTATTGTGAAGGTTTTACCTTTCTTTATATGTTTTAGTGTGTTTTGATGTGAAATTGAGGTTTATTTTTTCCTCATCCTATTATGGTGTGGTGTTACGAGAGAATATGATCATAGTTTAGTAATAGATCATCATGTAGGTGTTACCCTATCTCCGTCTCATACATTCATCATGGTGGATTTATCCCAAAAGTGGTTAGTCCCTTTTTATTTTCACCTTTATTATGTAATGATGATTTTTTCTTGTGGCTTTTTTTATTTTGTCATTGTGACACTTGTTTGGACGTTGTTGTACAAGTGTGACATGTCACTATTGGTTTTTTCATGTTGTTGTCTTCATTTAAAAAAAAATGTTGTCATATTTTTTTGTAAGAGTTTCAGCTTTGGGCATTAAAATACTCATGATAAACATGTATCAACTCACTAGAAGTTTGTGTTATGATAAGTATCCATACAAAAAAATTTAGGCTTGCAAGCTAGAAATCTTCTTTATGCTAGGTCTATGGACCATTTCGAAATCATGCCTTAGGGAGTGCATAGAATTTTAATGTCATAAGAGATAATTTAATATAATGAGGGAGGAATTTCTAACCACACATTAGGGATTGTATAAACATTTAACATCATGAGGAACATTTTAACATATTAGGGGAATTTTTTTGCAATTGTACCTTAGGAGGTGCATAAATGTTTAACCTCATGAGGGATGAATTGATAACCATGCCTCAAGAGGAATTATAAACAACACCACCAAAAAGGGGGAACATGAATGAATTTGATGTAGGAGCATCATGGAGAAACATCATATTTTGCTTGGGAGCTCCAATTTGCAGTCGTTATTCTTTTGAATTATCTATTTTATCAATTAATTGCAAAAATAAATAATTAATATTCATTTTTGAGAGATTTAAAATGTAAGTAATCTAAAAGGTCATGCCAATGGGACACCAAAAATGGAAGATTTGAAAAGACACAGAGAAACTGAATAGGGGGCGCAATTGGGTAATGGTAAACATTATATAAAAAGATAGCAATGGAGAGAGGGCACTGGTTGACAAGAAATAAGGTGGGTGGAAGGAGCCAAAATGACAAGGAACATGGCTGAAGAAAAATATATCCCTCCTTAGCTTGTGCCTCTAAAGAAATCAGATAAAAGTATGCATCCAGAGAATGAAAGATCCTGGTTTAGCATTCAAAAAGATTTGACATAACATATAGGAATTTGTGAAGCCCAATTGGAGAGGTCAAATTATGGGAGATCTGCGAATATGATAGAAGTGTCAAGTTTGAAGATGTAATCCTACACCCGTATGGAAACCAAGGGTGAGATAAGGGTAAGTGCAAAAACTTGATCCCACTAAATGTGGAAGTTTTTTCCTTTGCCAAAAAATTGAAATCGGCATTGCAAAAATAGGATCCCATTTAGCTTCAGGATCCTGAGCCTAAATACAAAACAAGATCCCGCTTTTTAAAAATTGGGATCTTGTTTCCTAAAGGATCCCGATTACTATGAAACGAGATCCTGATTTATAAAAATTGGGATCCCGTTTTGTAGAAATCAGGATCCCATTTTCTAATGCTATTTATTTTTTAAAAAACAAACATAGTTTATTTTGTAGCAGACAAGATCCCGAGTACAGGAAATAACAACCTCCACAAATAGCTCTAGGTACCTGCCCATGCTCCTTTTTTATTTTTTATTTTTCTATTTCTTATTGAAATTGTGAATAAAATAAGTGAATTTAGCATTTTTTTAAAATTTATTTCATGTATTGAGAATTTTTTTCCTATTATAGTAGAAATGAGTAATTGTAGAAATAAATCAAAAAATGTAATGAAATCTAAAGATTTTTTAATAGAAATGATAAAATGAACCTTGAATTGTGTTTTACAAACAAAATTTAGCTTTTGAAACCTAAATTGTTCAATTAAACCAAAAAAAAAATATTTGAAAACCCTAATTGAAACAAAATTAAAAAAAACATTTCAAAACCCTAGAAATTGAAATGAAATAAAAAAAATTGCATTTAGAAACCCTAATCACGTTTTTGAAATCCTAATTCAAATCAAATGAAAAAAATTGAATTTGAAAACCCTAGTTTGAACTGAAATGAAAAATTTGCATTAAAAACCCTAATTGCTTAGAAATTGAAACCCTAAATTGAATTGGAACAATTTTTTTTGTTAAAACCCTAAATTAAAATCGAACAAATCATTTTGATTTGGAGAAATGCATAATTTCGAGCTCAAGAAAATTCATTTGCATTGCTTAAATGTTTAAAATTTCATTTGCATTGTATGGAGAAAATGATGTGTTAAACTTTAGTTTCTATGTTAAATTATAATTAGATTAGAAAAAAATATGTTAAAGAATAGTTAAAATTCATAAATTTTATCAATGTTTATTTGCAAATTTAGTTAGCAAACTCATGAATCCAAGCATGTACAATTGATTCCAATTGACACTAACTTGCAAATCTAAATTATTCCAAGGGCCACCCAAACTTCACCCTAAGTTTTCCAAACCCTAAACCCTGAACTGTAAAATCTAAACCCTCAACACTAAAGCATTTGAATTTTGTCTTAGGACCTTAAAATGAAATTTGGTTTCCTTAAAAATCCCTCTATATTGTCACCATCCAATAGAGCATTTTGTAAATTTTTCACTTATTTGAACACATAATATAAAACCTTTTGGTTTCTACAAGTTTATGAAGAGTGGATGGTCACTCTCTATGACACTTAGACATGATCAATAGGGATCTAAATTATTGGAAGAAAACTTTATTCTATTATATCCACAAGATAGGAGAGTGTGAGTGAGAGTGCTATGGGTAAAGTTTATTTCATTGGACATACCTAAAATTATGTAGGTTCAATTTCAAGAATGGGTCTATTTGGTAGATTTATGAAAACTATTATGAATATCTAGAATACCATAAAAGTATAATTATAAAAATTTTGATTGGAAAAACTTGGGTATATATCATATGAAATTTAAATAGTAAGGTGTCTATTATATAGGAGAGTTAATAATACATGGAAAGAGGTTTGTATGGGAATAGATGTATTATGAAACACATACCATGACCTCTATTGGATTTTTAAGATATGATACTAAATAACAATCCACCCATCCTCAAGCATAATGGATTCTTTAGCAATTAAGGGAGATTCAATAACCATAAAATTACCTATATTTTGATACTATATAGATTTATGTGGAAGGATAGAAATGCATCAATAAGGAGACCAAGATGGAACCATTTAACACCTAAGGTACACCTATTACATGGGAAAGGGAGGTGGTACATGATGATAGGTTGGAGGAACTAGGATAGTATTACAATAGAGAGAGGAGGAGGATTCATATTATGCTCCTATAAGGGTATGTGCAGGATCATCATGGAAAAAATAGGCCCTTAAGTGGCAAAAAATTCAGAAAAATCAAAATTAGGCAACTTGATGTAAAATTTTGAATAAGTTATCTATATTATTTCAAAAATATGTAAGAATAGATTTTGTAGAAAATTGAATGTAGTTTCTAAACTACTAGGTTTATTTTTATTTTTAAAAAATATATTTGGTGAAAATTTGAAATTTCAATGTAATAGTACTTAAATTTCAAGGAAAAAATAAGTAGTTGTATATCTGACCACCCTAACCACAATAAAATGATAATATTTTTTTATAACATTTTATACATAAGTAGAGTACTCAAGTCTAGATGTGATGCATATTTTTTTGTAATTTTTTCCCAAGTAAATAATTAATTATTAATTTTTTACAACTTTTAAAAAATATTAAAACTCGTATGTCTGACCACCTTAACTTGGTCAAAACTTCATGAAATTCAATTTTTCTTTTTTTAATCCTATAGTATGCAAAGAACAGAATGTGATGCATGTTTTGGATTCCAAAAATGTGATACCATTTGGAATCTATAGATGTTTTTCAATCAACCTATCAATCAGGACTTTAGTCATAATTCAGATAGAAAATGAATAATAATTAAATTTATTAAATTCAAAGTAAAGAATAATTTATATTGGTGGAAAGTTGAGAATATCCTTTAAAAACCCTTTTCATTTCATCAAGATTGGGTAAAAAAAAAGTCATCAGCCACATACCCTACAAATACCCATCATATCACCACTTTTTGGCCCATCATGATCCTGCACATACCCATAAATAAGAGGTCAATTTAGAAGATTAAAACAACTATAATAACAAAGGAAATAATTCTATAGAGGGAGTGATTAGGATTGTTGGAAATATACAAGGAGAGAGGTGAAGGTCCCAACACCTACATAGAGTCCTACACGAAATACACCAATCTAGGCAGTTCCTAGAAGGATCAAGATCCATGTGAGTAGCCTCTTTTTATTTTTGTATCTTCTACATATGTATATTTATTCCTTTCTTATGTGATTAAAATTATGTATGATATAACTTATTAATAAGTGATTACAAGTATAATTATTAAAATATTTCATATTTATTTTGATATCCTCTAATGTAGAAGGAAATTTTTACTTGTTTTGATAGATATATGTTATTTTTGTGATATGTATATATTGATTCATTTTTAACTTGATACATTGTTTTATTAGAGGGGTAAACACTTTTGACCCAGAGCTATGAATGAATGAGGTCACAATATGACTAAATTTGGACCTCACTAGACATCTAGACCCACTTAAGCCATCCTATCACCCTAAATCGTAAATAGATTTCTTAAGGGGTCCCAATATGACATTTATTAAGGGGATCAAAGAAGTTCTTAAAATTTGGTGAAGTTTCCCAAGGAAACCAAATTTAACAATAATAAGATCATGCAAGATTATAATATGAATGAGATTTCATGATCTAGGTTGGTCAGTTGAAACAAAAGCAGATCTCAATCAACTATTCCACAAGAAAATGTTCTTCACTAACTTGCAAGTTCATTATATTCCAAGGGGCACCAAAACTTCACCCTAAGTTCTATAAAACCTAAACCCTAAACTCTAAAATATAAACCCTAGACACTAAACAATTCATTTTGTCCTACCTGACCTTAAAGTGAAATTTGGTTTCCTTAGGAAAATCCACCAAATTTCATTCCATTATGACATGTAATTTTGTCATAGGATCTTACTACATAGATCCCCTTAAGTTATCCTATTACCCTAAACCCTAAACTCTAAACTCTAAACCCTAAACCTTAAAGCCATCATTTTTTCTTAGGTTGTTAATGAAATTTGGTTGCCTTAGGCAACTCCACCAAATTGCATTCCCTTATGCCATGTAATTTTGTCCTAGGATCTTACTACATGTATATCCCCTTAACCTATCCTATTACCCTAAACCCTAAAGCCATCATTTTTTCTTTAAAGGCTCTTAATGAAATTTGCTTGCCTTGGGCAACTTCACCAAATTTTATTCACTCGAGCCATGCCATTTTCTCCTAGGACCTCACTAGATGTAGATCCCCTTAAGCCATCCTGTCACCCTAAATCATAATTTGATTTCTTAAGGGGTCCCAATATGACATTTCTTAAGGGGATTAAAGAATTTCTTAAAATTTGGTGTTCAAAGTTTCCCAAGGAAACCAAATTTAACAATAATAAGATCATGAAAGATTTTAATGTTAATAGTTAATTGTATTTTCATCCAAGTAACATGTGCCTTAGACATAAATGAGCCTTACATATTTTATCATTTGTATTCAATTATTTAAGGCCATTTATATTGAATGGTTTAAAGGTATTTCCTAAACATGTATCTTACATCTTGAAATTACAAATCTAATGTAGGTTCACTCCTATCTTAAAGATCACAAGGATCCATTCAATAATATTCATAATCCACCTCCACGCCATCCATCTCCACCACCTTCACCTCCACCTCCACCCACTCCACCTCGTAACCCCCCACCTCCACCACCTGAAATCAATGAACATGCTCGTTTGCAAGCACAAATCAATGCCAATGTTAGAACCATCCAAGATCAAACAAAAATTATTCAAAATGAAGAATGTGTCACACCTCCTGTGAGGATGTTTGCATCTAGGATGCAAACCCTTGTTGATGTTGTCAGGGCTATGGATGGGATCTTAGATGAGCATCGACAATAGCTAGAGGAGAGGAGAACTTCCGATTCTGAAAAGGAAAACGCAAAGAAATGAAGAGATGCAGTAGAGAGCCACAATAGTTTCTAAATTAAAACAATGATCTTAAATTGTTATGAATTTATGAATTTGGTGAATGATGGATATTTTGTGTGATGAATTTATAAATTTGGTTGGATGGATATTTTTAGTGACATGAATTTGTGATTTTGGTTCTAGATGGATATTTTTAGTGACATGGATTTATGAATTTGGTGGAATTTATGAACTTATAATGAACAATATATAATAGTATATATTTTATGACTATCTACTAGATCATGATTTCTACTACTGAAAAATTGTAATATATATGTGTGTGTGTGTTAGACATAAAATGAGCTTTTGTGAATGTTTCAAGTTTATTGTTTATTATGTACGTGCATGTATTAAAAATTTGCATATAGTTCTTAAATTTTGAAATTTGTATGTATGTACATAGTTTAGTTTAATGATCTATACACATGCAAATTATGCATCATATTTTTTATTTTAAATGTATGTACATGTTAAATTTTGAATTTTGTATGGACATGCTCAAGTTCAATCAATGTATATATATGTGCATTTCAATTAAATATATGATCTTAATATATATGTATGCTCATCCTATTTCAATTAAATATATGATCTTAATATATGTATGCACATCCTATTTTGTATGATTTAAAACAAGTGCACATTTATATCTCATATCATGGATGAGTTTAACATTGATGATATCATCAATCCACCACCTCAGCCACAACCACATCCACCTCACCCTCCACCTCCCCTCCACCTCCACCTAATATGCCACATCCAGCACCTATCGCATCTGATGAGGCTCACTTGTGAGCATGTATAAATGATCAAGCTACATCCTTGCAAAATCAAATCATTGCTATGCAAAGCCAAGCATTGATTCCACCACATGTGAGACATTTTGCATCTGTGATGAAAAATGTTGTTGATGCCATCAGGATGATCAATTTTGATCTTGATAGGCATCGACGAAAGAGAGAACAACTGAGATAATTTTATTTCGAAGGTCTCTCTTACAAACAAATATTAGACCTTAAAATAACAAAAGCCCATCTATCCCCCTACTTTCATGACCCCATTACACAACAACCCATTCCAGCCAACAAATATAGAATATCCATGAGGTGGTGCATACATCCACAGATGAGTGCACATTTTTGGGATCAATGGTATATGGTTTTTGATAGTCTCCCACTAATTGGGAGTGCCCATTGTATTTTTTGAGAAAAATGTATGTAGAGTTTGTTCTGGGGAAAAATCCCAATTATTTTAATTTTAAATCAGTTTAGGGTGTTGGTGGCAGCATGCCACAATAGACTTTAGGGGCAAGGATTGATCCCCAATGCCCCGTGCATTTGCAACCCCTTTTTGTTGCTCCTGGTCCTCCCATTCCTGCACCTATACATCATCGATCTCTGGTCTCAACATTAGGTTCCCTTAGTACACTCGTAGGAGACCTTGATTAGCATGCTTTTATGATATCGAGTAGGGAGCATAGAAACGATGATCATGGAGGAGATTTTTATGGAGCTGATCTGAGTACCGCTCCAGGAGTGTTCAGTCTTATCCCCCATATATGTACTAGTTGTCATCAAGTATGCTATGGACCTGATCAGGCCACACCTAGTTCAAGTGGATGGGAAGATTCTAGTGGTTCATTTGGTTGCCTCAGTTCATTTGTAGAGTTTCTTACAACAAACCATCACCTTGAGGACACGTTGACTTAGGTATAAATATGCATCTACGTATGTTCATTTTATAAGGATTTTGATGGATGTATATATCAAATAAAATTTTGTAATACATTTTAACAATCAAATTTGTACAACACCTCTCCAACTTCAACCTGGTAAGAAAGTATTTTGATTTTGAATTGATATTCTAAATGTTAAATGTTATAATAATGAGGTTAGATATTGTTGATTAAGTGAAAGGTTATCATGATTAGCTATGATGATGTAGCTAACTGATATATATGGTAGCTAACTACAGTCAGGATGTAGTATGTGCTTCGGCTATGTATATATTTATATGCACAGGTACTCTTTTGTGTGTATGTTATAGGTACTAGGTACCGACTTCACCTGGCTTCATAGGTCTGAGTGTACCTTCCCCGATGGTGGTTATTGGAGGTAGTCACAGGTCAAATTTTCCCTATCTTAGCCCACTGTACCTTGTTAGGGTAGTGTTTCCTTGTTGATATCTTCCGTCTAGTTACCTAACAGTAACTTTTGGAACACCTTTCCGCCATAAGTTCTAGCACACCCTTCTGTTGTATGTGGGTTACTAGAATGTCATTGTTATGGTTTTCGTGAATCTTTTATATGGCTATTTATTTTGGTTGCCGATGTTATGATGCATTTTCATTGGCATCTTTCATGATTTTAAATATGATATTTTAAATTATTTTATTGATCATTCGAGAGAATGATATATTTCATTTGAAAATTTTAAATGATTTTGTTAATCTTATTTGGGGAGCTTTGTATTTTTGGTGATTTTAATCTATTGCCTTGGTGAGAATTAATTGTTTATCTAATAAAATGATTTATTTCATTTTATTGTGTTGAGGAGTTAGTTAATAAAAGGGGGCAACCTTGTTTGAATATATTGATACTTTTATTCATTTTATTTTGGAGGGAGTCATCCTTTTAGAGAAGAAATTATAAAAGGGGAAATTTTTTTTTTTGGGGGAGAAGAGAAAATTCTCTGTTTTTGGAAGGAAAAGAAAAAAAAAAAATGAAGGGGCAGCAGAGTTGGAGAGGAAGGTGGAGATTTTGTGGGGAAGAAAATTGTGGGTACGGGATTGTTGGTTTTGGCTTGCAAATTTTCCCTTGCTGCCAAACTATGGAACCTGGCCGTGGCTTTTACACTGAGCTCTCTTCCATTTTGTTTTGGGACAGAATTGGAGGTATTCTCCTTATTTCTTTTCAATCTTGTATGAATGATAAATTTTTCATTTTCTTATGTTAATTATGCGTTTGATCTCCTTGCAAATTTGGGTTACCTTTATTATGTAAATAATTTGTGAAACCCCTCTATTTTATTGTGGGAAGGATTGGGGTTTGGATGAGGGTTGCTTGAATTCTTTTTCTGTTCTATAGTTATCTTATGGCAGGTTTTTTCCATGCCTTTGAATCCAAAATGGGTTGCAAAGAAAACATAGATTTTTGGAATTCCTTCCTTTTTATTTCGATTTTTCCCAACTGGCTGAAACACATTTTCCATTGTTTCTCTTAAACCATCCACTAAAAATGCAAAGAAAATATAGATTTCATGTTGAAATGCCAAGATCTCAACTAGGTCTTTGGCATATTTTCATTCCGGGCACTTTCATTTTTTCCCATATTTGTGCCTATTGTTAATATGACGTTTTTCATGGCTGCTCTTTCACCGCTTGTTAAAAATGTAAAATAGAGTTGGATTTCATGTAAAAATGTTAAAATATGAACGGGGTCTTCTTCCGATTTTTAATCCGGACACTTTCATTTTCTTATGATTTTGCCCAGCCATGCATAAAATGGCATTTTTCTAAACAACACTCATTTCGGGTCATAAAATTAATTAATAAAAGTGGAATGCAATTGGAAACATCAAGATTTGAACTGGGTTGTTGTCTGATTTTAGATTTGGACACTTTTTATTTTTATGATATTTCCATGCCTCTTTCTCATCCGTTGAACAACTATTGAAACTATGTTTTGGGCCACTGCCTTTTGATAAATTCTATTTGTTTTAGAAGTGATTTTATGGGATGATTTAATGAGGTTTATACTGATTATATGATTTTCTCTTTTATGAAGTCAACGGTGAATGTATTTGATTTGATTGTGAGTGCATGAGGTCAGTGTTTGCTTTGTTGTTTTAAAGGGTCTGTATGATGGATTTCAATGGATTTTTCATTGTTTCCTATTTTCCTTTGGATTCCTCATTTGGATAAATGGGAAGGCCTATCCATTTGCAGGGCGTTGATTTATCTGTCTGTAGGGCATAGATATGGGCATGATTGAGTTACCTCATTTGTATGAGAGGAGTACCTGGTTCCGTGTGGTGCTATCTCTTTGAGCACACATGATGACATTTACGGTCTATAGCCTTGTGCTTCATACCTTGCAGTTATGAGTAGTAACCGACCTATTTTGTTGAGCATATTCGTGTTGTGATATTGACTTCAATGCATTGTATTCCATGTTTGCTTTGTGTTTGATGTGAGAGTTGGCCCATTTGTTACCCTTACCTTGTTTGCTACTTGGGCCTTGTGACTACCTCCGAGCATGGTGGGGTGGCCTCTTTTGAGTCCACATGGTAGGGAAGTGTTGCCACCACCATTGGGAACTGGTGTACAGGTTATTGGAGTGCCAATTGGAGCTGCTCTCCCTTGCAGTTGTATTTCATGTTCATGTATTCTATTTCATGGTTGTCTTTCATCTCATGTATGTTCTTTCAGGAATATTGTACTCGCTTGAGAGTGAAAATGTAATCATATAATTTAAATGAGAAGAAATGTGATGTTTTCATTTAATTTATGGGTTCCGATGTTGGTATTGGACTCATGTGTGCTATGATAATTCTTTTATAACTTTTCCTTCACTATTTCCCATGCAAATAAGTTAGAGTTTGGATGTATATTTCCTTCATGCTTTAGGCTGCATAAGTTCCAGAGTAATGCCGACTTTTGTTAATGTTCTGTCTTGCGGTTGCATAAGTTCCAAAGCATTGCAGCTTTCCTTTTCTGGTCTATGTTGTTGCTGCCCAAGTTCTAGAGCTGCGATGTTCAAGTTTCGAAGCAACACTGCTAAAGGTTTTGGAGCTAAGCTAGAATTTTTAGTGCCAAGCTGGAAAGTTCTGACACCAAGCTAGAAGTTTCAGAGCTGAGCTAGAAAGTTTCAGCACTGAGCTAGGAAGTTCCAGCACCGAGCTGCAAGTTCTGAAGCAGCGTTGTTAGAGTTCCGGAGCAGCACTGCTAAGGTTCTGGAGCATCTTCCATAGAGCTCATATATTTGTTCTGTTTGGATTTTTTTCTCTAGAGGGTGGTTTAGTCGTCTCCTTGGGGTTATGTTAGGCCATACTTGGCCTTTTATGAGGCCGTATTTAATGTGTTGGAAGATTCTTTTTGTGTAAGTTATCCTTTAAGTTAATTTTTTTTTATCTTGTCCTCTTTTGGCTCTTACCCTTCAGGGTTTGCGATGCGGGATGTTACAAAATTGTTTGGTGTACAGATGACACTAACGATGGGGAAATCATTTGTTCCATGAGTACATACATCGACACCGGTCATACTCGATAACCCTTATGGGGTATTTTGATTTCAATTTTTAAAATTATATATAAAATCATAAATTTAAGTTGAGTTTTAAATTTATAATTGAATCACATATATGTTTGAAATATTTATGTTGGTTTAGGTGAATCAATTGGTATCCATGTCAATTCCTCTAGAGGGATTTTCAACCACTCCTCCACTATCGTGCATCATAGATCAGGGGTAGGTTCATTCATATTGTAAATTTGTTTAAAGTTTACATTAGTATAGTTACAATTTTATGAATTTTGAATTCACTAGATATATGAAATACATGCATGTACACTTGTAAATATTATAAGCATTAAATTTCTATGTACATGTATGTCTAGGTTGATACCGCAATGAGAATGGGCATTAGGAAAACATTTGATGTTGTAGCTACTTGTGAGGCCACTTATTTCTAGGTTGTTTACAAAACTTTCTACACAAAATGTGCAAACTTGAATATATATATATATATATATATATATATATATATATATATATATATATATATATATATATATATATTCAATTGTACATTCCTTAATTTTGATCTTGTAGGACTTTGTTACTGCAAATTTCAGCCCTGACCCAGACATAGTTACACCACCAAGAGGACATGCAAATCAAGCTCTAGATCAAATGGTAATTTAATTTTTTTATTATATTTAAAGTCAATTATAAATTACATATTCTGAATATAACTTAAATTTTAAATTTTAAATTGAATATATACATAATATGAGATTTGTTACATATTATTTTTGTTTTATAGCATGACACATCTTGTAGTTGAGCATGTACAAACAAGTCTTGGAAAAGAGCCTGGTGCACAACCTCATAATACGGTACAATTAAAATATGATAAATTATAAATTGAATTGAATTAAAAAATAATAATTGTAGAGTTGTACATCTAATTTCAAATTTCTTTGTCTTGTTTATGTTGATTGATTTAGAGAATTTAAAGGGTTCTTGACATGCACTAGAGCATCTAGATGTAGATATGACAGTAATTTAATTTTATGACAGATTGCAAATTAAATTGTCATTAAATCATTTTTCATTGTCTTACATCTAATTTCATCTTTCTCTTGTACAAAGTGTTTTAGGTAATCCGCATAGTCCACATGGTGTGAAGAGGTCTCTTGATTATAGAGATAGTACATGACCTAGAAACATGTGATTTTATGTGTTATATGTGTTTATTTCATGGACTATATTTTTTGTTTCTCATGTACTTTGTTGGACTTTATATTTCATGTCTCAAGTACTTAGTTGGAATTTAGTTCACAGGTTGTACTCTGGACTTTATTTCATGCGCTTAATATATTGGTTTCATACACTTAATATGTTACATAAATCATGGACTTTATTATTGTTTGAAATTTTAATTTACACATGTACATTTATGCATTTTATGTTCATAGTCAAGACATTAATATAGGACATTAATGTGAAATTTAGTGATCTCATACATGATATACATGATATGTACATTCAATAATTAGCGATAATTACTCAATGAACTTATTCAATTCACATCAATCAATAATTGGTCAATAAATCATAATTTACAAACAAAAGCAATCTATTTATATACCAGAAAGGATAAAATTTTAATAAATAAACAATACCATAGAAGATTAGAGAATAAAAGCATTAATAAATTTTATAAATAATAACAACTAACACTAATTTATAAGTTTTCAAAACAAATAATGACATCCCATACTAATTTATAAGCTATCAAAACAAATAATGGCATCCAATACTAATTTATAAGCTGTCAAAAAAAATAATGGCATCGAATACTAATCTATAAGTTGTCAAAACAAATAATGGCATCGAATACTAATCTATAAGCTATCAAAACAAATAATAGCATCCAACACTAATTATAGGTTGTCTTAGGGAGTTGTAATACCATGTCTTAAGGGGATCAAAGAAGAGTATAATTGAGTATAAATATTAAGTGATATTAACAAGTATTATAAGTTTTAGGGTGAGTCATCATAACAGGACATCTTAAGGGGATGTCTTAAGGGGTCATAATACAACATCTAAAGGGGATTTCTTAAGGGGTCATAATAGAATGTTTTAAGGGGATTTCTTAAGGGGTCATAATACAATGTCTAAATGGGATGTCTTAAGGGGATGTCTTAAGGGGTTAGAATAGAATTTCTTAAGGGGATATCTTAAGGGGTCATAATACAATGTCTAAAGCAGATGTCTTAAGGGGTCATAATAGAATGTCTAAAGGGGATGTCTTAAGGGGTTATAACACAACATTTAAAGGGGATGTATTAAGGGGTCTTAAGGGGTCGTAATAGAATTTCTTAATGGGATAAAAAATAAAACATGTATTTAATTTATTTAAAAGGACAAAATAAAACTAAAACTATATTTACCTATATTTATTTATTCCATTATACCATCTGCATCCTCTCTTTTATGCAATGCATCTAAGATTGCCTGATGCTCTTCCATAGAAATTTACCATAGCACTTTTTTTGATGGTCTTCCATGATACCTCTCTAGTTTTATATTTGTTTCCACCATCAAATGTGAGTAATGTATAATCTTTTTTATGTGTTTCATTGTCTTCGAATGCAGGTAGACCATTCTTTCCTCTCAGGTATTTTCATAGCCAAGTGCCAACAACCACCACCTATCCTATTGGAAAACATGAAAAAAATCATCAAATAGGTTCTCAAAATTTTCTTAAGGGGATAAAAGACTTGATCTAAAAAATTGCTTAAGTGGATCAAAAACTTGTTATCAAAATTTGCTTAAAGGAGTGTCTTAAGGGGATCACCGCACCTGTTGGATAATTAAAGCCATCATCATCTTCTCAAGGTGCTATTAACTTATGTTTAATTTCCACAAAATGAAACAACCAATATTTTGTTTGCTCTTCATTCCCCTCAGGTGCAATAATAGTCTACACATGTCTTGCCAACAAAATTCGATTTAATAACTTAGGCATATCCATATAAATAATTTAGCATTACAAAATAACTTAATAAAGTAAAATAAATTGAATTAAAATTACCTTCTTGCACAAGGTCTGAAATACGGTCATACTCTTCAAATGCAAACACTTGATCATTTTCTTCAATAGTTCTTTCATATTGATCATGTTCTTCTGCAGGTGTCAACAATCTTTGCTCTCACTATTCAACCCATTATGTATTTTCACATTCTTCCCAATCTCCTAAGATACCAAACTAGAAAAAACATGCAAGCTCCCTTGTCCAAATAGTCCATGTGCTTGTTGTCGTACTCCTAAATGAATTCCATTTAGTAGATCCACTGATTGTCTCATAATCAACTCTAGGTACAATGTTCTCTTCTTCCACCAACCAAAAGAATTGATGAATTGTAGAGTAATCACTCGAACCAGGTGTAAATAATCTTCTATTACACCAATCTACAATCTCGCATCCATATTTAAATTTTACTGAATCGTCAAATTTTAATTGTTCTCTAGCAAGAATTCTTTTGAAACATGCACCAGCTCCATCATGTTCTCCTTTACCATGCCTAGCTTCAAAAAAACTCCATATATGCTGGACATTAAGTTCCTTGTGAACCCTACTTAACCAATAGAACATTCGAGCATTCTTGAACTACCCTGTACAATTATCTAGCCATATGAGGCGTTATTTCATCTGGATTCCTCTTTCTCTTAAATTTTTATAAAATATACTAAAACATTATTGAACAAACTCTGACGAGTGTAACTGATTGTCACTCAAATAAAAATGATACTCCCTCAAAAAATTTCTATCATCCTCAGTGCTATCATCTAGATGTCTATAAACAATATGGACAAACATAGCTACTTGCACTAAATTATAATATTGAGATTGAATTTCCTCTTGCGGAGCAAGAGTATAATTCTCCACAAAATCAACCACTAAATGTATAGTACCAATTGGAAATGTGTTTCTACATGCGCGAAATTGGCCATCAAGCCATTGAGCATGTTTAGAGTGCATGACATATTTTGGTACAATTTTATTCTTAAATTCACTCATGAATGCATGCACACTAACTTTTTATGTAACTAAATCACAACGCTTTCCTATTTTTTCATCTTTTAAAGAATAGTGAACATTCTTAAATCTTTTAACATCTACTAATTGTTGTCCAAAATCATGATCAACACTTTCATGCAAACAAATTCTTAAAAATGAAAGATTTCCACAGTTAATGCATTGTCCAAAAATACAAGAACTTAAATAAAATAATTTATCGTTATATTTTTTACAAAACAAACCTAAAATAAACTCTCTTATTGCTTCAGGTGGCATATCAATACCACACTCTTGTATAATCATGTTAGTATGCAAGGTACAACATATATATTGAAAAACATCATAAAAATAATGGAATTGAACATATATTTTACAACAACAAGATAGTCATTGCTTCTTAATTTTTACATACCATGGTTTACATTTTTCAAAAGACCTTTGACTTATTTTAATATTGCCAGGTAACACTGAATTGCTACAAAATTTTCTATAAAATTTAGTTTGTGTTGTATCTAATAGGTGTTTTGGGTGAGGATCGCGAACTTTGGACCCCACCCTTAATTTTAAAACATCTCTAGCATTAGATGAGATCCTAGTTTTATCTTGCCAATATTTTTTGATCAAATATTTAATTTCAACATTCAATTTCATATTAAACCTTGGTAGTCGTCCACTGAAACTCCAACATTGATTGAAAGGATCATTTTCTATACTTTCTCTTCTTTTTTCCACTCTTAGCAATGTTTTAGGATGTATTTTTAAAACTTCGCTAATATTGCTTACCATTATTTTATTCAAAGTTGTTTTATTAACTATAGCAATTATTATAGCTCTTCTTGCTACGTTTTTATCTTTAGATCAACTATTTTTCCCATAGATTGAATGGCACTAGCAACAGTAGACATGACATGTTTTAATGATTTATCTTTTCTTTTTGGTTTAACATAAAAGCCTAACCTTTTCATTGCTTTCCTCATTTTTTGCATTATCATCAATTGCATCATTAGTTGACATTGAAATTAATTTTTTTACAATAAAAGAATTTGGTGTATATTCTATTCGCATGTGTTCTTATTTTCCTCCAAGAAATTTGACCAGGAAGATTATCGAAAACACCACTTCCAATTTGAAAAAAGTATTTTCATTAAATTCAACATCACATTCTAGATTTTCATCATCATTTTCATCTTCATCTTCATTTTCATTTACATTTTCATCTTCATTTTCATCAAAAAAATGGTTTTCATTTTCATTTTGATCAAAAATAAAGGTTTTGTTTTCATTTTCAAGAAAATGATCATTTTGATTTTCATTTGCAACAAAATATTTTTCTTTTTCATTTTCAACAAATTCTATAAAATTTTCATCTCTCTAAATATCATTAATGTCAACATCATTAAGTCTAGCATCTTGTAAAACTTCTACATACAAATTTACCATTTCACTAACATGTGGATTTGAAGACATACCTAGATTTGTGCATATTGAAACATTCTCCATAGCATTCAAAGAGGGATTTGAAGACATAGTAGGACTTGGGTATGTACAGGATCATGATGGGCTAAAAAGTGGTAATATGATGGGTATGGGGCTAACGACTATTTTTTTACCCAAAATTGATGAAATGAAAAGGGTTTTTAAAGGAGATTCTCAGTTTTCCACCGATATAAATTATTCTTTACTTTGAATTTAATAAGTAATTATTATTCATTTTCTATTCAAATTACAACTAAAGTATTGATTGATAGGCCAATTGAAAAAAATCTATAGCTTTCAAACGGTATCAAATTTTTTGAATCCAAAACATGCGTCACATTCTATGCTTTGCATACTATAGGATTACAAAAATAAATTTTGAATTTCATGAAGTTTTGACCAAGTGAGTCTTCTACTTATATCTAAAATATTATGATGTTTTGGATTCAAAATATTTACCTAGAAAAAAATTACAAAAAAAATATGCATCACATCAGGGCATGAGTCTTCTACTTATATCTAAAATATTATAAAAAAATATTATCATTTTATTGTGGTTCAGGGTGGTCAAATAGACACCTACTTATTTTTTCCCTGAAATTTAAGTACCGTTGCATTGAAATTTCAAATTTTCACCAAATAGATTTAAAAAAAAAAACAAACCTAGTAGTTTAGAAACTACATTCAATTTTCTATAGATTCTATTCTTACATATTTTTTAAATAATATAGATAATTTATTCAAATTTTTATGTCAAGTATCCTAACTCTGATTTTTCTGAATTTTTTGCCACTTAAGGGCCTATTTTTTCCATGATGATCCTACACACACCCACTTGTTTGTATAATCATATTCTTCCCCAAATTGACTCCTTGCAAATTAGCTTCATCTAAAACCATGGTATCCTCAAGGTTTTCATCTTCAATAGTTGTGGAATTGGATGCTTCACCATCATTCATTGATTTCATTCTCATTCTTCTTTCTCTTTCTATTTGTCTCTCCTCTCTGTTTGTTTCAACTTCGTGAGGAGTCAATGTCTTCCTTCTCTTATTATGAGATTTCTCTCCCATGATTATAAAATTCCCAAGCACAAATGAATGTCAATAGTAAAATTCTTCAAAATATTCAATTCAAATTCAAAGATGAATACCTATTAGGAAAAAATTATTCCTCTTGTGTTCCTCAAAACAAGTAGAAAGCTTACACAATTCCACTTTAAAAAAAAATTTCTTCATGCCTCCTTTGAAAAATTCAATCCATATTGCAAGTTGAAGACCTTTTGTTCCTCCAAACAACTACAAAACTAACACAATTCCACTTCAAAAATGGTGTAGATGATGCCTCCTTTGAAAAAATCAATCAAAAATCAAGTTCACCACCTATAAAAACAATAGCTCATGAAAAATAGTTCAATTTTACTGCTCTCAGCCATACATGTGAAGTTGCAAACTTCACAGTATTTTTTGGCAGTAAATTTAAATAAAAGAAATGGGATCCCATTTATAAAATGGGATCTCGTTTATAAAAACTGGGATCCCATTCCCTGATATTTAATGTGGGGACCGTTGGAAGGAAAATGGGATCCTGTTTACAAAATAGGATCCCATTTCCCTTCCAACGGTCCACATATTATAAATTAGGGAACGCAATCTTGATTATAAAACATGATCCTATTTTATAAAGTGCAATCCCATTTTTTAATATTTGAATTTCTATTACCTTTGTGGTCAGGTTTTTTCCTAGAATTTTGGTTCAGGAAAAGCATTAGGAATTTGAACCTAGGCCTTCAACCTGGTTTGACCTGCAATTTGAAGGTCCTAACAATGTTAGAGAAAAATAACAACTTTGGACATATGGTTGATGATTTTTTTTTTCAGAATATTTTAACAAAATTAAAACCCATTTTAGATGAGACAATGTATATTCTAAATATGTAATTTGTTTCACAATTGGATTAATTTTTCTATTTATCAATTAATTTCTAGTAAAATTGGTCCATAAACTTTAAATATCATGGTTTTTTACTATTTTAATAACTTTTGATCAACATAACATTTTGACAAACGGATTGCCGAGAACAAACTTCAGACAATTATTTTCAATTAAAAAAAAAACTCAAAAAATGATAGGTTTAGGTCATCTTATGCATGTCGTACATGATGATTTTTCAAAACGACAAATCTGCCTAATAAATTTTTAAAAAATATATATATTCAATAAAAAATGACAAAAAAATATCAAGAACAAGGTTTAGTGAGTCACAAATCTTTTCCCAAAAGGATTTAGAAAAATATGATAATTTAAGTCAAAATATGGATGTCGTACACCTGCATGGTATGGTAAAAAAAAAGTGACTTTTAAACAGTGGGTTTTAGAAATGCCTATTGAAACTCAATTTGTACAATTTGGGTATTGAAATAAATTACATACTTGGAAACTAGAATTCGAGCACTACATTTTATGATTAGTGAATTTTTTAAAGATTTCATCTCTAAGTGCTTCAAATTTTAAGGTCAAATGTGTCAAATTTTGAAAATAAGGAAAAACACTTCCACTTTTTGGCCCAAAAGTGGACGCAAATTCTTGCACACACCCATAAATTGCAAAAATAAGTTTAAAGGATGTGTGGGTGAAGGGGTTCAGTAGTAAAAAAATAACATCCATCAAAGCCAAAAGTGGGATGTGGGACACCATATTGCACGATGCTAAATTGACCTGATAGAGATAAATCATTGGAGACCGTGAAGGAATGTAGAGAGGCATGCGACAGAGAAGAAGGGTAGTATTCAAAAATTTACAATCTACATTCGAGACTAATTGGGAGCGATACTAAAGAGAGGAAGGTCAGCAAGCATTAAGCATAAAATAAGTATAAAATGTAAATAAATTAGATATGGTGTGGTATTGTGTGAATCGGTTGATAACTTGCATGCAAAGTAAACATTGGCGTGGTGATTTAGTGAGCTAGAAGACCCTAAGAGTGTAAAGTATGCACTAGAACAAGAGAGTTGTGAGAAAAAAAAAATTGCAGACATGAAAGAGAGTATGTACCTGCTATCTTTTAGCAGAGATAAAGCTAGGTAGAAGGTGTAGAGTTCCTCCACTAACAAAATTTGGGTAGAAGAAGCATCTTCGAGAATCTTTGTTGGGTAGAGGGTAGTTTGATGAAATTGTTCCAAAGAAGACATGTGTAAAGATTTAACGATTTCAAACATGGCTTTTCAGTTGCTACCTTCCATTCAAGTGGAGCTTGAATCTTTTCTTCCTCAGGAGTATGATGTAGGAGCATCATGGAGAAACATCATATTTTTCTCAGGAGCTCCAATTTGTAGGCGTTATTATTTTAAATTGTCCATTTCATCAATTAATTGCAAAAAGAAAAAAATATTTTCCTTTTTGACAGCTTTACAATGTAAGTAATTTGAAAGGTCGCACTATGGGGACACCAAAAATATAATATTTGAAAAGACACAGAGAAAATGAAGGGGTGGTGCAATTGGGTAATGTTAAACATTAAATAAAAAGACAGCAAGGGAGAGAAGGTGTCGATTGAGGAGAAATAAGGTGGGTGGAAGGAGACAAAAGGAGGAGGGACATGGCCAAAGAAAAACATATCCCTCCTTAGCTCACACCGCTAAAGAAATTAGATAGAAATTTGCACCAGTAGAATGAAAGAGCTCAGTTTAGCATTCAAAAAGATTTGACATAACATATAGGCATTTGTGAAGCCTAATTGGAGAGGTCAAATTATAGGAGATTTGCAAATATGATAGAAGTGTCGAGTTGGAAGATGCCCACACTTGTATGGGAACCAAGGACTAGATGAATTGCAGATATAATTTTAAATGATGAGTGAGTGAAGTGGTGCAGTAGTAAGAAAAAATAACATCCATCGAAGCCAAGAGTGGGATGCAGGACGCACCATATTGCATGATGCTAAATCAACCTGAAAGGCATGGAAACCATTGGATACTATGAAGGAATGTAGAGAGACACACAATAGAGAAGAAGGGTAGTATTTAAAATTTTACAATCTACATTCGATACTAATTGGTAGTGATACTAAAGAGAGGAAGCTCCATGGGAATTGAGCATAAAATAAGCCTGAAATGTAAATAAATTAGATAGTGTGTGGTGTTATGTGAAGTGGTTGAGAACTTGCATGCAAAGTAAACATTGGAGTGGTGATTTAGTGAACAAAGGAGAAATTGATGACGAGTGCATAGAGGCCGAGACCGTGGTTTCTTGAAGAAAAATTTACAAATTAAAATGCAATGAGAATTGAGTAAGGGTAATGCAGAATGGTGGGTCGTGTCTGTTCATAAAGGAGCTAAGAAGAGGCGGGAAATAGAAGTGGCTCACTTTCGTAATGTAATGTTCATGAGATCTATTTAATAAAGTTATTTGTTTCTTCCAAATGGATATTTATTGTCGTGCAATCATTATTGATTGAAATCAACATATGTAATTGTTGATTTGAGTTAGTTTTCTATGAAGGTTGTTGTAATCTGTATTTTTTGGATTTTGAGTTGATTTTGAGCCTTGCTATGCATGAGAATTGAAACTGATACCTTAGGGGGTATTATGCATAATACCACTACTAAAGGGGAACATGAATAAATTTAAATCCACACCTTAGTGGGTAGAGACATAGGATCTTAGCATTCAAATCTAGGATCAAATTTACTAGTGAGGGGAATGGGCATCATAGACTTAAAAATAGAGTTTTGAAATCTTAGAATAGGTACGTGTGTGTTAAAGTGTGTAGGTGATTTCCAATTATAATTGACTTTAGAACATCATTTTCTAGTGAATAATTGATCTTTCCATCATTTGATGAAGGAATATTATTGAATTCCTAATCTTGATGTTAGGTCTTCAATATTCTCTAAATCCACTTCAAATTTGCAACCTACGATAAATATAGCAAAGGGAGGGTTGTGATGTATAGGGGTATGCACAATTCAAACCATGTTTATTTGTTTCCACCTCCATAAATGCTAGGATCATGTTGGTATAATTTATGAAATATTGATCAAGGGTCTAAATTACACTCTCTCCTAGAGCTAAAATTTGTCACAAATACCCACTTGGATACTATCCTTAATGGAAGAACCAAAATGGTGGATCAATTAGGGTTTTCTCTATTCTTCAAAGAGGGGATGGATATTTTATATTGGTTAAGGAATAATTTTATTTGATTATGTCAATGTGTCTATAGGTCAAATATGAAGCTACTACAAACTTATGCAATTATAGAAAACTACAAAATTAAAAGATAGTAACTAAGACTAAAACAATATAGTGTATAGATAGAGGAACCTAGAATAGCAATTAGGGATCAAATTTCTTGGGTAGGTGCACTATCACCATATTCCTAAGAATCTATATCCTAGAATGAGTGAACAAATCTTAGATAGTTCGAGTTTGTAGGTGTTCCTTTCTAGAGTCAGCTTCAAAACACTATTTATTAATGATTAATTGTACTTTCCCTAATCTGTTGAAGTAGAAGGATAGAATTCTTGATCTTACAATCTTTCATCTTCTTCCAAATTGACTTTATATATCCCACTGACACACAAGAGAGGGGAGAAAGGGTTATATCACATAGGGGATTACCTAAGTCAAAGCATGTTTTGTGTTTGGACCTCTCAAATTTCTATGATGATGTAGAGTTCTTTCCCTTCGTTGGGAAAAGGAATAATAGATAAAACATGTGATAAATTGATGTGTTGCAACTCACCACACAAATCCACTTTCCTTGATGGACTAAAGTCATTATGCGTATCTCCTCCAAGGAGAAATTAAATTACTTGATTGAATTCTTGCATGTGTTTGTACTCACAAAATAAATGAACATAAAACACAAAAAAACTCACATATAAACTTGATATGTTGCAAACATGAATCTTAACTGGTGATAAGTATTGTAGAATATTTCTTATTCTTCTCTTCATTTCCTTTTAGGATGTTCATTTGATATTGAAAATTCCTAGAATTTCAAATGGTGAAAAATAGTTGTATTTATATGTATTTCTTGATTTTCATAAAATTAATTATCAGAAGCTGACAAATAAAATTAGATTTGTAAATGTAAAAATATCGATAATGACATATCCAAAATTGAGCCAAAATATGTTAGATGATGGTGGTAACCAAGTCATCTAGAACAAATTTTGGATATTTTGTTACCATTTAATAAGTATTAAATATTAATTCATAATTTTATTTTGATTTCCCAAAAATAATCACAAAGAGGGAAATTTAGGAGTATAATTAGGTTCAGGTACATGAGTGGGAGCTAAACCTAGTGTGAAATCGTAAGGGGTGAAAATTTATGATGCTACTATTGGATAAAAAGGCTTACAATAGGTCAAGAAGAGGAAAACTAGATAAAAATAAATGATAAATAAAAATAATACAAGTTACCATTAAAATATGAATTCCTTGATGAGCTAAAGTCATGATACATGTATCATGGAAGGAAAACAAAATAGTTGATTGAAGATCTTGCAAGTGATAGTACTCACGATGATAGTAAACATAATACTTGAAACAATTTTACTTTTAATTTGGCATAAACTTGATGATGTGTTGTTAATATGATATTGATTAATGAAAGTGCTATAAAAATATTGCTAATTCTACTCTTTAATTTCCTTGAGTACTTTTCAAGATGCTCAATTGATAAAAATTTCATCAGCTATTCAGTTCGTGTAAAAGAGATTATTATATGAATTTTTTATTTCCCACAAAATTTATTTTGAAAGGTTAAAAAATGAATTTAAATTGCAAATATACTAATGTCAAGAATAAATATTAAAAATTAGGCCAAAATAGGGTAGTCAAAGGTGAGTATTCTTTATTTTAAATGCTCATTAAATAAATAAATAAATTTAATTCCCAATTTTATCTTGATTTTTCAACAATGGTAATAAAACTAGATAATGATAAATATATTACAAACTATGAGGACTTAAGAGATAGAATAGCAAGCAAAAATGAACAATGCAACATGATTGTATTTAGTTGGCCCAAATGTAAGGAGTACAAAGAATTTCTTATATAGGAAAGGATGAGGCAATCCATCTATGAGGTGAAATGATTAATGCCCCATGAAGTGGCACAAAAGAGTAGACAAGTGTCCTATACATGCCAGCCTTAGGAACACTTGGAGTGTGCAAACCAACAACCCCCATGACCAAGTAATCAACCTTGTGTACCAAGAGTTGAGTAACCTTTGAGGTGAGATGGAAAGTCTTCCAACCTAAAAAGTTGTGTGCATGAGGTTAATCAAATAAGTTGGTAATCTCTAGAGGTTTAAATGTTACACATTCAGTTAGAAAAGATGTTGTCTAACCTCATTAACCTAAGTAAACTTAAGTATAGTGAATAGATTAATTATTCACACTAACAACCCCCATTAAGTTATCTTGGGGAGATCAAAAAAGTGCAGGGTGTGTGGAAGATCATGATGGGCCAAAATGTGGCACTATGATGGGTATGTGGCTGACGACTTTTTTTACCCAAAATTGATGAAATGAAAAGGGTGTTTAAAAGATATTCTCATATTTCCACCAATATAAATTATGCTTTACTTTGAATTTAATAAATAATTATTATTAATTTTCTATTTGAATTATGAATAATGTCCTAATTGATAAGTTGAATGAAAAACATCTATATCTTTCAAATGATATCACATTTTTTGAATCCAAAACATGCATCACATTCTATGATTTTCATACTATAGGATTAAGAAAAAAAATCATGAAGTTTTGACCAAGTTAAAGTGGTCAGACATATGAGTTTTTTATATTTTTTAAAAGTTCTAATTAAAAATTCATAATTAATTATTTACATGGAAGAAAAGTTACAAAAAAATATGCATCACATCAGGACATGAGTCCTCTACTTATATCTAAAATCTTATAAAAAAAATATTACATTTTATTGTGGTTAAGGTGGTTAGAAAGACACCTACTTCTTATTTTTCCCCTGAAATTTAAGTACTATTGCATTGAAATTTCAAATTTTCACCAAAATAGATTTTATTTTTTTAAATAAACCTAGTAGTTTGGAAACTACATTCAATTTGCTACAGATTCTATTCTTACATATTTTTGAAATAATATAGATAACTTATTCAAATTTTTACGTCAAGTTTCCTAACTCTGATTTTTCTGAATTTTTTGCCACTTAAGGGCCTATTTGTTTCCCTAATGATCCTCCACATACCCTGCAATTAGTTAGATGTGGGTCTCGACTAGAGGCCATGTTAGTTAGCCATGTACAATACATTATCTCATAAAGTGGATTAAATGAGAAAACACAGTGGGAACAAACTCCTATCCCAAAAAAGAGTTAGAAGGATTTTAGACCTTTTGAAAATATGTCCCTTCATGATAGGAACATCATGATAAAGAACTCCTAAAGCATGTTGAAGTTGTACACCCTGCTAATGATAAACTAGTGTTTGCTTGAATCAACAAATCTCCAAGTAATGTAGATCAAGATGTGAGATATAAAACACTACATGAGTGAACATATGAACACTACTCAACTAGGATACAAAAATTTAGTCAAACACTGTGAAGTTGATAATAAAAATAGTATTGTAATTAGGAGTACCAGAATCTCAAATTATGTTCTATTGAATTAGTCCCCCATTTGAGAGATCAAGAGAGAAGGTTCATGAGGCATCCCAAAAGCAAGATTCTACTTCATTGAAAGAAGAATTAGCATAACACATCATAGCCCCTTAATGCTAAGAGAATATAAGTTGAACAACCAAGATTGAGAGTGTATAAGGAATGTAGAGATGTGCAGGGTGTGCTCCAAGACACACTCACATGAGGTGACAATCACAAGAATCCATGTTTTTTATAAGATAAGTAGTGTTTACAAGGTGTTGTACCCTTTACACATCGAGCCTCAAGGGCCAAAAAAGATAAAGTCCACAAAAACATAACAAAAACCACCAAAACAAAACATAGTAATAGAGACAAACAACCAAAAAAAAGAATGATCCAATAGACAAGACACAACAACAAACAAACTAACTAACATTCTCCCAATTTTGAGAGAGGAGGCAAAAAAAATCCTCCCCAACCCAGTTGGGGACTTCCTTAGTAGCCTTCAGATCCATTTCATCCTTAAGAACAATAGAAAGGGTGCCAGCTACATAGTGAACCATCTTGATAGTGAATTGAGCCAGACCAGTGAACTTCTTCTCGAGCTTCTCCACCCACTCCAGTAGCATGCGATGATCCTCCCCTTTGTCCACAGTCTTCGCGATGTCTTCATGCTCCATAGCCTAAGGGTTAAAGGATTGGGAAGTTGAATTCTCCATTAGCATTTTATTAAGGTCAAAAAAGTGGCTAGGCCCCCCTCTGTGTCTTCCTCATTCCTCTTGCACTTGTTGGAAAACCACTCGTCATCAGTAGAAATTTCATTAATCTACACTTTCTTGCTATTTTTTGCCAGCTTGCTAGATCTTCTAAACAAGGGCTTCGACTTCCTCAATACAGATAGCAAAGATGGGTTTGAGTGGGTAGAGCATGAGGTGAAAATGATAAAGCCTCAAGATGAGGCCTTGGTGAAGCAGCAGGGGAGGAGAATCCTTAGGGTTTTGTGCAACAAAGTCTAAGTATTTCTCAATGGAACTTTCTAAATCAACCAGTAAGAAAAATGGGAAGCTCAATAGAATTTTATGGTGGAGGTGATTTAAAAGAGGAAAATGATAAGAATAGAAAGTTTAATATCTAACCTCTAAAGTTAAATGCTTCATGAGAGCGAGACAGACCTGGTCCCACTACCATAGGAGAGCTTCTCTTTCAAAACCAAACTAGGAGCGGGTAGGTTTTTCATTTCCTTTAGAGAAGGAATTAATGCTTTAATTGTCCTAAGCTTTGGTGTGCTTAGGGTACTTCTTCCTGGTACAAGAAAGCCCCGTCACCTAAGCAATCACCTCCTCATTGACCTCGAATGAAATACCACCCATGGTAACCCTTCTTTCTTTCCAAGAGCTTGCAAATTGCACTGAAATCCTCATATCATGACCAACCAAGCATTCCATTAATGGGGCCAACCCTCATTCGACATAGATGTGCCAAACTAGTAGGTCCTTGCAAAATTCACCACATTTTTCTAGCTCGTCCTCACCCTTTCACCACCCATTTCACCACTCTGCACATAGTAAAATAAGGAAACCTGTGAGAGAAAAATATTAGAAATCTTGTTAATGTGACAGGTCGCCCAAACACTTCTTCATTTAAGCCAACCAAAAAGGTTCCAAGCAATCAATATGGTTGATAAGACACATGCTTCAGGAGTTAAATCCAAAAAGGAAATCTTCTCGAGGCCATTAATGAAAATATTTAAACAACTACGGCCAGGTTTGCAAAAAATATGACATATGAAGGTTTTCCTTCCACATTTCCATTGCACAACTACCAATGAAGATTGGTCATGGGGCCAAATTTAGCCTTCCATATGTGATGGCATAGCCTCCATTTATAATTCACTATATGTATAATAATTTCCCAAATTCCCTCCTTAAGAAATACAAATTCAATTTTGTGGCACTTCATATGTGTGTGCTTACAATCTTATTGTTGTTACAAGTTATGTCTTGTAACAACAAACATTAGAAATTTTGTTAATGTGACAGGTCGCCCAAACACTTCTTCATTTAAGCCAACCAAAAAGGTTCCAAGCAATCAATATGGTTGATAGGACACATGCTTCAGGAGTTAAATCCAAAAAGGAAATCTTCTCGAGGCCATTAATGAAAATATTTAAACAACTACGGCCAGGTTTGCAAAAAAGATGACATATGAAGGTTTTCCTTCCATGTTTCCATTGCACAACTACCAATGAAGGTTGGTCATGGGGCCAAATTTAGCCTTCCATATGTGATGGCATAGCCTCCATTTATAATTCACTTTATGTATAATAATTTCCCAAATTCCCTCCTTAAGAAATACAAATACAATTTTGTGGCACTTCATATGTGTGTGCTTACAATCTTATTGTTGTTACAATCTTATTCAAGTTTTATTATCATGTGGTTGATTAAGAAGAAAATATTAAGTTATGTCTTGCAAACATCAAACAAAAAAAAACAACAAAAATTGAAACCCTCATTATTGATGACCACCCTTTTACCATATTCATTGCAAAAGAGGAAATTGACTCCTCTTTTACAAATTTTTCACTAAAGCAAAAAAATATAAACCCCCCTTACATTTTACTTTTTCCAAATTCATTGCAAAAAGAAAATGACTTCTCTTTTACAAATTTTTAATTATGACAAAAAATGAAAATAAAGCTTTGATTTTACAAATTATTGCAAAATGTAAAAATAAATCACAATTCTTTACAAGCTCATTGATAAACCAGAAAGTTATGTAACTACTAGAGGTTAGCAAAGAAAAGTTAATAATTTGAGTGAACTATTAATGATTAACAAAATGGCTTAACTAATGATAGTTAGAATTTAGTAGCAATATTAAATGTAGCAGTCATAAAAAGTAAGACTAATGAAGAAGGTGACTGAGACTTTTTCAAGATCTATTGGAAAATTTTAGGAGACATTCCCAACCTGCAAGCCAATATTTCCTTCCACAAAGGAAGGAATGCTATTGGCCATAACATCCTCTTGCCATTTCCACCCCAAAAGAGTCCTTCAAATCTCCTAACTCTGGTATTTTCAACCATAGTATCCCCCTTGGAGTCTCTTCCCACCGCATTCTTCCCCTCAATGTCAATGTCTGATGGCTCCACAAGACCTTTCCCCTCTTCTTTCACTTTTTCCTTAGTTGCAGGTTTGCTATCAATCTTACTCAGGGCAGATTTGAGCTCACAAAGCCCAACTACAGCATTTGACTTGGTAAGTGCCATACTCCCTTTTTCTTTTTAGTAGATAGTTTAGGCTTGGGGATTTTAGTAATCCCCAGAGGGGTATTCTTTTTGGGACCCTTAGACTCATCTGAAGAGATATTGGTCTAAATAGGGGGTTGGAATTTTTCAATACAGATAGTAGAGATGGGTTTGGGCAGGTAGAGCGCAAGGTGAAAATGATAAAGCCTCAAGATGATGCCTTGGTGAAGCGACAAGGGAGGAGAATCCTCAAGGTTTTGTGCAACAGATTCTAAGCATTTCTCAATAGAACTTTCTAAATTAGTGAGTAAGAAAAATGGGAAGCTCAATAGCATTTTATGGCTGAGGTGATTTGAAAGAGGCAAATGATAATAATAGAAAGTTTTATATCTATCCTCTAAAGTGACATACTTCATGAGACTGAGAAAAACCTGGTCCCACGACCCCAAGAGAGCTTCTCTTTCAAAACTAGACTAGGAGCAGCTAGGTTTTT
The DNA here is from genome assembly GCA_007258455.2 of Sequoia sempervirens. Lineage (NCBI taxonomy): Eukaryota > Viridiplantae > Streptophyta > Pinopsida > Cupressales > Cupressaceae > Sequoia > Sequoia sempervirens. The sequence continues at coordinate 792,630,516 of VDFB02271358.1, forward strand.
TATTTCCTTTAAAGAAGGCATTAAGACTTTCATTGTCCTAATCATTGGTATGCTTAGGGTATTTCTTCCTAACAAGAGAGCCCTATTGCCTGAGTAATCACCTTATCATTGACCTCAAAGGAAATACCACCCATGGTAACCCTTCTTTCTTTCTAGGAGCTCACGAATTGCACTGACATCCTTAGATCATGACCAACCAAGCATTTCGTTAACAGGGCCAACCCTCCTTCAACATAGATGTGCCAAACTAGTGGGTCCTTGTGAAATTCCCCACAATTTTCCAGCTCCATCCTGACCCCATCACCACCCATTTCACCACTTTGCACACAACAAAATGAGGAAACCTATGAGAGAAAAAGATTAGAAATTTTGTTAATGTGATAGGTCTTCCAAGCACTTCTTCTTTGAAGCCAACCAAGAAGGTTCTAAGCAATCGAGATGGTTTGCATGACACACGCTTCATGAGTTAAATCCAAAAGGGGAGTCTCTATGATCCCGTTAATGAAAATTTTTAAACACCTCTAGCCAGGTTTGTGAAAAATGATGACATATGAAGGTTTTCCTTCCACATTTCCATTGCACAAGTACTAATGAAAATTGGTTGTGGGGCCAAATTTATCCTTCCATGTTGTGATGGCATAGCCCCCCATTTATAATTCACTGTAAGTATAATAATTTCCCAAATTCCCTCCTTAAGAAACACCCATTCAATTTTGAGGTACTTTATATGAGTGTGCTTACAACCTTATTGTTGTTACAATTTCTTCAAGGTTTATTATCACGTTGTTGATTAACAAGAAAAGATTAAGTTATTTCCTACAAACTTAAAAAAAAAACAACAAAAAATTGAAACCCCCATTATTGATGACCCCCCTTTTTCCATATTCATTGTAAAAGAGAAAATTGACTCTCTTTTAAAAAAATCACTAAAGAAAAAAAATATCAACCCCCTCCCCCCCCTACATTTTCATTTTTCCAAATTCGTTGCAAAAGAAAATGATTTCTCTTTTACAAATTTTTAATTATGAAAAAGAAAAGAAAATAAAGCTTTGATTTAGCCGATAGGCTATTTTATTTGAAGTTTCTACCAGGATTTTCGTTAGCCCAACCGTGAATTGGTTTTTCTGGCACCGGGGGGTTGCCGATCGGTGGGGAGGGAACCATTTTTATTTTTGGCAATGTGGGTTTTCTTAATTACATGGGTTGGTGGTGGTGGAGAATTGTGTCGTCGTAATGGGGAAGGTGAATGGTAAGTGTTTGTTGGCGCGATCAGCAATGCATCTTCCTGTCGGTGTACATGGGCGGAGGCCGAAGTAAATGCAATATTGAATGTTTTTGTCTGGGAAATCATACTTTGATTAAGTTTTTATTATCGAAAGAGCCATTATGATGTGGGTTTGATACCATACTACTGTTAAAATCGTCAGCCTCAACACTATTTTTTAGAAGGTTGGAGGGTTGTAAAACTGTTGTGGCACAAAATCTATAAGTTGTTTTCGATGGGTATTTTGTACAAACCAGTAATTTATTGTTCATGTCTTTCGTTCTTTGTTTATTGTTTCTTTTGATAGGAGGTTGGAGGGTTTTAACACTAATGCGTTGCGAAATGTGGGAGAAAGTATATTGATTAAGTTGCATTGTAGAAAGAGCCATTGTTGTGTTGGTTTGATAACACATTATTTATTGTTCATGTCTTTCGTTTTGTGCTTATTGTTCTGGTTTTATTGCAGTTAATTTTTTTTCTCTTGCCCAATAAACAAGGCTATTTTTTTTTAAGTTTCCATCGGGATTTTCATCAGCCCATCTACTAATTGGATTTGTCAGCATCGGGGGTCTATCAGTGGGTGGGGAGGGCACCTTTTTTTTGTGGCAATGTGGGCATTGGTAATTATGTGGGTTGGTGGTGGTCGAGAATGGTGTCGTCATTACAAGGAAGGTGAATGGTAAGTGTTTGTTGGCACAAGTGCTAATGCATCTTCTCATTGGTGCACGGAGGTGCAAGCCGAAGGAAATGCTATATTAAATGTTGTCATGTGGGAAAGCACACTTTGATTAAGTTGTATTGTTGATAGAGCCATTGTGATGTGGGTTACACACCATACTATTGTTAAAATTGTCTCCTTTGGCTCCATTTTTTAGCAAGTTGGAGGGTTGTAAAATTGTTGTGTTGCAGAACTTGTAAGTCATTTTCAATGGGTATTTTGCATAAATGAGTAATTTATTGTTCATGTGTTTCATTCTCTATTTATTGTTTCTTTTGATAGCAGCTTGGAGGGTTTTAACACTAATGGGTGAAACAAAGCGGCGAGGATGATTAGGTTGCATTGTCGGAAGAGCCATTGCAGTGTTGGTTTGATAGCAGATTATTTATTCATGTTTTTCATTGTGTGCTTATTGTTCCTTTTGATACAAGGTAGGAGGGTTTTAACACTGATGTGGTGTGAAGTGTGCGAGAAAGTATATTGATTAAGTTGCATTGTGGAAATAGCCATTGTGGTGTTGGCTTGGTAGTAGACCAGTGTAAAAATCATTGCCTTCCACTCCGTTTTATAGCATTTTGGAGGGTTTTAAGGTTGTTGTGTGGCAGAATCTGTAAGTGGTTTTACATGGTAATTTTTTGTGAATGATTAAATTGTTGTTCATGTGTTCGGCCTCTGCTTATTATTCATTGTTATTTGTTTCTATCTTTTCCATTATACCCATTTTGGAGAATTAAAAGAGATAACCATTCTCTATACATGGGTTTATTGTATTTAAATATTTTTCCTCTCGCCCAAAAAATTAGGTTACGGTTAGTAGTTTGTATCTTTGTGGCTATACCCACTTTTCGAGACTTCAAAGACATTATTGGTATGTATGGATAGATTCATTCAAGTTAGATCTTCTTTGCTTGATGAAAAAATATGGTTAGGGTTAGTAATTTTTCTCAGGTTTCATTTTTCGACTATGCTTATTGTTCTCCCATGCTTTTGATTGTTGTTATTGGGTAGTGAAATTAATTCTTGTGTTTGCATATATACATTCAAGTGTGTTCATTGAGCTTTGATGCTTTTGATTTGAATATAGTGCACGTCTTCTTTGTAGTCTTCTAATAAATACTTATAATTGTATAAGAGGAGTTGCATTATCTGGCATTCAGTTATATAGAGAAAGAGGGAAATTTTAATAGAACTAGTAATAAAAGATACATACTTGTGTTTATCCATATATACATATATAAACATTTATTATCCGATAGGATATTTTGTTTGAAGTTGTTGCTAGGATGTTCGTCAGGTCAGTTGTGAATTGGATTTGTCATTAAAACATACATACATGTGGTTATCCATATATACATATATAAATAGATGTATAAACATTTATTAGACCATAGGATATTTTGTTTGAAGTTGCTGCTAGGATTTTTGTCATGTCGGCCATGAATTGGATTTGTTAGTGTCTGAGGTAGCTCGGTCAGCAAGGATATCACTGGTATTTTTTTGTGGAGATGTGCATCTTGGTAATTACATTTCACATTGTTATTTTTTTAAGCTAAAAGGAAAAATATTTAACTGCAATAGTCCCTATGACAATGGGTGTAATGGCAAAGATGAATGAAAATAACTACAAAAAAGATAAACAGAGGATGGAAAGTGTATGTATATGTATATGTATATGTATATGTATATGTATGTATATCTATATGTAAGTGTGTATATATATATATATACATATATATTTGTATATATATATACATATGTATATATATATATAGACATCTATATACACTCTATGCATCTTTGGTGTTATACACATTTTGTACAGTTAGTTGCTTGGTATCTTTCTGATTGATCTAAGTTCAAATTCTTCCAAAGAGGATCATGTAGATTTTGTAGCAACGCAATTTATTCTTGTATTTGGATACAAATAGAGTAATTGTATAAAAGGTGCTACAATATCTGACATTTAATATTATAGAGAAATAGGGAAATTTTAACACAACTATTAGTAAAATATACATTCAATATTGCATTTGCTTTGTATACTGCATTATAGGAAAATATGCATATGCATATATATAGACAAAGATATACATAAATATGTATATCTAAAAAGGTTTGTATATTATGTTTATGCGCAATTATGTAGACTATGATTTTAAGTAGAGTTTAAAGTAGCATGTATAAGTATTGTCTATGTTCTGTAAAAATCATGACTATATAGTTATAGCATTGACTCGTATAGTATTGAGATGTTCATAAGAACAAATAATTTAATTGTGTAGTATGTGTAACATATTGACTATTTCCTATATAGAGAATATCTGAAATATATATGGAAATAAATTGTTCACTTGTGTTTGAAATTGTAATGTGTGTAAACATATCATATAATTGTGCAACTAATTTGAAATATTTGAAAGTAACAATGACAGGAAAATTAATATGGTGGCCACATTTTTTTCAGTCTCCTAACAAATAGAGTGATTCTATACTAGTAGTTGCGTGCTCGGATGATGGAATACTTGTCACAAACTTTAAACAGATAAAAAACACTCTGCACATTTATATATTTGCATATCTATATGTTTGCAATTTCTCCATCCATACAAAACCATAATGGCAGACATCCGTGGAAAACAACTTATAAATTTTGAATAAAAAGAGTTTTAACATAAACAATAAATAAACCATTTATACAAAACACCCAAGCAAAACAACCTATAGATTGTGCAGTGCCATAGTTCTAAAACCCAATGGCTGTTTTGAAAATGCAACTTAATCAAAGTATACTTTCACAGCCACCAGCATTCAATATTGCATTTGCTTCCTCTATCCCCCATTGTACAACAATGTCAGAATCTATAAACCCTTGCACACGCAAATAGTTACCATCCACCTCCCTGCCATATATTGCACAAAAAAATTGTGCTACATTTTGTGGGCTTAAATATTGCAGAAAAACTAAGACATTGCAAAATAACTATTGCACGACAAATCCTATTGAGGACCCGTTTGATGAAAATCTCGTCGCAAACTTCAAACAAATAAAAAAATTTCTACATATCCATATATATACAATTAATCTTATCTTAATCTGCAATTAGGCAATAAAATTACCAACCCTATCCATCTTTTTAAATGAAATAACCTAGTACCTACAATTGCACCCATGGTGATAGGAATAACGCCAAAGCTGCATAGAAATAACTACAACCAATAAATCAGGAACAAAAAAAGTACAGCAGCAACATACTTTAACCCTCATGTGGGTTAACACTTTCCATCCAGTATACGTATACATGTATATATATGTATACATGAATATATACATATATATATGTATGTATGTATGTATATTGTACGTCATTTTACATGAGCAAGTTGCATAGATGGTTGATTTATTGTCTATGTCTTTTCAAATGTTTGTATATTTGGCATTACACCCATTGTGAATATTTGAAAGATATTGTTGTTATATGTGCATTGATGAATTGCAGCTAAATTTCCTTTCTTCCTTAAAAAAAATGTTTTTGGTTAGTATATATATATATATTGTACATTTTTTTATATGAGTAGCTTGCATAGATGGTTAATTTATTGTCTGTCTTCTTGTCAAATGTTTTTGATTAAGGAACAAATAGGTTTTTAAGGGACTTCAAAACCATTTAACAGTAAACAGGAGAAAGATACAACATTAAAAGCACCTAGAAAAAAACACAAACAGTTGCCATCAAAGATGAAAACAAGGAACAAACCAAGTTAGCATAGAAAAAACCCAACAAAAAACCACCAAAAGTCTAACCACTAGGCTAGATTCCTAAGGATCTTTGCCACCTCCTGCTCAAGTTTATTCATATTTAAAGCAACATTCTTAATCTCTTGAATATTCACAAGTGCCTGGTCATCCTTCCTCTATAGGTTTTCTCTAGTTCTATTACTCAGCCCCCCACCTTCCACCTAGCTTTCCTCTTTCTCAGCATCCACATACACTATCATCCTAACCTAATAGACATTTTCCAAATTTTCAACCATCGTATTCATGGTCTTTTCCATTGATTTTAAAATTGTGTGGCTCATTTCCAACACCTTGTGGATAAAATATTTTATACTCCTCATTTTTTCCTCCATATCAGAAAGCTTACCATTATGGTTACTCTTAAAATGCTACAAATCCTCAACAGTTTTCTTAAGGCACTCCACCATATATTTCTTTTCTTCCCCAGTCCATAAACTAGTGACCTTATCTCTATCTCTATTGTTATTGACATTCTTATCAGCATTATCCATTTTATTGTTCATAGCCCTCTGATTCAGCTTAAGTTCCTTAATCTCAAAAAACACCCATCTAATTAACTAAAAGAAATCCATAGACCCATTACAAGAAATAGCAAGAATATCATTAGGAAATTCATGTTCAGCTTTAAAGTAATGGTCCTCTACCTTGAGATCACTGGGAGAATGAGGCCTATCCTCTCTATCTGTGGCAGGGTAACTAGAATAATCAGACAAAGGGGTAGACTACGAATCATCCTCATTAGCATCATAAGAGGGATCCTCTGAGACATTTCTTTTACCCTTCTTCTGAGGGGAGACACTAGAATTACCTTTCCCCTTAATTGAAACCCTTCCCCTAGAAGAAGGGGTCTGGTGGGACAAAGTCAGCATAGATTTAAAATGATCATAGATTAAAAAATGTAGACCCTCATGGAGGATAGAAACCCTAACCTAATGATGAAAATGGTTGAGGAGCACAAAATGGTACCCAAAAACTCTAGTGTAATGATCTTCCAGGGTAATGTACTCCATAAGCACATTCATCACCTTCCTCCAATGCGAGACGATCTTCATAGAATCATAATAGCTTTTGGTAGTCCTTCGTAGGTCCTTCTTTTCCTTCTCAGTCTTTAAAAAAATTTGCAAAGCCTAGTCAAAGAGTTTCATGTCCCTATAAAACTTGATGCCCTCAATGGAAATCCCTGTGACCTTAGTAATTAACTGCTCATCAATAACAATCTTTCTCCCAAAAAAATTGATCTCGCCATCCTTCCATTCCTTAGCAAAAAACCTAGTGATATTTGGATCCCAACCATAGAGTTTTTCAATAAAAATGGTAATCCCCCCTTCTCCAACATCTCCCAAACCTTAGTATTACCTCTTAACTCCTCACAGTCTGTTAGTTCCACCCTACGACTCTCACCACCCATGTTGGTAGAATTACAAGCCTGTTCAGAAGACTCGAGAAAACCAAATAAACTAGCAGTTGAAATACCCAGAAAGCATACAAAGCACAAAAAATTAGAGTAGGAATTAATATTGTTGTGCTTCAGCCAACTATGAATAATAATTGAACAATAGTCCCAAGACTACATGACAAGACACTCAATAATCATACGTTGGTATGGGGAGTTTGAACCTTCCCGTGAATTCGATCATACATAAGTAAGCCATTGACCTTAGCCTCCAACTCATCGCTCCTTTTCCACATCACCTTGTCCTTCACCTGAGCACCTTTGTTGGAAAAAATTTTTGCCACCATGTTAATTTCCCTATAAGCATGGGAAATATAGAAATTCTCAAAGTTACTAATAATCCCCTTGGAAAGATTAATCTAATTCTCTATAGTCCATGAGGCTTTTTGAAGGCCCTTTAGACATTGTATGATATTATTTGAGTCCCCTTCAAGCCACAATTTTTTTAATTTCAACTAATGAGCAAGATTCAAAAATTGAAACGCCCCTATGGCTTCGGCAATGTGGTTGTTTTGGGTACCCAAGGGAATAGCCACCACTGCAATTAAAAATATATTATCATTCCTTATCACTCCCCCACACACAGTTGGCCTAGGATTACCCTTGGCCACCCCATCAAAGTTGATTTTAACCCAACCAGGAGGGGGGAGGTTCCAATAGATACCATCACTAGGCCCCTTAGTGGGCTTAAGAGGAGAAGAAATCTCAACATTAATTTTCTAAGCATCAACAACTCTAAACTCATAATCTTAGTAGTTGACCTTTCCCTTAGCCTTGAATTTTCTATTGAGTAGATTGAAATTCTCTCTCACAGCTCTAATAATTTTACCAAATACAATTTCCTCCGAAAGAGTTGAATCCCATAAGATTCTATTATTACGCTCTTTCCAAATTCCCCAAGCGAGGCGAGGGAAAATGTATCTCCAAAGCAGATTCAACCCTTGGTTTCTTGTAGGAGCCTTCCACTAACTATAAAAATCCAAGATAGTTATAAGAAAAACCTAGCTGGGATCCCACAAATGCAAAATTCTACACCAGATGTCATAGGAAAAAGGATAGAGGAGAAAGAGATGTAAAGTTGTCTGAGCCTCCACACAGCAAAGAAAACATCTATTAGGAAAAGAGAAGCCACACTTGCAAATATTTTCATTGGTCAATAGTTTATTCTAAAGAAGGATCCAAGTGAAGATGTTCACTTTAGGTATAATATTGTGCACCCAAGCCTTCGACCACACATGGTGGGGAGAGGAATGATAACAATAGGCCACCATCGAATAAACAAAATAGATCCCTGAGGAGGACAATTTCCAAACCAAAGAATCCTCCTGGCCCTACGAACTAAGCACAATAGAGTTAAGGAGAGACTACAGGGGTTGAAGATCTAGACTAATAGAAGAGATAAGGTATGTGCAGGATCATCGTGCAAAAAACAGGCCCTTAAGTGGCAAAAAATTCAGAAAAATTAGTGTTAGGCAACTTGACGTAAATATTTGAATAAGTTATCTATATTATTTCAAAAAAATGTAAGAATATAATTTGTAGAAAATTGAATTTAGTTTCTAAAATACTAGGTTTATTTAAAAATAAATAAAATCTATTTGGTGAAAATTTGAAATTTCAATGCAAGAGTACTTAAATTTCAAGGAAAAAATAAGAAGTAGGTGTCATAATGCACCACCTAACCATAATAAAATGATAATATTTTTTTTGTAAGATTTTATATATAAGTAGAGGACTCATGTCGGATGTGATGCATATTTTTTGTAATTTTTCCTAGTAAATAATTAATTATGAATTTTTATTACAACTTTTAGAAAATATAAAACTCGTGTGAGCCACCTTAACTTGTCAAACTTCATGAAATTTAATTTTTATTTTTTTAATCCTATATTATGTGAAGCATAGAATGTGATGCATGCTTTGGATTCAAAAAATATGATACCGTTTGAAAGTTATAGATGTTTTTCAATCAGCCTATCGATCAGGACTTTAGTCGTAATTCTAATAGAAAATGAATAATAATTATGTATTAAATTCAAATTAAATCATAATTTATATTTTTGGAAATCTGAGAATCTCCTCTAAAAACCCTTTTCGTTTCATTAATTTTGGGTGAAAAAAAAGTCGTCAACCACATACCCTACAAATACCCATAATATTGCCACTTTTTGGCGCACCATGATCCTGCACATACCCGATACCAACCCACTGATCATTCCTCCAATAATCCCTAATCAAGGTACCATATCTGGCTTTGCATTCATCCATATGATTCCTAAAGATAGGGATATTGCACAAAGGTTCATTCCCTATATAGTGGTCTTCCCAAAACAAGATTTTATTACCATCTCCAAGTTTCCAAAATGCACCTTTACCAGCAAGTTCCCTAGCTTTAATGAAACTATTCCAAAGGGGATCCAAGAGGGAGATTCTGGGAGCTGAGAAAATATTTGGAGTCAACTCCCCACAAATATTTGTTGTGCCAGATAGCATTCCATTCATAGTCATCAGCAAACATTCTCCAAACCTGTTTCGCCAAAAAATCTTTATTAACAACTCTAATGCTCCTTAACCCAAGACTCCCATAGTTTTTGGGTTTGCACACATTCTCCCAAGCAACCAACATAATCCTCTTCTTCTCCTCAACCCCAAACCAAAGGAAATTTTTTTGGATTTTTTTAATAATATCAACAAACTTGGAAGGGATCTTAAACAAACTTAAAGCATAATTAGGAAAATTTTGAAGAGAAGCCTTTAGCAACATTACTTTACCAGATTGACTCATAAGGGCCCCTCCCCTTTCCAACCAGCCAACTTCTGATTAAACCTATCCACAAGAGAAATCCAAAAATAATCTAGAGGTTTGGTACCCAAAGCGAGCCCCAAGTAAGTGGAAGCAAGAGAATTAACAGCACAGCCTAATATGTTCATAATCTTCCTTTGCCTAGGTTTAGGGGTGTTGAAGAAGAAAAGAGAAATTTTTTCCCTATTAATTTTGTGCCCTGAACCTTCCTCATAAAGTACAAGGGAGCTCAAGTTGTGGCTTCTCCAATTGTATAGCTTCCCATAAGAATGGTGTCATCCAAAAATTGCTGATGGGAGTAGGCAAGGTTCACCGAAGATGGTTTTAACCCTTTCAAACTGCCTTCCCAGACTTTCTACCATCAGGGTAAAGAGAATAGGAGACACAAGATCTCCTTGTCTCGTACCTCTAGAAACTTTGAAGAAATGGGAAGGAGATCCATTGATAATGACAAAGATGCTTGTGGTTGAGATCATCTCCCATATATTAGCTACAAAAATCTCTCTGAAAACCCAACAAATTTTAAGACTTTTATAAAGAACTCCCAATCCACCCTATCATAGGCCTTAGACATATCCAACTAAAGTAAAAAACCTTGATTTTTTGAGACTTCTAAAGAATGGATATTCTCATGAACTGTAATAATGGAATCCAAAATCTGTCTACCCAGAACAAAACCATTTTGCTGAGGAAAAATCAACAACGGGAGAGCCCCAAGAAGCCTAGTGGTAACCACTTTAGAGATGATTTTGTAAAAGAAGTTGCATAAGATAATAGGGAAAAAGCAATCAAAAGCATCAGCACCAGGGAACTTGTGAATAAGAACAATAAATGTAGCATTTAAAAGCTCTTTCAACAAATTCTTGGATCCAAAAAACTCTTTGACAACATTAACCATATCATCAACAACTATCTCCCAAAAGACTTGGAAAAAGAACATAGGGAACCCATCAGGACCAGGGGCCTTATTCCCTTCAAAAGAAAAAATAGCCTCTTTGACCTCTTCTAGTGAAGAGATAGTAGTCAAAAGTCTATTTTGATGCTCATTCAAAATGTTGGGGATAGCCTCAATGAGGGTTTGTTGAGCATTCACATCCAACCTCTCTTCTGCAGAAAGAAGGTTAGAAAATAATTGGATGGAATCATTCCTTCTCAATTTTAACACCATTCTTCAATATATGAGTGATATGATTGGCCACCCTATGTTTCATAGTAGTCATGTGGAAGAACCTGGTGTTCTTATCCCCTAACAAAAGCTAAACTGATCTAGATCTTTGTTTCCAATATTCCTCTTCTTTTGATATAATATCATGATATTTAGTAAGGATTTCATTTTCTCTAGATAAGAAGTCTCCCACACTATCATATTTCTGAATTCTATCCTAAATATCATTTAAATCATATTGAATAGTAGACTTAGTAGCAAAAAATGTCCCCAAAAACTTCCTTATTCCAAATTCGGACTTTGGATTTGACCTCACTTAGATTTTTAGCCACCCAAAACTTAGTAGTACCAGTAACCTTTATATTCCACCACTCTTGAATGCAATTAAAGATATTACGATGAGATAGCCACTTTCTTTCAAATCTAAAAGGGAAGTTTCTCTTACCAGACATAGAGTTAGCCACAAAACTTATAGGAAAATGATCTGAACCAATTCTGAAGAGAGCATTTAAAGAACAAAAATAATCCTTCATCCAGTTGTCCAAAATTAAAGCACTATCAAGTCGGACTTGGATAAGGTCATTCTTAGTCCTCCTGTTAGACCAAGCCTAGGTAGCCCCCTTGAGGTCCACATCATGCAAACATTGGGAGTTGATAAAATCCATCAGGTCCAGTTTACTATCCATTTGTATTTGAGAACCACCAACTTTTTCTGACACAAGCATCAGAGTGTTAAAATCCCCCATAATGATCCAATTCTCATTAGGAAAGCATAACTTGAAAGACTCAAGTCTGTTCCAAAAACTCCTCGCAGATTTGTTATTGGGGGAATAGATATTAGACAAAATCCAGCTAAAATCATCTCTGATATTCCTAAATCTAGTAGCCACATGATTGGTATCTTCCCAAATTGGAGTACAGTGAAGATTATCTTGATTACAAAAAGTCACTAAACCTCCAAAAGCCCCCTTCGAACTCAAACCCTACACACAACCATTTTGAAAATCTTAATCTTTTCCACTATATCTTTAGGCATCTTGGACTCCTAGACAATTAAAATATATGGTTTATGGTCCCTAGCAAAATTGTGCAAAATATCTTGTTTATGGGAGTTGTTTAGCCCCCGAATATTCCATGACATGAAAATCATTTCTTTAATGGGGTATTGCTTCGAAAAATATATGGGATGGTTCTTTGACCCCCATCAGCAATATTTTGGATGAATTTCTGTTCTCTATCCCACTTTGTTGATTTTCTACTCGAACTTCTCTAGGCTCCACAATCCACTTTTGATCTATTTCTTATCGAAACCCCCACCGTGTTGTTTCCTCTTTTGCTTTTCTTCTTCTTCTCAAATTTCATATATAAACTATCCTCATCTAAATCTAGTTCCTCAAGTTTCATGAAATATTTCCCATCCAAGACATCTTCAGCAACAAATTTATTCACCAGAGAATGCCCCACATCATTCCTCACCTTACAAGTATCCATAGAATTCCCAAAAGTGGATTTCACAACCTACGGAGAACTTTGAGAACTATCTTGGATAGAAGAATGAATGATCTTCTCCCCAGCATCCTTTGAGCCCTCCTCACCACTTGCCTTACTTTTTCTAAAATAGGATGTTTCCTTTGAACCCTCAGAAATAGAGTTTGGAACTCACTTATCTAAATTCAAGCTTTCATCCTACTTTTCAAGGCTCCCTCCTTCTTCCTTTTCATGCTCCCCCTGGGATCTCGTAGTTTTTGAGTACAAAGTTTCTCTATTATGATCATTAACATCTCCTTCTTGAAATATGAGGTTGTCATTACCTTTCAAAGGCTCCTTTACAACATTATTAGCTTCTAGACTGGGGATTCGGCACTCCCCACTATTTTCTTGACTTTCCTCAGGTATATTCTTGTCCCCTCTATTCACATCTTTTAGGGCTTTCTCCACCGTTTTAACCCTCCATATCTTGGTCTGCTTGGAAGTCATCTTAGTGTCAAGCTTGGACACATTGTTTGGGAATTTCTTTGCCCAATGCCCATATTTTTTACAAGTAAAACACACAAAAGGGAGATTCTCAAACTCTACTGTCTGAACCCACTTTCCAAGTTTTGACATGTAATTTCTATCGATGATGGCAGGTCAATAGACTGAGTGATACCCACACAGATTCTGGCAAAAACTAGCCTTTTTTCTAGATGAAGTCATGGCATCTATGGATAATAACTCCCCAAAGGAGCTAGCAATTCCCCTAAAAACATACTCATTCCAAAAATCCAAAGATAAACCTAGTAAACGAACCCACACAGGCACCGCTTCAAAAGAAGCATCCAAGAAATCCATTTTTGGGGACCACTTCTTAATAGCCAAAGATGAATTTCCAATGACCCAAGGGCCACCACACATAACTGCTAGCTTGTCCTCTTTGAAAGAAAAAGAAAAGGAGAAGAAACCCTTTGGCAGAGCTGCTACCTCAACTTGACCTTTAACTCTCCACTTCTTCCTGACAAAATCCATGACCACTTCAATATTTGGTCTTGGGCCCATAAATTTTCCCACCAGCAATGATGCCATTAGAGAAATGTTATGATCAATCACTGGATCAGGTACAAGAATAGAAAATGTCCCACTTGAAGGGGACATAATATTGCTAACCAGAGGAAAGATTGACTTACTAGCAAGCTTGGTTCCAAACAGTGAAACCCACTTCCTCTTTGAATCCTCCCGTGAGAGGTCTTTCAAAATTTGATCCACGCCTTGGTTTCCTAGACACCTGAACCCACAAGCCTCACCCTTCTAAAAAGAGCTAGAGGACAACTTACCTTCTGAAGACACCTTTCCACCTAGGTCCCCTCGTTGCTTTGGGCCCCAGCCCTTAGAAGTCGCTCCCTCTTGCTTGTCACCTTCATTCTCCCATGATGCATCCCCAAAAAGATAGCCCTCTATCACATACCCAACTACCTTCAATCCAGACACCAGTTACCGGCCAGAAAGTTCAAAACCTCATTCCCGCTCACCCATCCCATTGTTTTTCTATTGTATTCTTTTCAAATGTGTGTATCTTTGGTGTTATACACATTGTGGAGATTTGAAAGATATTTTCATTCTATATGGATGGAGGAATTGTAGTTAAATGTCCTTTCTTCCCTAAAAAAATATCCTTAAGGTTAGTAATTAGTTTGTCATTGCATTTTGGTTTTGGTTATTAGTGTGTATTGACCAATGAGGAACATTTAGGTAGATCCTTTGTTTAACAGGTAAGCTCTATGGTCTTCATAAAAGCCCTGGACATGTGTTCTCTATTTTTCTAAAAACAAGAATTGTAAAAGAGATATTAGATGAAAAATCCTATTCATGGTTGGGTTGATGAAAGTCCTATTGGAAACTTCAAACAAATAGCCTCTACAAAATGCTATGAAGCCAACACCATAATGTTTGTTTCAAGCATGCAACTTAATCATAGTATACTTTTAAAAACTATGACATTTTTCATATGCTTCTTGAATGTCTCCTTAAGAGTTATTCTACAATTTGCTTGTTTTTCTTTAATATTCACTATGTATGAATATATATTTATATGTATATATATATATGCATATAAATATATATGCATATATGTTATATATATGTATGTATGTTTAACTAATAGTTCTTTTCACAATTTCCTTTGTCTATAGTATTGAGTGGTGAATAATGTAGCATATTTGTAATATGTCTTAGATGCTCTTTTCATTGTCCAAATATTTTTATGAATGTTTAAACCTTTAATAGGGTTGGTATTTGGAGGGTTGTTTTGGCTCTACTGACAAAAATAATCGACATAAACTTCAAACAAATAACAAACACTCTGATATCTATATATATGCAATAACTCCTATGTTAACCTCCAACTCCTCCTATGTTAATGCATCTAACGGAAAAAGATACACTAAAACAATAAATAGAGAGCACTAAAATTACTAGCCCCACCATATTTTTTGGTGAGAAAACAAGATTTAAGTGCAAATGTTCCTATGGTAACCGTATAAGGCTAAAGACACACCGAGATAACTACAAACAATAAACCAAGAACAGGAAAACTAGAAACCTTGAGCATTTTTTATGAAATGAAGAAGATTTAACTACAATTTCTCCATCCTTACAAAACCATATAGCTAAAAATCCATGGAAAAAACTTGCAAATCTCGTGAGGAAACTTTAAGATAAACAAGAATTAACCATTTATACAAAACACAAGTAAAACAACGACTGACAGTAAAATGAAAAATTAGAACCCTCCAATCTTTCTATAACGGAGCCAAGCTGATGAATTACAAAGAATAGCACCTACCAGCCACCAAACTCATTATCTCAATATCTTTATGTTTCTAACTAACCCTCTCCATATATATGTCATCGGTTTTTGTAGCTTAGGTTAACCTTCATAATTATGTGGGTTAGTGGTGATAGAGAATGGTGTGTTATGGGGGGTGTTAAGTGTTTTTTCACACAAGGCCAATGCATCCTTCCTCACAGTAAATGTCTGGAGAAGTAAATGCACTATTGAATGTTGGTGTGTCAACAAGTATATATATACTAATTTTATCTCCAATATGTTTATCCTTTCGTGACTTAACCTTTGCATATAAATGCTCACCAAGTTTTTGAGTCGTGATACGGACATTAGCAATCATGGGCTGGTGTTGTATAAAAATGGTGTCCTTGATATGGGGAGGGTGGATGGTAGTGTTTCTTGGTGCAAGCAATCAATCCATCCTGTTGTTCCACAAGAGTGGTGGAAAAAGTACATGCACATTTAATGTATGTATATATATGTATATATATATATGTATATATATGTATATATATATATATATATGTATATATATATGTATATATATATGTATATATATAGATATACATATATACATACATATATATACATATATATATATATACATACACACACACACACACATATATATATATATATGTGTGTGTGTATGTAAGTATATATATATGCATATATATGTATATATATGTATCTATATATGTATATCTATATATATGTATGTTTATATATGTATATACATATATACGTACATGTATATATATGTTTCTATATATGTATGCCTATACATATGTGTGTGTGTGTATTTAACAATAGCCTATTATCAAACCAACACCACAATGGCTCTCTTGACAATACAACTTCATCAAAGTATACTTTGCCATAGGCCAGCATTGAATTTTGCATTTACTTTGCCCACCCGCTCTGTGCAGTGATAGGATGTGCATAAAGGCATGTGTATATGTTTTAGTACTACTTTTGTAGCAATTTCCCTATTTCTTTATAATATTGGATACTAGATAATGCAGCTCTTGTTATACAATTACTCTATTTGTTAGCAGATTGAAAAGAACATGGCCACCATATTACAATCAAAAGCATGGGAGGTCAATGAGTGTGCAAATGTATATATGCAAACAAAATAATACATCACATTGTTGTTTAAAATCTACACGGTTCTATGATCTGGTTCTATTTAATGTTGGTTTTTGAACAAGTAACATCTTCCTATGGTTCACAAGTGTCCTACTAATTTTTCTCCTCATAGTGTCCATGTTTGTGTTTCATAATGTTGCTAAATAGTGTGGCTGAATGTATAATTGATAAGGAAACTCATCCATAGATTGCTTGGATTCTATCTATATATTTATTGATACCCTTATTTCCATAACAAACTATTCATTATCACAATTTAACTTGAATTTAATCGCATAGATGATGAGTATACATACAAGGTCAAGCACATTAGCATATATGAAATTACATGTATAATGATAGATATATATAAAGTAGCAATTACGCATAAACATATAACAAAGTATATATGTGTATGCATGTCTATATAATTCTATATATATGAATGATTAGAAAAGGAATAGGATGGTTTAAACATTAGAATATATGAAAATATATACAGAAACATTTTACAGCTTTTTGTGTTAGCACAATTTAGTCTTCATCATACTAATTGTACAAAATGTGTATAACACCAAAGATGCCTAGAGTGTATATATGCGTCTACATATCTATATATATATATATATATGTATGTATGTATATATATGTATGTATGAATGTATGTCTGTATTTATGTATGTATGTATGCATATATATATATATATATACATACATACATACATACATATATATATATATATATATATATATATATATATATATTAATGCATGTATGTATATGTATATATGTATATGTGGGTTGGTGGCAGTGTAGAATGATGTCGTCATAACGGGGAAGGTGAATGGTAAGTGCTTGCTCGCCTGATGGTTAATGCATTTTGTGGTTGTTGTACGATGGAGGCGGACAAAGTAAATGTGATATTGAATGTAGTAGTTTGGGAAAGTATACTTTGATTAAGTTGCATTGTGTAAACAAAAAATATTTGTCCATATGTTTACATGTATATCTATCTATCTATATACATATATATATATGCATGTTTTACATTGGTATTTTTGCATAAATGACTAATTTATTGTTCATGCCTTTCGGGCTCTGCTTATTGTTCGTTTTGATAGCAGGTTGGAGGTTTTTAACACTCGTGTGCTACAAAACTTGTGAGAAAGTATATAGGATTAATGCATTATGTGGTTTTTATACTATGGCAGTGGATGAAGTAAATGCAGTCGACTGAAGTAAATGCAATATTGAATGTAGCAATGTGGGAAAGTATATTTTGATTAAGTCGTATTACATATATATATAGAGATGTATATATATATAAATGTATACATGCATATATATATATATGCTCACATGTTTCCATCCAATATATGTATACATGTATATATATTTCATTGAAAATGAAAACCAAACCATGTGATAGAGAAATTCTAAAAGAGCTATTAGAACAACACTGAACAACCACCAAAGCAATTTTATCTCCAATATGTTAATGGTTTCATACAATCCTAAACCCTACACACAAATAGCTACAATTCCTCCTATGCTAATGCCTGCAACGCCAAAGATATACATAGATAATCAAAACAATAGACCAACAATGAGAGAAACAATATTTAACTACAATTGCTCCTATGGTAATATGTATACAGCCAAAGTTGCACAACCATAACTACAAACAATAAACAAGGGCCACAAAAATCACTCAGCCCAACCATATATCTTTAACAATAGGAAGAAATACAAAAATTGTAAAAGAGGTATTAGAATAATACTCAACATGTCGTTGTTCTTCTTCTTTGTAAGGAAATAAAATGTATTGGTTAAGTTGCATTGTCCAAAGAGCCATTGTGGTGTTGCCTGTGTATGAGGCTATTATAAGAATAGTCATCCTTGGGTCCATTCTATAGCAGATTTGCGAGTTTTGAAAATGATGTGTTGTGAAGTCTGTAAGTCGTTTTACATGGGTATTTTGTATAAATCTTTTTTCCACAATATTGAATACCAAACAAACAGCTTAAATTTCCAATTAAGCATGTGGTGCTATATGCATTTTGGAAAGATCATTGCATCATATAATTGTTTCCATAACATAGACAAAATAGGTGCTACCTTGGAGAACTGGGTTTCAATAATTGATTTGGAAAGTTGCAAGGATAGATGCATTTATTGATGTTTATAGAGTTTTGTTACAATTTCCCTGGTTGTCTATATCTAAACATGGGTTGGGGGTGGTGGAATTGGTGGCCTTGATATGTGGAAGCTAAGTGGTAAGTGTTTTTTTGCATGAGGTTGGAGCTTAGAAATTACATGGGTTTGGGGTGGTGGATTTGGTATCCTCAAACAAGGTAAATACAATATTCAATGTTGCAATATGGGAAAGTATACTTTGATGAAGTTATGCATATATACACTCTATGCATCATTGTTGTTATATACATTTTGTACTATTAGCCCCTTCGTATCCCTATGAAAAATAGAATGCATATGCATAGATACATTTGCAAATAGTTTTGCATATACAAATTTCTTTGGTGGCTTTTAATGGAATATCTGCAAGATATTCACAATGGTAAAATGGCTATTCTGGCAATGCAACTCAATCAATATATTTTCTTCCATATTTTCAAACCCATTCATTATGCCACAATGCATATTCTAACAATGCAATTGAATCAAAATATTTTCTTGCATATTTTGGAGTATACTTTCCCACACTACAATATTCAATATCACATTTGCTTCCTATTGTTCTATTGCACCATAATTGGTGTATACATACATATTCAACTTTTTGTTTTATATTCAAAGATATACATATATGTAGACATATAGTTGGCCTGTGAATTCGAACTTGGAGTTACATTGTCTGGCAACAAATATTATAGAGAAATTGTAAAATAGTTGTGGATTATTGGTCATTTGTGATTTATTTATGACTTTTAACTGGTATTTGTGGTAGCAAGCATGAGCTCGATGCATAGAGGCTTCATGAAACAATTGATGTAATTAAGGCAAAGGGTTTCAACATCATGGAATGTTCCGTGAAGCCTCTATGGATCAAGCTCATCACATGCAATTCATAAACATGGAACTATTTTTGCCTAATGAGCATAATCTCTTTTCATATAAAAATCTATGTAGTTGTGAACTTCTTTTTCCCTTATCTGTTTCAACCTCTATCAAATAAATTGTTCTTTATGACATCCTTTCTTCTAGTTGCCTATAATAAACTCTTCATTACCATAGTTTGGTTGTTTTGTTCTCCATATTCTAGAGCTAATTTTACCATTGACAAGAATAGAATAGACATTTTTTTAAAGAATGGAAGTCTCGAGAGAATTTAAAATCTATAAAATAAGAAAACTATTACCAACACACTATTATTTCTATTTGAAACATGAATATATATATATGTATATATATATATATATATATATGTATATATGTATATATATATATATATATATATATGTATATATATACGTGTATATATATATATATATATGTATTGCATCTATACATATAGTGGATGGAAAGTGTTGATATATGGTATGGCTCCATTGAATTTTTTATGGACGTACCATGATTTTTTTTGCTCGGGGGTTTGGCTGTAGCCCATGAGGCTTCACAATGTCAATATGGTAGGGAGGAGAATGAGCATTGGTTTTGTGGCTTTTCCTTTCACTGTCATACATTGGTTGCTACAAATACACAACATATTCTATTATGTCTGCTACATTTCTCCATGGTAGTAGATAGGCTTGTCATCGCATGTTTGCAATAGTGTAAAAGCTCCAACTACATTGTATTTACATAGAGGGTAAGCCTATATGTCCTTTATTGCATTCCTTATTTCACAATTACATGTCAAATTGTTTTTAATAAATGATATAAGTACATATATTTTTAAAAATGTATTGCACTAATTCCAACTAAAGAAACTTATCAGGTTAGTGATACCATATTTTCACAACCTATTATGGTTCAGAATTCTTATTTTTTGATATTTGATTGTGTTTCAGTTTTTTGGGTGGGCAATCTATGTTCTTCCTTGGACATTTGGTGATAACCCATGAGGCTCCATGGCCCAATACTGCAAGGTGGAGAGAAGACCTTATTTCTTTCTTTTTAGATTACGTATCCTTGTAGCTACAAGGTATGTGTAGCTCCTATCTAGCACTTCTATTTTGCAAATATGCATGTTATTTCTTCCTATCTTTCCATATATATATTTACACATTTAGTCAGACTCGATGTTTTTTTTTTAATATGGTGACATCTCTTATTTTACAACTATGTGTGTAATCCTTTGTCGTAAATCATACAACTATACATATATTTTTTAAAAATGTATAGCAATAATTTCAACTAAAGAAAATTCTCAGGTTAATGCTTTGAGCTTTCTATGATGCATAATGCTTAAGATTTTTCATCAGCAAAGTATGGTCTGAGTTGGGAATTCCATGACAGGAAAGGTCACTGCATCACCCAGTATGGTGGGGTGGAAAGCATGCCTCCTTTTCTTTTGTTCATACTACAGTCAGCTGTAGACACAAGGTATGTCTACATCTTATCTAACGCTGCCCTTTCACAAATATGAATGTAATATATTCCTATGTTTCCATCTATACATTTGCACATTCATTGACATCCTATTCTTTTGATTTTAATATGGTGCCCATGTGTATGGATGGAGAAATTGCAAATATATAGATATGTAGAGTGTTTGTTATTTTTTTGAAGTTTCCGATGGGATTTCCATGAGCCGAGCTGTGAACAAGATTTTTTTATGTTTAACCTCAGAGACATAAACATACAACAAGAAGATATTAAGTATTATAGAGAAGTAGGGTAATTGTAACACAGCTCTTAGTAAAAGATGCATACATGTATTTATGCATATATACATATTTATACACATGTATATACCTATATATATATGTGTGTGTGTGTGTGTATGTGTATATGTTACATGATACTCTTTTCCCATCATTTTTTCAAAGCTTCCTATAACAAACTATAATTTTTCATTGTTCTTTTTCTTTGTGATGCAAGAAAATGGATTGGTTAAGTTGCATCAATTGTTGAAAGAGCCATTGTGGTGTTGCCTACGTATGGCATATGTACATACATGTATAAATATGTATATATATACATGTATGCATGTATGTATATATATACATGTATATATGTATGTATGTATATTATATATATACATGTGTATAGATATGTATATATGCATAAATATATGAGAATTGATAAATTTTAATATTGCCTTTACTTTGCCTACTGGTATCATGCAATGGCAGGGCCCATTGGTCCTCATGTCAACAAACACTTCCCATTCCACTTCCCCATATTGAGGACACAATTCTCAATCAGCACCAACCCATGTAATTACCAAGGTCCACATCGCCACAAAAAAAAACTAGTTTATTAAGTTTGTGGCATCTTCTACCACAACATAACCCAGTGAAATAGAGAAACTAAGAGATTGTAAAAGAGGTATTAGAATAGCACTCAACAACCAAAAATTAGTAACCCTATCCATATCGTTTTGGCAAAAGAAAGAAGATTTAACTGCAGCCTCTCCACCACCAAAGACCGATAATCTCTTTCAAGTTTCAAAAATGGGTATAACGCAAAAGAGAGAAACATAAAACAAGAATACATTAACAATACATTAATCATCTATGCAAAGCACCCATGTAAAAATCAGTATAACCCCACAAGCTTCATTAAAAATTTGAGCTACATCACCATGCAAATAGCATACACATAACTACAATTTCCCTATTTGTCTATAGCATACAACCCTCAACCCTGCACACAGATAACTACAATGTCTCCTATGTTAATGACTACAATTCTAAAGATACATACACATAATGAAAACAATAGTATTGCAGATATCTGCTACAAAACCAACACCACAATTGTTGTTTGCACAATGCAACTTAATCAAAGTATACATTCATAGACTGCTACATTTAATATCACATTTACTTCATCCATCCACATTTACTTTGTCCACCTCCATCTTACAACAACCACAAAATGCATTATCCATCAGGTGAGAAAGCAGTTACCATTCACCTTCCGCCTTTCGATGAGACCACCTGCACCATCGCTAGCCCACATATTTGTGAAGGTCCATGTCAAACACTTACCATTCACCTTCCCCATTATGATGATAGCATTCCCCATTGCCACCAGCACACGTAATTAGCAACGACCACATATAAACCCAAAGACACATAGTGATAACTATAAACACAAAACAAGGGCAACAATAATTACTGACCCCAACCATATTGTTTTGACGATAGGAAGAATATTTTACTGTTCCTCAAAATGACATTAAATAGAGCTCCTAAACCCAATTCGTGGCAATAATTTTTGCACAAAAAGTAGCACCCCACACACTTAATTCAAAACTCATCCTACATCAATTGGCCCTAAATATTATAGACAAATAGAGAAATTGTAAAAGAGGTTTTAAAATAACACTCAACAGCGAAAAAATTACTAAGCCTAACCATGTTTTTCTGACAAACCAAAGAGGATTTAACTGGTATTTCTCCACGTTGAGCTCCCCACTGGGTGGCCACATCCTCATCACCAACAAATGCAAAATAGGGCTTGTCCTACAATAGGTGTGTTACAATGCCTTTATTTCTCTATAATATTTAGTTGCAGGGAATGTAACTTCAATTTGCAATTAAGTTTGTGGAATTCTCATGTAGTCATAATGTATATTCCTAAAATTGCAAGAAAATATTTTGATTCTGTTGCATTGTTAGAATAACCATTCTGGCATTATGAATATGTGCTCCAAAAGATGCAAGTGAATATATTGAGTAACTTGCATTCTCAAAACTACAACAAAATTTTCCACCACCATCAACCCTCATAATTACCAACGCCCATGTCACCACAAAAATAAAAATGGTGCCCTCCCCGGTAGCCGGCAGTCCCCTATGCCGGAAAACCCAATTCGCAGCTAGGTTGGCAAGAATCCCAATAGATACTTCAAACAAGTATACATGTATATATATATACATATATGTATGTATGTATGTATGTATGTATGTATGTATGTGTATACACATATACAAATATATCTATATGTATACATGTATATATATGGTTACGTGCATATATATATGGTTCACATCAGTATTTTGCACAAATGATTAATTTATTGTTCATGCTTCTAATTCTTTGCTTATTCTTGTTGAATGGTCATATGGTGATGAGTGTAACGCCAATGCTACACAGAGATAACTACAAGCAATAAATGAAGGGTAAAAAGTATGTTTGTAGGTATATGTATATGTATATTTGTATAAATGTGTACATTTATATGTATATGTACATGTATGTATATGTATATATATGTGTATGTGTATGTATATGTATATGTATGTATATGTATATGTATGTGTATATCTATATGCATAATGTTGATATATACAATTATTTGTTCACCATTTTACTGTTTTCGCCTTCCTCTGTATTGCTTTCAGAAATATATACTCTTTTTGGGCCGACATGTATCTTGTCATTGTACAATGGTGGTGGACGAAGTAAATGCAATATTGAATGTTGGCATGTGGGAGAGTATAGTTTGATGAAGTTGTATTGTTGGAAGAACCATTGTGTTGTTGGTTTGATAATAGGCTACTGTTAAATTCGTTGTGTTCAGCTCTGGTTTTAAGCAGGTTGTAGGGTTCTAAAACTATTGAGCTACAGAATCAGTAAGTAATTTTGCATGGGTAGTTTACATAAATGATTAATTTATTGTTTATGTCTTTCGTTCTCTCCCATATTGATTAAATTGCATTGTTGAAAGAGCGATTTTCAATAGATAATAGAGCTAACCACAAACTTTGTACTATGCACTACATTTTTCATTGTTTTCTTTAGTTAGATTTCTTGTCTTCTATCAAATAGTTGAATGTGGATTTCCCATCATCTATCACTTGTGATTCCTAAGTGTTTTCCTAATAGTTGTTTTATAATTTCTCTATTTTTTGTTATCATGTGATGTATAGTAAGAGTCTTTGAGATTTTCCATGGACCTTATTTATTTTTGTTACTCATCTGGGTTGAATTTTTCCTTTGTCTAGACATTTTGAAAAACAAAAATAACCAAATATATATATCCATATGTAAACATGTATATATTTATATATATATACAACAATATATCTAAATGATAACATATTCCATCCAAAAAAATTAAGCATGTTAAAGATTACAAAAAATTTAAGATTAAAAAACAATCCTTGTAAGAAGAACAATAGACTACTCTGTTAGAGGTAGCTTTAAATAGATGAGTGAAAAAAAAAAATGAAATTTTATTAATAGTTAAACAGATGAGGGTAGAACAATATCATGAAACATGTTAATAGAAGACAACTGCTAGCCTCTTTTATTATATATGTATATTATTTTCTTTAGATTCCCACAAAAATATAAATATGCATTCCAGAAAATTAGTGTATTCTACACTCTCTATTTCAAATGATTTCATGCTCCTATGGCTCAGTTCAATGCAGCTCATCCTTGTTGGATAGAATCAATATTGTATGTAAGTATGATACTTTCTCATTGTCAATAAATAGCTTTGATTATCTAATTGTAGAAATTATTCACTATTTTCAAGCTCACATTATATATATATTAATTTTACCTGTATACTTTCTCTTTATCCTTCCTTTTTTATTTCCCTCAGTTGTGCACTAACATACCTTTGCTTTTTGTTTGTAGGAACTAGGTTTAAGCATGGAAAGGGATTTGAAAACCAAGTTATGTTGTTCCTTTCAAGTTTTCACACCAAAGAGAAGACAACAATATCAAATATTATATATGGAAACAATAGAGTTTGCCCAAGATTCTTGTTGTACGATATATGATGAAACTCCACAACATCTCTCGTGGACATTTTATACTTCTCTTGCTCAGGGGATTGGCTAGATTTCATGCAACTCCATGATGCCAATATGGTAGGGTGGAAAACGATCATGGGTTTTCTGGTTTCCCATTTTACATCATTCATTTGTTGTTACATAAATATATGTATATGCAAAAATTCTCCTATACATTCATTATTATGTTTTCATAATTTTTCATTCTCAATAGACAACCTTGGTTAACTAATTGCATAAATTATTCACTATTTTCAGGCTGACATTGTATATATTAATTTTACCCATAAACTTGCTCTTTATGCTTCCTTTTTTATTTCTCTTGGTTCTCCACTAACATACCTTTTTGTTTTGTTTGTAGGAACTAGGTTTAAGCATGGAAAGGGAATTGAAAACCAAGTTATGTTTATGCTTTCAAATTTTCATAGCAAAGACAAGACAACAATATCAAATATTATATATGCAAACAACAGAGTTTTCCCAAGATTCTTGTTGTATGATGTATGATGGAACTCCATAGCATATCTCATGGATATTTCATACTTCTCTTGTTCGAGGGTTTGGCTAGAGTCCATGTGGCTCCATGATGCCAATATGGCAAGGTGGAAAATGAGCACAGGTTTTCTGGTTTCCCATTTCACATCATTCATTTTTGTTACATACATATATGTATATGCACAAATTCTTGTATAGATTTACTATTATGTTTTCCATATTGCCTCAAAACAAAGTGTACATTCTAATTAAATTAAAATAATAATGTAAGTTGATTTTTCATGATATCTCTCATGCATGTTTCATTTTTCTCTTGCTTGAAGCTCTTGATATAGGTCATGTGCCTTCATTATGCCATTATGGTAGGAAGGCAAACAAGCATGTATTTTGTCGTTCTACATTTAACACCATACATTTGTTCTTAAATATATATATGTCTAGACAAATCGGTGTATACATTTGGTGACATCTTTCTGATGTTCCCTCCAAACAATGTGTACCTTGTAATTCAATGAAAATACCTTGACAAAGTATGCATTTCATTCGAATACCAAAATTACGGAGTTGATACTACTTATAACATCTTCACTTTTTGCAAAAGCCATTTTTGATGACCATTATATAACTAAACTAATGGAATCTCTTTTCTAAAAGACATGACTATACTAATCGGATCACTTTTTCAAAAGCATACTTGTTAATTTGATCTTAGGAAGATAGCACATAACATACAATTTGATAGCCACTTTGTAACTAATAAATCTCATTTCAGAATGAAATTTTTTTTCCCATTTTAATGAATCAAACAATTGATTTACCTATACAAAAACATCAAATATACACACTATTAACACAAAATATATAATACCTTAAATTTTGGACAAAAATTATTATTATTAAGAAAACTAATACTTTACAAATTTCAATTGTATTCAATTGAGAAAATGTGATTTATAAAGAAAAATTTTATTCAAAAATCATTTTCCTAATATTACATATTAAAATCATTGATAATTAATTAATTGACATTGCAAGTAATGGATACATTGTAAAAAATGAAAATGACCTACGATTCTATTTTACATTTCCACAATCAACTTTTAACTAAAAATAACTGATATAGAAGCGCAAAAAACAATCTCATGATATACACAAATGCATTTTAATGTTTGGTGCATTGCTTCTCACATAACAATAAAGAAGTGCACTGTAACATAGGGTTTACAATGATGAATGCTTTTTAATATTTGGTGCATTGCTTCTCACATAACAATAAAGAAGTGCACTGTAACATAGGGTTTACAATGATGTATAAAGCTCGAAATAAATGTAGAGATGTAAAACAATTTCAACATAAGCCATATTCATATTATCCATCTAAATATCTTTTTTAATTATAATGCACTCTATGGATTTATCTTGATTAACTCCTACGTCAAAATATTCACCCCCACTACCTTAAATTTTGGACAAAAATTATTATAATTAACAAAATTAGTAATTTACAAATTTAAATTGTATTCAATGGAGAAAATGTGATTTATTATGAAGAATTTTATTCAAAAATCATTCTCCTACTATTACTTATTAAAATCATTGACAATTAATTAATTAATTGAGATTGGAAGTAACAAATACATTATATAGAAATGTTTTTTAATCTCTGCTACATTGATGCACTATAAGATGGGGTTTAAAACGTTCTACAATGCTCAAAAAAATGTAGAGATGTAAACCAATTTCTACCCAAACCATATAGATATCTTTTACTCCACACATAGCTTTGCTTTCCTTTCAAATTCACTTTGCTCTCCGAAAACCAAGCTTTCCCCTTTCCCATTTAGCTGCCTTTTGCGGTGGGCCCCAATTGACTGATCATTGCATGCTTGTGGATGCGACTGCTAGTACAAATTATTGCAAAATGTAAAAAAAATCGCACCCCTTTAGAAGCCCATTGATAAACCAGAAAGTTATATAACTGCTAGAGGTTCGCAAAAAAAGTTAATAATTTGAGTGAACTATTAACGGTTAACAAAATGGCTTAACTAATGATAGTTAGAATTTATTTAGCCGATAGGCTATTATACGTGGGGGAACCCCACTAGGATCTCCAGCAGTCAGACGCCGAAAACCCCACCAGAACCCCACGTGGTATAGCCGTTCGAGGAAGAGACACCCAGGATAGCATGTACGGTGGAGAATTTGAGGTGTTAGCCCTTGACGATGCAAGTGATGTCAAGGCTGCCTCGCACGAGGGGAACCATGATTGGACCAGGGAGCTCCAAAGTAACACTCAGTTCATCGCAGTGGGTGAGAGTATGAGAGCCCAAGGGGGCGCAGGAGATGATGAGATTGGCTACAAAGGCTTGGAATATCAGGGCTGAATAGATGACCCGGGCCATGTAGCAGACTATGAGGGCACCATGCTTAGATTGGACAAGGTAGGGGTGAATATATTTTGGCTCGTTGCCCTTCTTTAGGACAAAATTTTGCCAGGCTGCGTTTGTGGGCAAGGGGAGGTTCAGCAAATTTTGGGTGAAGAAAGGGGGCGGGCTGGGTGCAACCGTGTTTTTCACAGCCTGAGAGGCACTTGTTAGTACCATAATTTTTTGTGATTTTTGGGATGGTAGAAAGGCAATGTGGGTTCTTAGTTCACCGCATAAGATTGTTGAGCAATTCTGCACTCGGGCTTTTAGTTGGAAGTGCTGCCCTGTAGGGGACAAGGAGTCAGCCATTGAATCCTCTCCTTCGCTTCCTTCTGCTATGGGAAAATGGCTCACCTTTTTGTAAATTCGACAAAGCACCCAATCATCGAGCTTAATACCGCCATCAAGGAAACAAAATAAGCTTAAATACTGCCATTAGGGAAACAAAATAAGCTTAATGTTGTTATTAGGGAAGATCTTACACCCATGTATACATGTACAGTGAGGGAGAGGCCGAGCAAAGAACCTCCTGGATATCAGAAAGAACATCTGTGACAGAGGTGAGACCTTAGTAAACCACCATTAGCGAATTCAAATCCTAAAATTTCAAACCAGAAAATTCAAAACCCTACATATATATGCCTGCTAATACTCTCCATTAGCCAATTCCAACCTAAAATTTCAAACCAGAAAAATAAAAACCCTACATATATGCCTAGTAATACTCGCCATTAGCCAATTCCAACCTAAAATTTGAAACCAGAAAACTCAAAATCCTACATAAATGCCTAGTAATACTCGTAACTAAGTCAATCTATTATTTTAAAATAACACAGAATAATCAGAGGGGGAAAAAATTGCAATGTAGGAAAATTGTGAGCGATTGGGACCTTACTGTCAGCGTTCTATTGGAGATAAATGCTCAGAAAAACATTCTTTAAATTTAGTTGTGGGGAGTTCATACTAAATTGCAATGGCCTTCTATCGCTCCATTACTCATACTCCAACTATCGTATAGGAGAGCCAATTGATACTCATGCATATCAAAGCATACATTCACCATTTCAATTCGATGTATTAGCTCAAAAAACCAGAGTAATGCCTAAATCCCCACTACCATTTGAATAGATTCTCGAATGTCGGGTCTGACAACTTGCAATTATTTGTGGAGGTATCTTGAAATGCCACACAATATCATGCAAGGCAAACATGGTTAAAGAGGGCGGGTCATTGTTATAGACGTGGCAAGTTACATTTTGCCAATGAATGTAGCAATGATAATTAACATTCCAAGAGATTATGTAGGTTTCCATTGACGCTAAATAAGGCAGAAATTATTTCCACCAATCACGAAGAGGAGGGGAGAAATATCAATCCTAAATATAAATTACCTGTCTCTTTAAGCAATTTAATGATTAAAGAACTTACCATTTCGTTTCCTGAAAGGCTTATGTGGAAAGTTGTGACTCTTAACCAAACGGATAAGGGCCAATTTTGAACATGACTAGTGGATTCTCTTCTTCCACAACATCCGCTGGAGTACACGTGGAAGATATATAATTGATGTTCAATTCATAATGACAATAGTATTGATTTATTTTTAAAATTATATTAATTAATTACAATTGGTGTTAAGATCAATAATGTGTGAAGTAAATTATTTTTTTATTTTTTTTATAATATAGAGTTATGTAAGTGCTCATTATTATTATTATTATTATTATCAATTATCACATTATTTTACTTTTTTGGAAAATTATTTCATAATATTTTAAAAAAATTTAAGTCCCTTCCCAATTTTTGAATATGCCTTAATAACATTTAAATCCAACAAAATGAACCACCAAAAATAACACACAATAGCTATGCCCAAATTGTACTACTTAATCTAAAAGATTGTCAATAAGTCAAGTATGCATAGTTGCAATAGACCCTTTTATAACTAATGATAAATTAGGGATGCATCTATAGAAGACATCAATATTATGACCCCTTACAAATAGTTTCATTTATATTTTCTTAGACAATGGCAAGGTGTGAATACAGTACTCATAATTCTTTGAATATGTGGCATTGACAATTTTGTAAGATAATTCACTAGTTACCAATAATGAATTATGAGTAGCATACATGAAAACTAATCTACTTCTTCAAACTAATGCTTAACAATTTTGAATATTTTGGAGCATGAGGATAGTTAGATAGTTTTCAGATCGATTCCTATCTATTGGGCTATTGAGTCATAGTTAACATAAAGGAAAAAATATAAAGACAAAAATTCTTGATCTAGACATAAAATCCACCATATAGATATTGCACACAACCAAGCATGCTTAACAATCCAAAATTAAATTAAATAAATCTATATGTAAAGAACAAACATCTTGCAATGTTTGTAATATTTTAAAATGTTTTCCCTTATCAAATATTCAATATATTTATGTTAGTAATTGTGACGAGAAAACCTTGAGAAGTATTAAGATTCCCTTGAAAAACAAGATAAACTAAATAAACAATTAAAACATCCAACCTCCTTTCAAAAATGACCAAAAATATTTTTTGTATGCAACAAGTCATTGCCCTAACTTGCAACATTGTAGCTATATATGGGTTTGTTCAAACATAAATTAAAGTAAATAGTTAGGGTTTATAGTTATTGTTTGACAAAATTTCTGAGAATCTGTTTCTTGGAAAACAAGATAAACTAACTAGCTTTCATATGTACATTTAAAACATTTAGTTAAAGTTTAGCATTTTTGAAATCACCTGAAACCTATTGATATTGATATTGATTTCCAAACAGTGCAAACAGCTACAATACCTACTAAGTTTCTTTGGCAGGGACTCTAGCTGCTCGCAGCTCTTGTTATTATTATTATTGTTTATCATATAATTTTAGTATTTGTTTTATAAGTTATTAATATAAATTAAATTAACATTTTATAGATATGTAAATAATATTAATATGTTATAGATATGTTTAGTCAATAGGCTATTATGTGAGGGAACCCCATCAGGATCTCCTCCAAAACAATAGTCGCACACATTTCTTCTCCATGAATTTTGTCAATAATTAAAAAATACCAAAGTATATCAGCCTATTGGCGAAGCATTGCACCACATTGGTGCAAGTGCTAGTAGTAATATTAAATGTAAGAGTCATAAAAAGTAAGACTAATGAAGACGGCGGCTGAGACTTTTCCAAGATCTGTTGGAAAATTTTAGGAGACATTCCCAACCCGCAAGCCAGTCTTTCCTTCCACAAAGGCAGGCATGTTGTTGGCCATGCAATCCTCTTGCCATTCCCACGCCGAAAGAGTCCTTCAGATTATCGTTGCCGAACTCACAAGATGGACTTACGACAGCAAATTGACGCCCATGAGAGCAAAGCTTGCCTATGATTCCTTGAATTCGAGGTCACAGAAGAAGAGCTTTGTGAGGGTTGAGTTATTCTAGATGAAGGTGGCGGCCATCAGCTGGACTTCTGCACAAAAACTCTTCATGTTGATGCCAAAATTGACACCTTGCAGCTACAACCAAGGTGTAAAGATTTCAACACCAAGTCAGATAGAGAATCTGAAAAATAACGCTGAGATTTTACATGATTTTACTTGGATTGCGAATGGATTAAGGAAGACACCTGTTGGAGAGATAAATGGGAAAGACTTTATAGCTACAAGAAGTCATTGGATTGTTTGTTTGAAGAGGTGTTCAATGATTTTACAAACTCTTCGAGCAGAATCCAAACTCCTACGCCAAATCCGCAGGCTGCCTCTAATGAAAATTTGACTACTCGTGGATGCAACTCCTCGTGAGTTTCTGTGGGTCGCATGGGCCTCTCTTGAAGGCATACACGACCTGAAAAAGAAAAACACCTCTCCCCGCCTGCAAATGGCAACCGGTTGCCAATGAATCGCGAGCAGCAATGAATAATTTGGGGATTGGAAAACTAAAGACTTGGCATGAAAAAAGGAGCAAATTTGGGCGACTTATTTCACTGCCCCTTGTTGCCAATGAATGGGCCCATGAGCAGAGAGTATTCACTGTCAATTACTAGAAAAATACAATGATCCGTAGAAATAGAGAATTGCAATGATTTGCAGAGATAGAGAATCAGCAAAAAAATCTTGCCACCCTCAAGAGAATTCGTGGCCTACAAAGAGATCAAATGCCACATTCAATCTGCCTACAAATCTCACTTCAATCTTCTCATTCCAAGGAAAATCATGCCACACTTTGAAACAGGGGTGGGGTCAAAATAAACTAAAAACAATAAAATTGTTCATCTAATGACTTGCACTATCTCCACCTAAAACTTTGATATCAACTAGGAGGATCTAGGACATAGAATAACAAGAACAAATGAAAAATGCAACATGATTGTATTTAGTTGATCCAAATTTATTGAGTACAAATCCTTGCTCATATAGGCAAGGATGAGGCAATCCACCTATGAGATGAAATGGCAATTTCCCAATGAAGTGGCACAAAACAGTAGATAATTGTCCTATATGTGTCAACCTTAGGAACACTTGTTGTGTGCAAACCAACAACCCCTATGATCAAGTCATCAACCTTGTGTTCCAAGTGTTGAGTGATCTTTAAGATGAAATTGAAAGTGTTCCAACCTCAAAAGGTGTGTGCATGAGGTTAACCAAATAATTTGGTAACCTCTAAAGGTTTAAATATTGTACATTTGATTAGACAAGATGTTGTCTGACCTCATCAACCTAAGTACACTTAAGTATAGTAAATAGATTGATTATTCACACTGACAAAATATAGTTGGATCCAAGCATATAAAGGGAAGCCAAAGATAGTGTGAAATTGTTAGGGGTGGCAATAATCATAGTATAAAATGGTCATTAATAAAATCAACATTTTTTATTTTAAATAAATATTCCATATTTCTAAACATATCTTGCTATTAAGACTATAAATTTGTATAGATATAACCTATCATCTTCCAAAACCTGTATATGGTAACTTCTCCTCAAAAATATCTAGGAGGTTAGAAATTGTAAGTGACAACTATATAGTTATATGTCTTATTATGTATATTTGGCCAATCCTTACCATACATATAAAATGGATTATTTACTCATAAAGTAGGAAATCATTAATCTCTTTCTTCAAGGAGATCTTCCACCATCGAATTTTGGTACCATTGATTTTTTAGTATTTATATCAGAAGTAGAATAAATTATTTACAATCATTTTCCAATATCTACAAAAAAAAAAAACAATATAAAAGACCTTAGTATAGATAGAAAAAAATTCAACACATTAATAACAAAGTGTCGAACCATTAGTTCTAATACCAAATATTGATAAATGAAGTGAATCTACTACAAGAATAGATTTGACAAGTGTATAAAAATTTAAAAAATGTTTCTTTTAACAATAATTACCATAATATTAAAGCATGTGCTTTCATTAAATATCAACAAGAAATAAATAAATAATTATATCAACACAAAATTTACACAAAGAAACACTTTTAGGAAATATCACTACATAGGATAGAGGGAAAAAATGTATTACTTTTTAATAGAGAGATACATCCCTAGAATAACACTATGTTCACTCTAACAAAAATTTGAAGACATCTATTTAATTGTAATTTTTTTTTATGAAACTATCATCTCATGTCTCCATTTTATAGAGAAATGGGTGAGGAATAACTCAAATTGTTTTCCAAAATAATATACCATCAAATTATGATAAAATTAAAAAAATCTATTTCCAAGTGAAGAGATGATCCTAATAATAATAAATGTACACTTCAAATATTTAGCTCTCAAGGTTAGCTCCTTAGTCCAATCCATTTCTCATATTAAAACTTCTAGTAAAAATGAATAGAGTCTGGTAAATGGTCTACTCTCCTACTAGAATTTTTCAAAATTAATATAAATGGTTCTTGTTGGGGTAATTCGAATACTATTGGGATTGGTGGAATCAAATGTAACAATGATGGTTATATTCATTTATATTTCTCTTTTTCTATGGGGTTTGACATTATTATTCAAATGAAGGATTGGGCACCCTTGTGGTGCTTATGAAATCATTTGAACTAGCTTGGAAAATATTATCTTTGAAAATTATCCATATTACTCCAAATTTTGATAACATTTATTTTGCTTATATTCTTAGAGAATAAAGTGGTGTTGTATATTGTTTCGATAAATGATCCTTTGATCTCAATTATCATTAGAATGTTTTTGAATGAAAGTTCCTTTTTATTGATAAATATTCACATTTCTTCAAATTCTTCATAACACTTTTGATTCATTCTTCATGCTTCTTTTTTAAGAGGGTGTTTTTTTCCACAAATAGTGACTCCTAAATGAAATAAGAGTTGCACAACAATGGAGTTCCTGCCAAAATGTGCAAGAATAGTCTTGTTTTTATTTGTTGTTTGTTGTGTCTACTATGTTTTAGAAGTAGGTGTCTGTCTAACCATAAGAAGTAGGTGTCTGTCTAACCATCCAACCACCCTAATCATAGTAAAATGATAATTATTTTTATAAGATTTTAGATATAAGTAGAGACTCATGTCTCGATGTGATGATGCATATTTTTTTGTAATTTTTAATTAATGATGATTTTAACCAAAATAAAATAATTAATTATGATTTTAACCAAAATAAAATGATAATTCTTTTTTATAAGATTTTAGATATAAGCAGAGGACTCATGTTTGGATGTAATGCATATTTTTTTATTATTTTTTTCGATGTAAATAATTAATTATCATTTTTTTATTTTAACTTTAAAAAATATAAAAACTCGTATTAACCACCTTAAATTTGTTAAAACTTCATGATATTCAATTTTTTATTTTTTAATCCTATAGTATGCAAAGCATAGAATGTGATACCATTTGAAAGCTATAGATTTTTTTCAATCATCCTATCAATCATGATCTTGCACATACCCCCATTTTTCCTTATTTATCTTGATATTATAACAACTTAATATTAATTTTGAAATTTGTCAAATGGTGAAGTTGTTACAAATAGGAAACTTGCATTTTTCCTCTTATAATTCTTTATTTATGTTGCAATGGTGTGATGGGAGAAATTCACCTTTGCATTTGTAAAAGGTCCTATTGTTGTGAAGTTCCTCTCAAACAAAGACAATTTTAATTTTTGAAGTGAAGAAAAATTGAGAGTAGTTATGGTTTTGTTTTACTTTTTTAACGATAATGGAGAAAGATGACTTGAATGTTATTGTCAAATATGAAAACCCTTTAATCACCTACACTTTGTATAACTATATTTTTTGTCATTATTTTATGAACAATTATTTTCCTTTGTATGGGAAGACCTATTAATAGCAAACATTTTATTTCCTCCTAAACAATAATATTATTTCTAGGTTGGGATTTAATTTGGCTAAATTTTTGGAGTTCAATTATGGTTACTATTTTTTTATGGTGCATGCCAAGGTTCAATTAAAGTTGTGATTTAATTAGGATTCAGAGTTAAGGTTAGAGTTCAATTAGGTTTAGGGTTCAATAAACAGTCAATTATAATTAGGGTTAGGGTTAGGAATTCATTAGGTATTTAGTTAAAATTATATTAGGGTTAGGGTTCAACTTGGGTTATGGTTTAATAAGGATTAGAGTTTAACTAGGCTAAAAGTGTGAGTTCAATTAGGTTTATTATTCACTTGGGCTAGGGTTAGGGTTAGGACTAAGGATCAAATAGGGTTAACATAAGGGTAAGGATTAAAGTTCAATTAGGGGTGTGATTTAACTGAAGTTCAATTAGGTTTACTATTATGGTTATGATGAAGGTTCATTTAAGGTTACAATTTATTTAGGGTTCAAATTTAATGTTATAGTTCAATTAGGGTTAGGGTTCAATCAAGATTCAATTTGGATTAGGGTTAAGGTTAAATTACAATGAGGGATAATTTGTTGGAGGATAAATTTTTTAAGTTACATATTAAATAAATAAGTTGGACATTTGGTAGTACTTGAATTCTAGAGATTGTTCATTTCAAGCATTGTGAAAGGGTTAGAAGTTGAGATCAAAACCACGATTATCTTCTAGGACTTGACATCTAATTATATGAAAGATTGAGATTGAATGATATTATAAAGGAATTTACATTTATAGCTCAATGTTTTGAATATATTAGGGTCTTATAGAAAGATTTATTTTGATTTATTTTCTTCTCAAATAGGTCGTTACCAATTCTCATCTCAAAAATTCAAAAAAAATGTTATTTTTAGGTTGCATGTTTTACTTTTTTTATAAATAAATATTTATTTAATATTTTCTATTAAATAAAAATTATTGTGCTTTTAATATTTTTATAAACAAATAATTTTATAAGGTTATATGAAAAATGTTACCAATACTCTTACAATATATTTCTTTATAAATAAATAATTTTATCAAGTCAAATAAATTTAGTATTATAATTTAAGGAGGTTCATTTTATTAAAAAAAAAAATGAAAAATAAATTTAACTATATTTTACATATTAAAATTTAAAAATATTATTAAATAATGAAAAAATTAAACAAAAATAAAATTAATCTAATTCTTCATTATTATATTTTTATGTTTAAGGTAAAAATATTTGAACCAATAATTTTATTAATAAAAATAAATAAATTTATTATAAAGCTTATGGATGTTCAATGGATTAGCTTTTCTCAAGTGAAAAGTCATATGCAAGTACAAGTAAATTAATTTAATTGCTCATGACTTTTTGTTAGAGGTTTTTTTCACTAAAGTAGAAGATTTTTTTTTAATTGATGTTTTTTTTATTATACGAAAACACCATCAATCTTATCATGATGGTTATGTTCTTTGATTTACAAGTAAATTGAGAGTAGAACTGATTTGTTCAATTGTAAATATATCATTTCATAGTTGTAATATAATAGATATATATATAGATATATAGATATATATGTTATATATTACATGCTAATTTATTATATTAATATAATACATTAAAAATAATTTAATAATATAATATCAAAATATATTAAATTACATATTAGATGTTATATATTATATAGTATATATGTTTCAATTTGTTATCAAATTTAAGGTAATAATTTTTAATTATAGATATAAGAAGTAAATAAATCTTTCAAAAAATATGTAAATATTTTATTTTTGATTAAATAATTGATTGAAATGAGATAAAATTTTAACCTTACTTTTTATTATTGTTGTCTTTTATAGTAGAAAAAAGTGTCTTGAAAAATTATCAAAAAAAAGTTTATGCGTGTTCCTACTTTTTATCAAAAATAAATAATAACTCAGGAATTATTATGAAGCAAATAGCAAGAAAAATGGATAAATATATATATATTATAATTTCTTGCTTTATCCCTTACAAACTAGTAATAGGTTGTTTTGTCTCTGTTGTATTGAGAAGCTTGCAAGGTAGAACTTTTTTCTTGAGGGAAGCAAGCAATGGTTTCTTTTGAATGTGGCATTAGAGATGATCCTTGTTCAACCACTAACATTGAATCTCTTTTCCTTTCACTTTCTTTGCCTTGAAAATCTAGGTACTGATTTCTTGCAAAAAAAAAAAATGAATTATTGAATAAAGTAAACAAATTGATATAATGATATGATTTGATATGAATTCAATCTCTAACAATAGATTTGAGTCATATTACATTTACAATTATTTCTTTTTATTAATAAATATTTAAAAATACCTTTACATTAAATGAGTCTTCATTTTATAATTATTCAAATACACTAGAAAAATATTATTACTAAAAAAGAATTATTTTTACAAATATTTAGAAATTTAAATTTGTTGTCTCAAGGATAAATAAGGAATGTGAAACATACCTTGTTCATTCTTGCCAATCTTATGGTGTTTTTGTACAATCAAAAATTAAAAAAAAATATCTAACAAAAGTCATGAATGACTTTTGATTATATATTGATTTACAAGTACTTGCATATGCTTTTCACTTGAGAAAAGGTAAGCCATTGAACACCCATAAGCTTTTTCAGTTGCTTTGGGGATGCTCTTATAAGTAGAGTATAAACATTATAATAAGTCTAGGATTAGATGGATAGGGTTCAATATGAATCAGATATGATTCATATTATAAAAGCACTTGGAATTTAGAGCAATACTAAAGTTGGAGGGATAATAAAAGACAAACGTATAGAAAAGTGAATCGCGAAGCATATATAGATAAAAAAATCAAATAAAGAAAAAAGAATGAATAAATTCTTATTTACAAACCTCCAAGTCGTTGAAAAAAATTCAATGATTTATAGATTGAGTGTATGTAGTCTTTGCTCCAATAAACAATGTAATATTATTTGAACCAATATTTTTTTTTATTTTTTTAATAAAAAATAAATAAATTTATTACAAATATAGTTAAAGATCAAAATAATTGTCTCTCATCATAAAATTAATTTAATATATTATATGTTAATTCAATATAATATATACTAAAAATAATCTTATAAAAATATATTAGATTGTTAATATATTCTATGTTAATTTAATATATATTAAATGATTAAAAAATATATATTAAATTATTAAAAATTAAAATATAATATTTGAACATTATTATCTAATATATTAAATTATATACTAAATTTTATATATGCTACATATTATAGTATATATATTATAATATAATGTTAAAGTTAATGAATTATATGATAATTTAATATATTAATATAATATTTTTTAAAACATTCATAATATAATAGCTTTCTTTGATTTGTGTAAAAGAAAGATAGAATAGAAAGTAATTAATTTAGAGGAGAGGAAAATAACTTTTCAATAGTTAGAAATTTTTGTTTACAAATTGTAAAAATATTTTAGATAAATATAATTGCAACAATTAGTCTCCACTAATATAGTAGTTGAAGTTAAGTTAAAATCTTAAAACAAATATTTATTAAACACAACTCAAATAAATATTTTTTAAATACAATTGCATCAATTAAATTTAATCTTGAATATTTATTATGTTGATAGGTTCTACAGTGACAACAAGTCACACAATGTCATTCCATGATTGTGTACATAAAAACCAAAACATACCTAACTCATATTTAGGAACTAACACTATCAAATTAAAAATAAAATAAGTCTAAAATAAATAAAATAGTTCTATAAAGTACACTTATCTAAATAACTATTTAATTTATTTGAGGGTTATTTTATTTTTTGCATGAGATGCTATGCACATGTCATTTGACTTGTTGACCCGATTGTCTTTTACCCCTATCTAAGTAAAATGTGAAACATTTAAATATTTTGTTAGAACATATTATTATCCTTCATAAACTCCATTAAATTGATATAACAAGTAAATAAATGAATAAAATGGAAAATATAACAAGTAAACAAATTTTGGAGAGTTCAAAAATTTTCCTAAAAATTAGCTAAATATTCTTTTTGATTATGGTCTTTGTGGGAGAAGAACCTTGAAAAATTGCAATAAAAACTTGATGCTCCTTGAAAATTCGCCCTTATCTCAAAGTTTTGTAGAGGAGAAATAATTTTTGAATTTTGAAAAGTTAAAAATATTGTATTTTACATTAAGAAAAATAAAATCTAATGTATCAAAAAACTAATAATCCATTTTGATTGGCTACAAATAAAAATTTTAATCATTAAATGATATCAAGTTTCCACAATCCATGTTATAGTTCAGAGATGTTTTTGGATTAGATTGTGTTGGAGTTTTTTGCATCTAATCTAGAAACATCTCTGAAAAGTTTAATCACTAGTTAGAAACTACCCCTTGCCTATAATTTTGTGGTAGGAACTAATAAATTAAAATTATGTCTCAAATTTGAGTAGTTAGAG
Organism: Sequoia sempervirens; assembly: GCA_007258455.2. Classification (NCBI taxonomy): domain Eukaryota; kingdom Viridiplantae; phylum Streptophyta; class Pinopsida; order Cupressales; family Cupressaceae; genus Sequoia; species Sequoia sempervirens. The sequence continues at coordinate 792,670,866 of VDFB02271358.1, forward strand.
TTTTGTGGTAGGAATTAATAAATTAAAATTATGTCTCAAATTTGAGTAGTTAGAGTGATCCATGCATAAACTTTACTATGAGAAAATGATAATTTGCAATCTTCCCCTATTTTAATTGAGGTTTTTAGGAATTGAAAGTAAGTTGTATAAGAAAATCCGGGCTGAAAATAACAGATTGGAAGAAACTCAGATGGCTCCACAAATTTCTTTTTTAATATTTGCTTTCAATTTCTTTTATCCTATTTTTTTAACTCCAGAGATCATTATTAGTACTGTGTACACAAATTTAAGATAACTGCGTAAAATAAGACAAAAAATAAAATAAAATAAAATAAATAAGAAATCATTGAATTACTTATTCCCAAAAAAAAATAAAAAATCTTAAATAAACTGAAAGAGTGAGTCATGAACAAAATAAAATAAGCAACCAGCGCTTAACCACTTGATCGGGTAGCATCGTATTACAGCTAAACCACACATGCAAAGTTGAAATCGTAACAAATTCAGTGGATATTCAACGAAATTTGGCACAACCTAAATTGGCTATCGGTATTTACCACAACTTTCACAATTAATATAAACCCCGATCAATGTTGTGACTAGGACATGCTCGTTGTTACGTAAGGGTTGACGTCAGAATAAATCTAGACAGCGAGCATTGTGAATATCTTATGCTGGACCCTACGCCATTGATCACCCTCAACGTTGACGACATTGTTTTATCTGTATGTCTTTTGTACTAAATGAAGCTAAAATACAAAGAGAATAATTTAGTTCAAACGGAACTGCTCAGAAAAGAGGAAATGTTTTATCTATATGTTTAGACTGCCGGGCCAAAAAAATAAGACCAAGAAAACATTACTTCTCTATGAATATTGTGTTGCCTGTGTGATTTGACATGGAGCAAGTGAAGGTGCTCAGCGCAAGGATGAGTCCGTTCGGCATGCGCCCCCTGATTGCCCTCGAGGGAAGAGGCGTCAAATACGACTACCAAGAAGAGGCGCTGCCCATTAAGAGCGATCTCCTCCTGCATATGAATCCAGTGTACAAGAAAATCCCTGTCCTCATCCACAATGGCCAACCCATATGCGAGTCTCTCGTCATTCTTCAGTACATTGATGAGACGTGGGGCTCTGAGAAGTTTTTGCCATATGAGCGTGCCCTTGCCCGCTTCTGGGCTGACTTCGTTGATAAGAAGGTAGTGAATGGTTTCCCTGTCGTTGTTGGCATGAGCATTTATGTAAATCAACATATTCTTAACAAGTTGGAGATTGAATAGTTATAATGCATGCGTTTTCTGTTTTTGCAGTTTTTTGAATCAGGGTTTTGTATAGTGAAATCGAAAGATGAGGCTCAGGAGCAAGCCAAGCGTGACTTTTTGGGGAACCTCAAACTTTTAGAAGGTGCATTGAAAGAAATGTCAGCAGGAGGCTCCCTGCCTTTCTTCACTGGAAAGGATTTCGGGTTCCTTGATATCGCCTTCATTTCCCTAATATCTTGGTTCCGTACTTATGAAATTATTGGGAATTTTAAGATACCGTTTGAGACTGAATATCCTTTGCTTGATGCGTGGGTTAAGAGATGTATGGAGAGGGAGAGCGTCAAGAAAATTCTTCCCTCCTCTGACCGAATTCTGAAAGTGGGCTTGAAAATCAGGGAGAGATATGTGGTAGATTAAATTGCAAGTAATTTATGCGGAATAGACTGTACTTTTGAATTGTTAAAAGAAATAGTGCGTGTAAGAGCGTTAAGGTGTAAAGCTGCCCGGAAGGTTTTCAATGGCATCCCTGAATTTATTGTTGAACTGTTTAGATTATATTTGTACCATTGAGGAATTTCGCTTGTGTGAATTATGTTTTTTTTTGTTGTGTAAAATTTTATTCTCAAGGGTTTTATATTATTTATTTATTTATTTTTGCTATTTTAATTAGGACTACAAGTTTTGGGACGCAGCTAATCATCCGACAAAATGGCAAATGATAGGCATGATAACATATAAAATTGCAAGAAAACATACATAACATAATGGGACCGCATAGTGTGGGACATGTCAAGATGGGGAATAAAAGTGATGAAACTAGTAGATGGGAGGAAACATTATGGTGATAGAAGCGAGGAGATAATGACACTATTTGGTCATTTTTCCGGTCCTTCATTCCGCGTTATGGGCCATTTCAATTCATCACGTGGTGGCTTGCAGGAGAATCTATCCATATGTGGACGTGAGAAGACTGACGTGACTAAGACATGCATTATAAATTGCAATAAGTATTGTTATTGGAAAACACTCTGTGTTGTAGGCTTTTTCATTCTACATGTTGAAAGCAAAAGGTTGGAGAGCAGGGGGTGGAGTTGCAAGTGTGGGGGATACGTAAAACCGATTGAATTGAGGTGAGGGGTTTCTAACCGATTGGGTTGTTACTTGTAAAGGGTTCTAAACCATTATGTGGGTTGTAGGTTTCATGAAACCTAGTGTTTTGTAACTTGAAATTTTACAAAATAGTATGAATGTCTTGAAAAGATTTTGTTATTTAGACCATAGGAATGTAATGAAAGGTACCTTCAAAATTTATAATGACTCTTAATTAGAGTAAAAAATGCATTTTAATTTCCTCATATGATTAAAAATTGCATAAAATAATTGCAGATTAGAAAAGACAGTGTGAAAGCTTCCTATTGTAGGAAAGAGGTCATGATGTCTAGTCTCCCCCCAAACCCGTGGTATCGGAGGGCATGTTGCACCAACGCCACCGGTCACGTGAAATTTTTTTACCGAGAACACTGTAGTTTATAGGGGACGAATACCCGACCGATTCCTGCAATATAAAAAAAAAGTAAACACAATGTCAGTTTTTAGTTATTTCATTCAACATGTTTAAATCTAAAGGGTGGAGAGCATAGGGAGGAGTTGCAAATGGGGGATATGTAAAACAAAAAAATTGACATGAGGGGTGACCAACCAGTTGGGTTGCTATGTGTAGAGGGTTTTACAATAGTAGGTGGGTTGTAGTGTTATAAACATCTAGTATTTTCCAAGAACAAATAACACTCTGTGTTGTGGGTTTTTTCATTTTGTAGGTTGAAAGAAAAATGATAGAGAGTAGGGGGCGGAGTTTCAGGTGGGGGATATCTAGAATAAACCGAATTGAGATGATGGGTTTCTAACCAATTGGGTTGTTACTTGCGAAGGGTTTTAAAACATTATGTGGGTTGCAAGATTTATAAAACCCAATGTTTTACAACCTAGAACTTTACAAAATAGTATGAATTTCTTGAAAAGATTTTTTTATTTAGGTGTTATGAATGTAATGAAAGACACCTTCAAAACTAATAATGACTCTTAATTAGAGTAAAAATTGCATTTTAATTTCCTCGTATTTTTGAAAAAAAATACACAAAATAATTGGAGATTGGAAAATACAATGTGGGTTTTCAGTTATTTCATTCATCATGTTTAAATCTAAATGATAGAGAGCACAGGGAGGAGTTGCAGGTGGGGGATACATAAAACTAATAAAATCGACCTAAGGGGTAACCAACAAATTGGGTCGTTACATGTAGAGAGTTTTACAGTAGTATGTGGGTTGTAATTTTATAAACACCTAGTGTTTTCCAATAGCCAATTATACATACACAGTATGATCATATACACAAACAGTATGATCGTAATGAAAAATTTAGTTGTTTACATAGTATGAATGTAGTGAAAGGAACCTTAAAATTTATAATAACTCTTAGGTAGACTTATAGTAACTAAAAAAGTATCCTTTTTCCTTACTTGGTTTGGGAATAATGAACATTGAAATAACATAATTTTGCCTTGGTCTAATGATGTAATGTGGTGTACACATTCACATCATTCTATTGTCCTTATTTAATTAAAATGTACTTAAATTGTACCTTTTGCAAAAGTGTTGTAAAGCATTGTAACACATTTTCACACTTTTCTAAGGTTTATTTAATTAATTGAGACTAATGGGTCCCTTTTAAATAAAATATATTTAACTTGTACCTTATTTAGGTGTTGTAAAGTGTTGTAAAACACTTTCACATTTATCTAGGGTTCCCTTATTAAAATTTAAGCCCTCTTTTCAAGGATCTATCTTGACACCCAATAATAATATTGTATGACATTTTATTTGGAAAATATGATGTCCTAAAAAATGCTACTAGGACCCATTCATCTTTACTAGTGAAGCGTGTCCTCTCCACATAGGACACCCCTTTCTATGCATTTCTTAGGTGGGTTTTTTATGTACTTTCACCTCCCCAAAGTGTGGTCCTGGAAATTGTGCTAGGACCCATTTTCCTTTTTGGGAGACCCCCTTTCTATTCATTTTTGAGGTGGGTTTTTGATGTTATTTCATCCCCCCAAAGCACAGTCTTAGAAAGTTGTGCTAAGACCCATTCTCCTTTAGTGGCGAATGGGTCCTCCCTTAATAGGACCCCTCTTTTTGAATTTAATTGTGGCAGGATCCTTATAATTTCAATACCAAGATCTCAGGTCAGCTTGAATTTTTGAATTTCAGGGTTAATTTACATTATTTCACCTAGTGAGTTTACAAGACATCCTAGAAAGTTTGAGAGAGCATTCTTATAGAAAATTAGAGTTCACAAGATCATTACAAGTGCATTCATAAGGCAGATTATCAATATTTTATTGCAGCAATTCAAGATTGTTTCATCATGTCAAGGGTTTAGTGCATCCATGCATGTTGTTGAGCCAATATATTTGATGTAGCATTGAAGATCCTTCTTGCAAGTGTTGTTCCACATCTATTTGAGATCAAGATCTACATTCTTCATAGCCACTACATCTTAGATTGCAGATTTGTATTACAAGGCAATATCAAAGGTATTTGCGTTGCATTATTTCATGTTTCATGTTTCAATTTCCTTATTTCATCATTTGGTTTAATAACCTACAAGGGGTTTGACCAAGGAAAACCCCAATCCCCTAACAAATAAAATTTATCTCCTCTTGCATGTGTGATTTCAGGTTTTAGGTTGAAGAACAAGATTTGGAGCAAAATTGTCAAAGTTGTCAAGTTGCAATAGTTGTCATCTAAATTGAAAAATCATGGAAAGAGATCTACAAAATTAATTTCCAAATTTCAAGAGCTGGAAACTTTGGAATTGAGAGCTTCTCCTCATACAGTTCAAATCCTCAAATAGGGATTATAGGATATGTGTGAAGTTGAAAAGGAAGCTGAGGAGCTGATGAACATCTTGGAGTAGTGTTGTTGTGGTCATCTCTGGCTTTTTGGCGGTCCTTTTTTGGACCTTGTTGTCTCCTTTTTGCTATTGTTTCCTTTTGGGACAGTTGTCTGTTTGTTTGGACTTTTTTTGCTCTATCTTTGTATGTTTAAACTTTGTGGTTTCAGGTCCCTGTAAAACCTATTTTTTCCTTTCCAAAAACTTTGGAATTGAGAGTGAAAACATTGAAGTACAAGACCCAGAAGTTAGTTTTCTAAAACCCTAAAAGGACCCATTTGCCACTAAAGGTGAATGAGTCATCTATGGCTTAAAAAAAACAAGTTTTCTACAAGGTATACATCATTTCAAGCTCTCAAAACTTCCCTCAGAGGTGCTATAATAGTTAGGTATCATTTTTTATTCTTATTTGAATGTTTTGGCCCTCATAATTATATCTTTTATGCCCTAGAAAAATTAGTGGTTCATCATCTTGTTGATTCATTTTGGAGAACCCTATTTTTGTATAAAACAAGAGTAAAAAAAAATGTGGGTTATTACTTATTTCATTCGTCATGTTGAATATTTGTAGGTTAAAACATAATGTGGGTTGTTAGTTATTTCATTCTTCATGTTGAAAGTTAAAGAGTTGAGAGCATGGGGAGGATTTACAAGTTGGGGATACATAAAACTAACCAAATTGAGCTGAGAGGTGACCAACCTATTGGGTTGTTAGTTATTTCAATCTTGATGGTAAAATAAATGCATTGAGCAATTACAATATGGAAAACACAATGTAGCTGTTACTTATTTAATTCCTAACCGTAATCAAAGGCACTTTCAACATTCATCACAAGTCTTAGGTAGACTATTTTCTTTTTTTATTTCCTCATACAATGGTAAAAGGCTCACTTAAGCTATATTCTACATATTTAATTTGCATGCCAAATGATAATATCACTTAAGCAATTATTTATCCTAGAGAGGTTTGTGCTTAAGACTACATTCAGTTTCAAAGATTACACCTTGTTGCAGTTATGTAAGGAGGGTTATCTACACATTTTAGAAATAAGTGTCCAGTTGTAAGTCAAAATCAAAGGATAAATCATTCATTATTGAAATTTTGATCCTTATCCCATGTTCATAGGGTGATGTACTATGCTATTTGTTAATGCAAAGTAACAACATCACTCTTCTCTATAAAAATATCAACATTTTCCAATAGAGGAAAGTTAAAATAAGTTAGGATTAGGTGTTAGAGTTGGTTAAGATATAGATAAAATACCACAAAATTGACTTAGCCCCATTTAAATTCATAATGTAAACAAATCACTCAAGACCTTCGAGGACCTCTTCAAAGGATAAACATGTGTGATCATTAATTAATTATAGGACACCTTAAGAACATAACATGTATCTAAATTAGTTAATATTAGAAGGACCCACTAAAGATCATAAACATGTGTCTAAATAAGTTAATTTTAGAAGGATCCCCTTGAGAACATAAGCATGCATCCAAAGTGTTTCAAATAAATATAATATCATATGATTAGTTTGTTCTGTGTAGAGTGTTTTACAACAATATGTGCGTTGTAGGTTTTATAACACCCAGTGTTTTCCAACATTCACTTATACATAGACAGTATGGTTGTAATGAAAATGAACGTAATGAAAGACACCTTCAATACTGATAAAAAAATCTTAGGTAGACTAAAATTTGTGTTTCAATTTCCTCATATGATGGTAAAATAAATGCGCTAAATAATTTTGTAGGCTAAAAAACACAATTTGGGATGCTAGTAGATGATTTTATGAAACTTGCACAGATTCGAAACATCTCCTCATTTAATCAATATAATGGAAGTTGATAGACTTCTCCCTTTTCTCTACACAAAGACCATGGTAAAAAATCCCAACTACCAATCTCTTATCTTAAAACTAAATTTTCCCCTTGCTTCATATGTGACTCCTTATTCCAAAAGAATAACTAATTATTAAAAATTAGCTACTAAAGAAACCTCCAATTCTATGTGTAGTGTAGAAAAAAGTATCCCTTTTCACACTTAATTTTTGAATGATTAATATTAAAATGAGTCAAATGTTGCCTTGATTTAGTGTTGTAATATGTTTTACACATTCACATTAAGTTTAGGGCCCTCTTAAACTAAATGTACCTAATTGTGCCTTATTTAGGGTATTGTAAAGTTTATCTTTACACTTTCACACTAATCTAGGGATTTATTAATTAATTGGGCTTATTTATGCCTTATTTGGTACTATTTTACATCCACAAGCATTATTAGTTTCATTTTTCTATGGATAATCTCGACACTTATAAGATAACCAATCATAATTCAATTTTTAAGGTTGTGTGTTCCATATTTGGTGATGCGAAACTCATACGCCACCTTGGGCATATGAGTCCCACCTAGGCCTTGGGACCTAATTTTAAATGTTGCATTGAATTTAACACTTCTTGGAGTTTGTGTCCCATGTTTAAGACACTCAGACTTATACACCCCAACTGATATAGATTATTTTATTCATATGGCATCCTTCTCTATATAATTTCCAATTGTTGATTTTCAAAAGCAAGTCATCAACTTCATATAGAGTATGTCTTCATTGCAATAAAATAATAATGTTAAAAAAAATTACATGGAGAAACCCTTTTAAGAAAAATGACCACATAATATAGAGGGAAAATATGGACTAATTTTTATTGGAGAGATACATCCACACAATAATACTCTCTTCACTCTAATAAATATTTCAAGACATCTATTTACATGAAAAAATTATTATGAAACTATTATCTCATATCTTCATTTCATAGAGAAATTGATGAAAAATAATATAAATGGTTTCCCAAAATAATATACCATCAAATCATGGTAAAATAAAAAAAAATCTATGTCTAAGTGAAGAGACACAACTAAAAATAGTAAATGTACACTCGAGTTAAATTTCCCTTCGATGAAGTCATATATCCTTCAAATATTTAGCTTTCAAGGTTAGCTCCTTAGTCCAATCTATTTCTAAGATTAAAAATTGTAGTAAGATTAATACAACAGGTAAATGGTCTTCTCTCCTACTAGATTTTTTCAAAGTTAATACAAATGGTTCTTCTTGGGGCAATCCAAATACTATAGGGATTTTTTGGAATATTAGTTTCCACGACCTATATTAAATATATTGAGGAGTAGTTATTAAATGTAGTTTATAATACTAAATGTTTTGTGTGTTTGCTAGGAGAAGATAAAACAAAAATAATTATATGTTGACCTATCATCTAGAAGATTCTTTGCAATGACTAAAATCCTCTATAAAAGAGACTAATGTAATCCATTTTAGGAAATCAATCAAATACATTTTGAATAGAAAAATATTTAGATAAATAACAATATTTATCTTTTCCCTCCAACAACTATTAACAAAGCCATGCTAGGATCCCCAAGCACCAATAGTATGGCTTAAGGGGTTGTTGGAAATAATCCACACCTGAATTGATGATGGGATAGCCAAAGAGAGGCCAATATTTCAATTGTTAGAGCACTCCAACAACAATGGAACATCTTAGGTTTGAGTTCTAGCTGGTCCATATGAGGTACATCTCAACAAGAAAGATCCATTGTAGGAGAAGATCCTATTGGAGGGTAGAGACAAATAACATTATTTATCTAAATGTGATGCTTCATAAAATATATTGTATTCCTTGCCAAAAATTGATTACATTATCCTCTTTTATATAGGAATTTATTCATTACAAAGAAACTTATAGATGATAGGAAAAGATATAAATATTGTTGTTTTATATTCTCCTAGTTGACATACACAATATTATTGTAAACTACATTTAATAATTGCTCCTAAATCTATTTAATATAGGTGTTGGAAATTAATATTCCAACACTCCCCCTTAATTGAACTACCACTAATTACATCAATATTTATAATACCCAAATTTTCTCTAAAAATATTCAAATTGAACCTTTGCTAAAGATTTTTTGAATATGTCTAGCAATTGATCTTTGGATCTACAATACTTTAGATTGATTTTTCCATTATTCACCAACTCTCAAAATAGTTGATATCTTGTATCAATGTTCTTAGTCATCTTATGAAAGATATGATGCTTTGATAGTATAATTTACAACTTATTATCACAATATATTGGTGTAGATTCCTTTTGATCATGCATTAAATCCATCAAAAATCATCACATCCATACTACTTTTCATGCTTTTGATATACTTGCCACATATTCTGCTTTTGTGGATGAGATTGTCAATATAGGTTGTTTCTTTGGTGCCCATGCAATGATACATGTCCCAAAGTGAAATACATATTCTGAAGTGCTCTATTGATCATCCATGCCCCTTACAAAATTACTATATGTATATCCCACTAACTCAAACTTATATATTGTAGAGTACAATATGCCATATTCAATAGTTCCTACAATATAGATTAATATTATTTTTTCCAAATTTCCAATATGAATCCTTGGGTGAGTCTATGAATGTCGATATCAAACTAGAAATCCATACATAATATCTAGCCTAGTTGTTGTGAGATGCATCAAAATAACAAGACTTTTGAATATAGTTGAATTAATAGTTGGCCCCTTATCTTCATTGCTAAGTTTTGTACCCATTGCTATGGGAGTAGATGTTGGATTATAATTCACCATTCTAAATCTCTTCAATACATCCTTTGGATACTTAATCTGACCAGCAAAAATCCCATTATCATTTTGTACTATTTCAATTCTTAGAAAATGTCTCCTTAATTCAAAATATGTCATTTTCATTTCCTTTTTCATGGCTGATTTAAACATGTCTATAAACAAATCTCTAATGCAGTAGGAGAGAAAGAAAAACAAAATTCTAGAAACTAAGAAAACTATTGGTATTAAATGATAACATAAATGCAAAATAGAATTGTTTGGATTCTCATTGAAATTTGGAAACAGTTCTACAAATAGCTATCCCAGCTTATTGTCTTTTCATTACAAAATATTAAATCAGAAAGGGGTCTACTTTGCAACTCAACCACCATCCCCAGTCTCCTTTCCTTTGATAACACCCCCTCTTTTCACATAGGAAAATGTGTTCTTATCCTTCTTCCCCTTCAAGCAACGACCACTCCCCACCATCCGCTCATTCATGACAAAGAAAAAAATAGAAAATGGAGAGGACTGCCATTTCCTTTGTAACCACAATGCCCAAAATAGTCTCCACCATCATTCAATGCCCACAATATGTAGGTTTCAAATGTCTATTAAGGTGCGCCATCACACAGGAGATGGAAATAGAAGTCTGACAAAACTGCACCAGGTATACAAAAATAGAGAAAACATTAACAAGAAAACAAAACTGACGCCAATGAGGAGGGTGAGGTGGATTCCACTACATCAGACATCCAAGGTAGATTGAAATGTTTCATGAGTGAAACTCATAAAAATTTGTAGATTCCATGCTTTTCTGAATCCATCTTCTCATCTTTTCCATTTGAACATTCTTTCTTACATATCCCTGCAATTTGATATCTCTTACATCCTTCATTCCTCCTCTCTTCCTCCCTCTTTTCACATAATTCATCTCCCACCAACCTACACTGTGAAATTTTGGGAAATCATAAACATTAGCTTCATTATCATCACAAAAGTAATTAAATCCATGCATTACCTCTTTCTTTGTTATTGTTGCAACCACTTGTTCATCATCACCCTTGGTTACAACACAATGCTCTTCCTCCTCTGTGCCTTCTAAAAGACAATTTTCAGCTTCAATCACTTCATCCTCTGCATTCTTATCAATGTTAGTGACATAATCAAAAGATTTATCCTCTCCAACCTGCAATAAACTATCATTCATACCAATATCTTTATCACATAAGTCAAGAAATGATGCAAAGGGAAGTTCACCAAACAACTCAACATCCTCTTTCTCGTAACCTTCTTTACTTTCAACCATTGTGCCTTCTTTTACTAATGCATTATTTTCTGCCACCTCATCTTCTAAAACACCTTTACCATGCTCAAATAAATTAGATTTAACATCATTCTTTCAAAAACTAGATTCTACCTCTTCTTCTTTCTTCACTAAAACCTTCACTTTACCTCTCTCGTATGCCATCAATACTGCTACAACTTGCATTAGCAAATCAAACTCTTCATATTCATCCTCTTTCACTAATTTTTTAACTCCATTAACCAAACAATTTCCATTTCTATGACATACCTTTCCATCTTCCTCATTCAAGGGCTTCAATTTGTGTTTGATTCCATCCTTTGTCAAAGAGTATGTATTAGCATACCCATCATGCACTGCACACCTGTCAAACTGCCAAGGTCTTCCCAATAACACATGACAAACATCCATAGGCATTATATCACATAATACTTCATCATGATAATCACCAATCTTAAACTTTACTAGACATTGTTCATTTACCAAAACTTTGCGGTCATCTTGCAACCAAGCAATCTGGTATGGATGTGGGTGTCTTCTCCTTTCCAGCTGTGACTTATTCACCATTTCTTCAGAAACAAGATTTTCAGTACTACCACCATCAATAATAACATTACAAACTTTACCTTCACATTTTCATTTCATTCTAAACAATCTTCTCCTTTGATCAGGTTCTTTTCCTACATTCATCAAGACTCTTCTTGAAACAAGTGCTTCTCCATTCTCTACCTCTTCCAAGTGTGAAGACTTAGCATCTTCCTCATTCACATACACTTCCCTTGCTTTATTTTTTGTTGTCTTAGTTTTCCTCCCTTGCTCTATACACTCATAAGATTTATGTCCTTCTCCACATTTAAAACAAGTTAGTTTATAATTTTCTCTTCCAAATCCTCTACCCAATTTTCCTCTTCCTTTGAAGTTTTGATCATGGGTCTGATTTGAACTCTCTCCTCTTTCTTCCTTGTTTTCCTTAGTGTCTCCAATCTGATTTTTTTCCTCATACTACTACACATTATTTTTACCCTTTCATCTTTGCTTATTTTCAAATCTCTTGTTCATTCTTTCTTCAATCTTCAAGGCAATTTGATATGCATCGTCCATAGTTAAAACCCTCACCAATGTCATCTCCTCTTGAATGCTTGGCCTCAAGTCATTATTGTATCTTGCAACCTTCTCCTTAGTTGCTCCATCATGTCCCGTTCTAATGAGAATCCGATGAAAATATTCAGTGTATTCTTTCATTGTCTTCATTCCTTGTTTCAATCTTGCATTTTCAAGTGAGCAAATCTAACTCTTAATCCACTGGAATAAACTGCCTTTGCATTTTCTCTACCATTGTGATCCACTTTGTTATTTTCTCCTTCCCTTTTCTTCCTCTTTCCAACTGAATCTTCCTCCACCAAATGGAAGCATGACCCTTTAATCTAGTTTTTACAAACCTTATTCTATCATGGTCCTCAATTTCCTCGAATTCAAAATACTCCTCCATATCATTAATCCAATCTATCAACTCCTCTAGATTCAAATTTCCACTAAATGTAGGAACATCAATCTTTGGCCTCTTTCCAATCTTTGAAAGGGCTCTCAACAATGGGCCATTTGCAACTGTTGCAGCTGCATCTCTTTGCTCACTTGTCAAGCTAGTATTCTCCGAGGCTTCTTCTTCTTCATCACTCTCTGGTTCTCTTCTCTATGCAAACCCTCTTCTTATCTCTTCTTGGATTGTTTCCACTTGTCTTCTCAAAGCTCTAAAATCTTCATCACGAGCAACACCAAGAGGATCTCTACCCCCATCTCTGGCTCTAACTCTACCCCAACCACATGGAGTTCCTCTTGCATGCATTTCTCTCACAACCCACAAGCTCAATCCTGATGCAAACTACCTCCCTCCAGTGAATCTACTTGCATATTTAGAATCTTCTAGCTCTGATACAACTAATGTAGTGGGAGTGAAAGAAAAATAAATCCATAAACTAAGAAAACTATTGGGATTAAATGATAACATAAATGCAAAACATAATTGTTTGGATTCTTATTGAAATTTGGAAACAGTTCTACAAATAGCTATCCTAGCTTATTGTCTTTTCATTACAAAATATTAAATCAGAAAGGGGTCTACTCTACAACTCATCCATCATCCCCAGTCTCCTTTCCTCTGATAACACCCCCTCTTTTCACATAGGAAAATGCGTTCTTATCCTTCTTCCCCTTCAAGCAACAACCACTCCCCACCATCCGTTCATTCATGACAAAGAAAAAAATAGAAAATGGAGAGGACTGCCATTTCCTTTTGTAACCGCAATGCCCAAAATAGTCTCCACCATCATTCAATGCCCACAATATGTAGGTTTCAAATGTCTATTAAGGTGCGCAATCACATAGGAGATGGAAATAGAAGTCTGACAAAACTGCAACAGGTATACAAAAATAGAGAAAACATTAAACAAGAAAACAAAACTGACACCAATGAGGAGGGTGGGGTGGATGCCACTGCATCAATTTTCTACATTGCTAAAATCATCTAAGACCAAATGAAAGTTGAATGTTTGTTAAAATCTTATCATCCATTGGTGGTGCAGTATCATGTGAGAGCTACTCTCTCTTTGAATTTGGTGTTTTGGTTTACTCATTATTCCCAAATGGTTGTTCATTCTTGTCATTATCTTTTAAATTTGCAGGACTTACCCAAAGCATAAGGGAAATAGAGTTGTAATAAATCTTAAAATATGATACTTAATAATGATCTGATACCTGAATTGTGGTGTAGGAACTTCAAATTCTCACATGACTATCAACAATAGTTACCATAAGTCTACATTATAAAAGCCCAAAATAATTGTTAGAACATATGTTTTGGTATCTTCGCCTTTGGGATTTCCTTGGATCTCAGAATTGCACTACATGTGATGATTAACTCTGTAGCCGTTAATATAAGAAGGGTAGAGAAGAGAGGTACTCGTAATGCAACTCAATTTTAATATTTGTCTATGGCATTAGGTTTGTGGCATTCTACCATTTGTAGAAGATTGTTTACAAGTTTCTCAAAGAAGTGAGTTCGTTGGTGAGCCCATTCTATTTATTGATGCCAATGCAAATGATTCTAGGGATGATGAGAAATATTTTCTGTTTTCTAGCGAACTCCTAACAATTTCACAATTTGAAAGTAAAAAATCTAATGTAATTATGGGTCCAAAAGAAGATAAGACTAAGAAAGAAATTGCTTTTGAAAATCAGCTATCTATGGACAAGTTTCTTGGTGGGGAAGAATTCTAAGCAATTGTTTAGGAGAGCAGGTTTAGAGGACATGTTTAGAGAGCAATTGTGTTACTTACCGTCATTTATACATGTTTTGAAAGCTGACCTATTCCTCCATTTCGAATATCCCTCCAAATTTGACTTAGACCATGATGTTTGGAAACATTTTCTCCACGAATAGAAGCCAAAGTGTGGTGCCTACTAGGGGTAACACTTAAGTTTTGGGCAAGAATTTTGAGTCTTGATAAGATTTTGCTAGTGCTCTTGAGCCATAAAAAAAATGAATAACAGGGGACAATTTCGTGCTTGGTTGTGTTTTTTATTTTATTTTCCCTAAATTAACATATTTGTATAGAAATGGCAGCAACAGGATGCAGTGATAATTGCTTAAACTCAACAAGTTGACTTGACTTTTTCCCTTACTGTCTTACATAGCAAGAGTTTTCCGCATCATCTCTTAGAATTAAAACTCCCAAATGTTGATAAACATGGCAAGTACGATGGACACTTCCTGTTGCTTATTACTCCTTTCAATGCTAAAGAAATCATGCAGTGAATGCACAAGTATTGGTCTCACTTTTTTTTTTGGGCCTTTTTGGATACCTTGACAAAAAGCATGCTGATGTGGCATCATATTTGATGATGTGGCCCTGAAACCTTAGTTATAAGCAGGAGAATTGCCGAATAAGCTGCTATAAAAAAATGGGAGTGATTTGAAATTTTCATGTAAGATAATTAAAAGCGCGAAGTTAGGGTGCTTAACTACTGTGTCCTCTCCCCTAAAAGGAAAAATGAAAGGTGAGATTAAGGTGCTAGCTTACCTGAGAACAGGAATATAAACTGTACGAATAGCTTCAAGAATCATACTTATTTATTTTGCATGGTACCATCACTCACTTATCTATTTTTCTTGCCATTCCCTTATTCCCAGTCTAATTTAATTTTCTACAGTACATTTTCCACTGCCCACACACAATTCTGAGTTCCTATTTAAACGTCAATGTCCTCTACACAGTCTGTAATTTATTTTTCTTTGCACTGCCAGTCTCATTTAATTTCCTAGGAGTACATCTTCCACTGCACATACACAGACTTCTGAGTTCCCATTTATACAACAGTGTATCTCCTCAGTACGTAATCAATGCAAACGTCCTCATTTTCTCTATCATACAGAAATGTGGGTGGGAAGTCTTAATAGGATAATTTAAGTGTGATGAACATTTAGTTATTATGGATGAGGTGGAAATAGGCATTACTGTTGTTTCTTTATTTACATAGGGTAGGCCAACAATAATACTAACTAGAAACAATTAGTCTGCGCATGCAAAACAATTACTAGATTATGCAGGCTTTGACAATAAAAACAACATGCACATTGATTTCCATGTATAAAGAATCCACAGGCTGTCACACTTTCAACTTGAGTAATATACAAATTCTAATACCCAGACATTGGTTTCTATGCATTAGTTCTGTGCAGAAATCTTTGTACCTTATGATGGTATCAGAGTACTTATAAAGGCTTTGATCTAGACAAGCAAGGATTGTATCACAGAGCTTTTTGCACCACTAATATTGAAATTTTCGCCCAACTCAATTACATAGACAAACAACATTACATGAGCTGTAAGACTGTATTACATGAGCTGTAATAAGATTTAGAATACAACACCATCTTAAATAAGATAAATTGTTTAAATAACAAAAGAATGGAGCAGATTTCATCACCAATGAAAGTTCAAGCACTAGGAAGCTTTTCTTATTATTATTATTAACTTTATTACTAGATTAAAAAAAATAGTGAACAAGGGTTTTAATTTTTCTTATTATTAATAGACTATTGTACATATTAGAGTATATTCATTTGCTAATTGATGAATTTATTTTTAGAAAAGTGACTACGAGATTGATTTGTCACCTGCCTGTTACAAGCAACAACTAAACTTGCAGGTTAGCTGACTTCCATAATTTATCATTTTTGTATTTTTTTGCCTACATTTCTTAATTAATTATCATAAATATATTTGAACTTAGATTAAAATATATGTTCATTATACATGAAATAATGGTTGATGTTGTTGATGTTGATACATATACCAAAAATGAACAAGAAAATATACCCAACATTGATATTGCTTTGAAAAACAACTTATTTCGGATAGATTCATTTTACTATACTATAGGGGATTGTTTGTTTGATAGTCTTCAAGTATTACTTCATTTTTGTTATACTGCAAATGAATTATACAATGGATTAGTTGATTGCTTTTTGTTATTACAATCCCAAGACCATCTTGATGCATTACAGGCACTTGTGTGTGAATTGCATCCAGAAATGCTCCATAAAATGTACAATCTATATGATGTAACAACTTATTTATCTAAAATGCAATTGTCTGTGTCAAATACTATACCAGAACAATATAGAGGACTTTGGGGGGACACATTTTGTATACGATGGGTATCAAAATGGTTAAACATACCAATTGCAATATGGTCAACAACTACAAAGCAAAAGTATTTACATTTCAACAACACTATTCAAAAAAATCCATATTCAATTTTATTTCATGATGAAAATCCAAATTCTGGGCATTACGAACCATTACTTTGCAAAAAAGCTCCAACAATTTACAGTCCTATAGTAACAACTTACCTTTCCGATAATTATGAAACATTAGAAACCTACTGGCAATATATTGCACCGAAAATGGGAGTAAATGGACTTAGAAAGACAACTATAATGACAAGGAATTTTGGTGAAAGCCTATTTAATTCAATATCTTAATTGACGAATGGAGAATTCGATACTCAATCATTAAGATTGCACATTACACAATCTTTCTATAATTCAACAAAAGGTAGTACAAATATTATCAGCTATCTAAAACATTTACTGGAACAAGATATGTTACACACATTGCCACATTTTACAAATTGCAAAGAGTATATTATCAACATCGCAATGCCATATATGGAAGGGAAAATTGAAGGAGGATCATTTTGTTTACAATGGTTAGCAACTATATTGAACATAAATATTTGCTTATGGTCATCAAGTAGTAAACAAATGGAAAAAGTCTTTAATAGCAATACAAGCACAAACAATACATATAACATAATCTCTTTTATAACAATTACTCAACATATACACTACGAGCCACTACAAGCATCTAATTTAATTGAGCAATTTCAAAAAAACACTACAACTTCTACATATTCTACTATAAAACTGGAAAGAAATAAACCGAAGGAAAAAAATGGAAAATATCTTCAAAACCAATTAACAATAAAGTCCATCAACACAAATTTGTTGAAAGGAAAATAATATCACTTACTAAATTGAAGAGAAAACTACATAATTATATTCCAAGTAAAGAACAACCAAACACCATAATAGAAATAGATCAAATTCAACAAAGGGAAATTTTTCTAGAACTGCATTATAGTAAACTATATCAACCAAAAACTATTGAAAAGAAAACATCGCTCACTCAATTGAAAAATATTATGCGTACTTACAAACCAAATGAACAACATTATTCCAAGGAAAAGAATACAAAAAAAAAACCCAACACAAATATATTTTGAAGCAATTGAGGACACTCCTCAATACAAATGCAATATTTGTCAACGGATCCAATTTAAGCATTGCATTAAAAAGCTTACTGAAAGTGAGCAACAAACTTACAACAGTTTCTTTGGAAGGGATACAATACATGCTTTTGAAAATGTATGTGAACATTGCAAAAAAATGCTACACGATGGTAAATTACCAATGTTGTTTGCTACACCATAGTTAATAAGACGAAACAAGACACTTTACATTTTGTCATCTATATCAGAACTTGACGAAAGACTTATATCACCACGACTTGCTATTTCCCAAATCAGACAATGGGGACATAAGAGATCTCAAATGGGATTAACTAGATCCATTATTAATGTCCCAACAAATATGAACATTATACAAACAATACTTTCATGATCAATTGATGAAACAATAACAATTTTTGTCACACTAAAAAGGAGACTTCAATATAAGAATCCATATCAAGTTGGTATTGTTTGTCCTAAATTAGTAATGAAAGCATTAAAAATCCTATGTCAAAGACATTTAAATAGAATAGAAAAAAATTCTATAGACAATAGTTGGAAAAAAATTTATACAAACATATAATAATTCTCTTCAAGTAGAACAAATGTCTAGTGATTCAGATTCAAACAGTCTACAAATAGAAAATGGAGATGAAATGGAAACACATACTGATACCCTAATACATGGATTTACAGAATCTTAGTTTGTTTATGACTTCCAAGATAAAATAATTGAAATTGCACCAGGTGAAGGAAATCAACCTCTAGGAATTTTTAGGGATAGATATGCAGAAGAAATGAACTTTCCAACACTTTTCTTTGGTAATCCACGAGATGATGACAACCAAAAAGTTTTAAGTATCAAAAAATTGCACAATGGGAGCTCTTGCATTCAAGTGGTGATTTTGCAAGCCATACTACAAATTTATTTTTCAAAAAAATTTGTATCATTATAGAAAAAATCATTTCAAGTGTATCAATAAGAATTAGAAAAGGTCAATTAAAAGGATGTACACTACTTGCAAAAGATGTTAAAGAAAAGCCAAATTTAGATAAAATTCTAAAATCAGACATTGGATACGTGGATTTCAAACATATCCGTATCTCTCTAGATTACCTACAACAAATAAAAAAGAACATATTTGCAATGATAAGACAACTAGGTCCTCCAACTTGTTTCCTAACCTTTTCAAGTGCAAAACACCAATGGACACCATTAGTATCAACACTAACTAAGCTACACAATAATCGAATTGGTAAAAGAAATTATACATAAGCACATGAAACTGATATTGATTCACTTGTCTGAAAAGGCCCTGTCACTTGTACTCGTTACTACAGACATAGAATAAATTGTCTCAAAAAACTACTATGTAAGGATAATACAATTTTAGGACATATCAATGACTTCTTCTTTGTTACAAAATTCCAAAATAGAGAAAATTAGCACAATCATGCATTGATATGGGTTAAAGATGCTCCTATATATGGAAAATCAAATCCTCTACATATTGAAAAATTCATGGATAAATACATAACATGCAATACAAACACTCTCAATGAAAGATTTGGTAAGTTACATCAACACTACCACACAAAAAGTTGTCAAATTTTTTAAAAAAAAAACAAATTGCAGATACAATTTCCCTTTTCCACCTATGAGAAAGACGACAATACTAGAACCAATTGTTGTTATATGGAGCCTAATCAAACTCGGAGGTTAAATTTTCCCCACTTTTATTGGTGCGGTTTCCCCCCCCCCCCCAAATTATTCAATGGGGGTTTGGAGGTAGCGCCCTCAAGACAGGGTTAAAGGGAAACACCCCTTGCAGGGTCAAGGGGCAATGACCTCGAAACCTCAAACAACTTTTATTATTTTATAAAGGTGTTGGAAGTTATTTTCTATTGGCTGGCATAAAAAACCCTATTTTGTAACTGACATAAGTCTTGATAAAATGGCTAAGGGTTAGGGTTTTCGTTGATATTGTATTGTAGTATTTACAGTGGTATTGAGTTGCAAGGATTGCTAGTTTTAATCGGTTTGATTTGTTGGATAATAATATTGGACTCTTTATTGGTGGATGTAGCCCGAGTTTGGGTGAACCACGTTAAAAATTGTCTCTCATTGTTATTATTTTTTGTGTTTTTCATTCCTCTGTTTAATCTTTATTTGCATTTAATTGATATTTTTTGCTTGCAATTCCTAACAAGTGGTATTAGAGCGGGTTGTGTTCGATTATTGTCTACAAGAAGGTCTCACGATTGAGTGGGAGTCTCACGGTTAAGTGAGAGCAATGGCGGATGAGGGTAAATTGAAGGTAGACAAATTCAATGGGCAGAACTATTAGTTATGGAAGATTCAAATGGAGGATTATCTCTATTAGAAGGATTTATGGAGGTTGTTGGAAGGAATAGCCAAGAAATCAGAAACAATGACTGATGAGGATTGGAATCTTTTGGACAGAAATGCACTGGGAACTATTTGTTTATACCTAGAACAATCAATGGCCTTCAATACTACAATAGCAAAGACAACTCAAGAGTTGATGGAAACCCTGGAGAAGTTATATGAAAAAGCCTTCTGCTTTGAATAAGGTATTTCTTATGAAGCGTTTATTTAATATGAAATGGTAGAAGGTGGGTCAGCTATTGATCACTTAAATGAGTTTAATACGGTTACCAGTCAATTAACTTTTGTAAATGTAAACTTTGATGAAGAAGTTAGGGCTCTTTTGATTCTATGTTCTTTGCCTGAAAGTTGGAATAGCTTTGTAATGGTTGTAAGCAATTTTGTTTCTGGTTTGAATACATTGAAATTTGATGATGTTGTTGGTGTTATTTTGAGCAAGGAAATTCATAGGAAAATCTTAGGTGGAACATCCACATCAGGCAGTGTTTTGAATATAGAAAATAGGGGCAGAACAAAGGAGAGAGGAAACAATTCTAGAAATCCTAGGAAGTCATGAGGCAAATCAAAGGACAAAAGGTCCCAATCTAGAGACAAGAGAGATTGTTGGTACTGTGGTAAGCTGGGTCATTTAAAGAAAGAGTACTAGTCTCAGAAAAATAAAGGAGACAAAAACTAATAATACTATTATAAACAATACAGTTCAAGTATTTACAACTCTACAAGAAAATAATTATGACCACTCTATCACTTTTGACGATTTCTTAAATGAAATAAAAATACAAGAAGCAATACAATCAACACTAACAAAACCAACAATTCTTCTTAAAAGAGAACCATCACATGCTTGGAATAATAGTTTTGGTAAAAAAAAATACTTGAATTATGGCAAGCAAACACCGATGCTCAATTTGTTCTCAATGCTTATGTTGCAGCAGCATATTGTTCATCCTACATGACAAAAGTTGACAAATCTATGGCCACATCTTTCAAAATAATATGAAAATACCATGAGACAACAAAAATAGATGCTATATACAAATGATTAGTAGTCTCGGAAATACTCTACTTAACCTACAACAAATTTCTACTCAGCTAGCAGTACACATAGTACTCTCACTACCTTTAAATACAAGTTCTAAAACAACTATTTTCATAAACACATCTCCACCAGAAGAACGTACATTTATTCTAAAGTCTAAATCATTACTAAAATTTGAACTTGATGAGTCAAATCAAATAATGTGTAAATCAATCATAGATCACTACATTCAACGTCCAACAAATTTGAAACAAATTTGTCTTGCTCAATTTGCTTCAGAATATATAATCAATAAAGGAAAAATAGTAAAACATAAAATAAATCTATAGTATCATCAGATTTGTTAAATATAACAAGCACATTGATTATGACAACTACTGTAGAGAAAAGCTATTATTATATGTACCTTTTCAAACTAGTGAAAATACAATAAAATAATGATTCAAAACAATTGAAGATGCATACATCATGTATTATGAAAAACAAATAAATATTAACCAAGATAAGTATACATACAATTTCAATTGTACATGGGGAGATCTAGAGAAAGCATTTGAACAAGTTGAAAGAAATGAAAAATACAAGTGATAATCTATTTAACAGAGAAAAAATAAGCAACAACAAATCTGAAACGTATGACCTAACTTCAGATTTACCATACTTACAACAAAAACAATAAATAAATAAATTTGACATTGGTTTTCAAATTGTACAAAATCCAAATATTCAATAAAACATTGAATACTATAAGCTATGAAAAACACTTAACAGAGAACAATAACAAATTCTAAAAGAAATTGCAATGAAATTTTTTTGATAATGACAAGCCATTGTACCTTTTCTTAATTGGTGGTGCTGGAACAGGTAAAATTTTTACTGCAAAAGCAAATTTTCAAATGCTACTATGAATCTACAACTCAAGTGCCAGTTCAGATCCCCTAAAGCAAAAAGGACTAATAATGGCCTATACAGGAAAAGAAGCATACAATGTTAAAGGAACAACTATACACTCTGCACTTCTATTATCGTTTAACAAGTCTATTTTCATCCCATTTAGCAACAAAACCATATATTCAATGCAAAAACATTATGAACAGTTACAAGTACTGCTCATAGATGAGGCTTCTTTAATATGTAGTCGATTCTTATATTTAATTGACAAAAGAATGAGAGAAATTAAACATGCCCCTACAAAATACTTTGGAGGGATTGACATAGTTCTCTGTGGAGACTTCTACTAGGCACAACCAATACAGGATAGCTTTATTTTTTAACGTCCTATTATTAACAAAGAAAGAGTACCCTACACTTTTTGGACAAATATGATAAAATTCTATGACTTGAAAACAACTATGCAACAAAAAAATGAAAAGTTTATCTCCATACTAAACAAAATACGAACCAACTCACAATCAAAAACTGATATAGAATATCTTAATAATAATTGCATTCACCCAGCTCCTATTGACCCCACCTTCCCATATTTTTTCTACACAAACAAGTCTGTAGCTATGCATAATAATAATATGTTATCAATTGTTGTTGGGGAACCAATCATCATTAAAGAAATTGATGAAATCGATCAAAACCATGGAAATACAACTTATTCAAACAAAAGTCTACCAGAATAAATAATATTAAAAGTCAACATGTTAGTTGAGTTATATGCAGGGAATTATAATATGAAAGATGGATTGGTAAATGGTGTAGATGGTATTTTCAAAGCATACACAATCACAAACCAAGAAGATATAGTATGGATACAATTCAACGACTCAAATATTGGACAATTGCAACGTCATAAACTACAACACTTATATACATACATAATTTTAAAAGAATGGGTACCAATACTATGAATAGCAAAACCTATTTCACAATTGAAAAATCCATCACATATTAAAATTTGTAAACAATTTCCTATACAACTAGCATGTGCATGAACAATTCATAGAACACACGGTCTTACACTAGACAAAATCACATTCGACCCACCAAGAATCAAGTCACATGGACTAGTATATACAACACTTTCACGTGTTCGAGAAATGCAATCACTATACTTATTAAATCCCCTTATAAAACAACATTTTATAGTCAAAGACAAGATTAAAAATGAAATGCACCGATTAACTACCACATCAAAATGGAAACAAGAATGCAATAACCCAAAAATAGATGACAACAGTGCATTAAAAATTCTATCTTTGAACACAAGGAATCTAAAATCACATATTAATGATATTATTCATTATTATAGCAGACATAATATTCTTACAAGAGACCCATACATCTGACTTATACTATCATACAAAACTTACAAATTTTAATTCTATTTATATGTATAATTTTCATGGAGTGATGACTTTAGTTAAAAACATATCCAAATTACTTATTCAAATCAATACAGCTCAAACAATATCGAAGTTTTACAAACAAACTTACTTATTCATAGCTTTCCAATCACAATAATTAACTTGTATTCACCGCCAAAAATAAAAGTCTATTCAATAATTGATATTATACAACAATCACTGACCAATGATCAAATGAATAATAATATGCTAATTCTTGGAGATTTTAATATCAATATGGAAAATGACAGTACAAAACAAAAGAATTAGAAACATTTCTTAATAACAAAAATATACATTTCTTACTTGATATAAATACTATTGTACTAGGATCAATTATTGACCATGCTTGGTCAAACATTAACAAAACATGTTACATCATTTTCAAAAACATGGACGCAAGTGGGAAACGGAGTTTTGAAACCTTTGTGTGGGCGGCATTAGCGGATGGACCAGGTAACCCTAAGGCGAATGTTGGAGCGGCGGCGACGTTGTTGGTTGGGCTGTCGACGGTGAAGTCTGATGGCTTCCCTTCGTTTGTGTTGCACGATGGTGTTATTGGGGCCGTTTTGCAAGCATCTGGAACGGCCAATGGAGGTGGTCAGGGAAGCGCTGGCCCTATTTCTACGGTGCCTGGTGGAAGGAAAGTCATGGGGATTGGCCCTACGGCTAAAGCCAAGAATGTTGCGGGTCCCAAGCTTGGGCATTTTGGCGGATTTATCCCTGTCAAGAGTGCTATTTCAGTGAAGCTGAAAGATGAAACAGTAGAAGAAATTGAGGAGGTTGCTGCTGATCTTTCCCTTTGTGGGGTGATCTGTCGGTTCAAAGGTTTTTGGCCTAACCTCCCCCGGCTGCATTCCTGGATATCTAGCGAATGGGAGCCTTTAATTTCGGGTAAAGTTAACATTTAGCCCTTAGCTAAGGGATTTTTTGCTGCAAAATTTGACAATGCTCAGGACAGAAAAGTAATCTTGTGTGAAAAGAATTTTAGCTGGGAAGATAAATATATGTTGATGATCAAACCTTGGCATTCTGATTTCAACCCTGTTTCTGAAACTTTTAATAAATTCCCGATTTGGGTTAGATTTCTCAATCTCCCCCTTCACCTTTGGCATGACTCTCTTCTAGAGGAAGTGGGTGACGCCCTTGGTGATTTCTTGATGGTGGATGATGAATCTTCTGACATTCTTCATTCCACTTATGCTCGCATTCTGGTTGAAATAAATGTTTCAAAAGGGCTGCCTGCTGAAGTCCTTCTTAAATCTTCTAAAGGCTCTTGGGTCCAATCTTTGGATTATGAAGGGATTCCCTTCCGGTGTAGACGATGCTTCAATACTAGACATGCGGCTGCACATTGCGGATTTGAGAAAAAAACTAAGACATCTACTTGGTGGAAAGGTGCCTCTCAACAGCATTATACGGTTGACAAGAAAGCTGATCAGAATAAAAGTTTTTCAGAAGTGGTTGCTTCTGAATCACTGGGTCTAGGGACGCCCCCTCCTATCGTCTCAACTGGCGGGGACGCTCGGGCTTTCCCTATTGATTCTAAGACTACCACTTCAGGTGATTGTGCTTCGGCTTCCCTTTCTGGCGGTTCTTATGTAAAGTCTTTATCTGCGCAAAGGAATCATGATGAATCTCCAAATTTACTAGATGTTGGCTTTCATACTCATGAAAGTAGCGAGCTGGTTTGGCATGGTAAAGCGGCGCAAGTGGAAGAAGGTTGGATCACAATTAAAGGAAAAAAACTTAAATCCTCTAAGCCTTCTTTCGACATGATTCTCCACTCCCACAAGAAAAGTGTAAATTGTAAATCTTGATTGGTCTTGTTTTGGAGCTGATCTTTTTCGCTGGCTGCTTCTTGTCTTTTCTGCAGCCTTGCTCTTTTTGTATAAGGGTTCCGGGTCCTTTCAAAATCTATTTTTCCCTTTATCAAAAACAAAACATGTTACAAAATATTCAAAATAGATACATATTGGAGTGACCATAATACTATTTGTCTATTTCTTAATTCAATAAAAAAATAACATATACTAAATTTTTTTTTATTTAAATTCAATATTACTCATACTATAGTCCTTCAATGGTGAAGTCAAAAATATAACTTAAGAACCTACATTATGCTTACATTTTGTCTTTTTATTTTTTAAATATTTTGATATTTATAATTATCTAACACATGTGTTTCCTATAACAGGTTTCTATTGTCCCATTCTATTTCAGATGAAGAGCTCCAAAAGAATAGACAAACAAAAATATTGGACAAGGACAAGTCAAAATGTAAGTATCCTTTCATATCAATATTTTACAAAATTTCACACATTGTTTAATTTCAATTTTTAAAAAACATCTTCAATAGAAGCCTTATAAACACTACTTTACATTGTTTTTTAGGCCTAAAAAGGATCATACAAAAAAAAATCCAATTGAAGACCTTAATGCTCATAGAATTGGTGAAGTGTTTGAAGGTGATGTCATAATAATATATAGAACTTGGCTTGACAAAAACAAGAATTCAATAGAAGTCTTCTGTGTTGGCCTTACAGATGTCAAAGGAGAAATGACAGTGACCTTAAACTTGATAGGAAATTTTGTTCAGATGTTTCAACAAATGATATTTCCAAGAGCAAGTATTCATATAACAAATTTCCAAATTACTCCAAAAATAGGTTATGATCATGGTGATTGTGATTTAATTATGCTTTTAACTCAAAACAATGTCATTGAAAGCATTCCTAGAGTTTGCAAAGAATATACTTTCAGACCAAGCTCAACCATCAGGATTTTACAACAAAGCACAAAACAATACACAGTTGGAACAATAGGTGCAATTGCTCTTGCATGCAAAAGAACACCTTACATCTTTTTCCTAGATATAAAATATGGAGAAATTGAGCATGATCATGCACAGGTAATTTATTTTACTGTTCTACTTGCTATACAATATAAAATATACTCTAATTTAGTTTTCACTTCCTATCAATATAGATGAATAACATTTTGTTTTCCTAATAGATATATTTGCACTCGAGCCTCACCCAACAATACACAACAATTGAAGATTGTTTTCATATCAAAGATTATACTTTGATATTGTTCAAAAATATTGTCAAACGAATAGACACAAAAGATTTTACTTTCCGCACTTCTCAGTCTACATATATTGCACCACTTGTAAACAAGGAAACCGTTGATGAACTAAACAAGTTGCTTCACTCAACATATCAGGTAATTTCTTATTTTACTTCTTTAAGAATTTCTCTCATTACTATTGATATAGTACAATTAAAATATAGATTAATAAAACTGTTTCAGTCCTAACAACCTCCAATTAGTATTACTTTAATACAATTCCTTTCTTTGAAATTATATTCAATTACTTTAAACTAATTTTACAAGTTTATGGAGTATTGAAGGTTGGTAATCCTTTCTCTATACCATTTGAACCTGTTTGCGCAAAATGCAATTACACTTTTTCTAACTATGGAGCACTTAAAAATGACATTGTTCATTGCAAAAAGTGCAACCAAGATATATTATACACTTATCGTCATTCTCTAAAGTGCATCATAACAATTGAAAACAAAAATATATTGCAATGCTCACTTGAAAATGACATGTTTAACCGTTTGCTACCACAACTTGGAGAAACAAGTTATGAAGAGTATGTACAAAACAAGACAAAAAAATATCTTCATCATACGTGGATTACAAGTTGAAGGTACATTTACTTTAGATCAGAACAATATAATCTTTGACTTGCAACAGAATCACATAACTACACAGGCATATCATCTTAGGTTTGCAAACTATTTCACCGTTATTATTTTTACTTATAATTTACTTTTACTTTTATTCATAAAAACAAATTCTAATAGATATTTCTATTTTACAAATAAGACAGGTCTAATCGGCTACCTATTCCATAATATTGCTTCCCAACATATGCATATAGATGAAGACAAACTTACTATTGCTTTATACGAGTCTCCCAGTTAACTTACTTTTGAAACAATACCAAAAATAATGTGTTTATAATGTATTACTGTAACTTCAGACTCAGCATGATACTTTGAACAATCTATACTTGACTTCTATACTCTCTTGTTTAACATTTATATTGAAGTATTTTAGTCGAAGTTTATTGAAAAAATATTTTCAATGTTTTATGCCCACCGTTTCTCTTTTCTGCCTTGTGTGTGAAATTCCTAAAATATAACTTCTAAGCCATGTGTAGATAAAGTTAAAATTATCTTTATATGCCTTGCAACAAAAAAAAATATTGTTAAGTTCTGAAAACAAATTATTGGTTAAAATCAAGGGTATAAATTATGCACTACAAATATTGTTAGTTTACCCTGTACATTTGAGTAATGCACAACTTGTGTCACCACTGTGCTTTCTTTGATTCTCATAAATGGTTTCATAATAAATGGTTCCAGATTATGCAATTTTTATTTCACCTGTTAAGCCAAAAAATCTTGGAGGAAAAGTTAGATTGTATTGGTATCACTGAACTTGACATGTTTGGTGTTAAACTAAATGACAACTTTCCAAATACTTCTTCTCTCTCCCAAGTCTACACCGTCTCTACAATTTGCATTGGCTATTACAGCTGTGTTTTAAGATTTTATTTTTAGCATGCTTGCTTCAACAGTATGTTTTTATTTATATATTTTGTTGCTATCATTTATATTGCCTTTGTTAAAAGAACAAATAAAAGGTGGATAACCAAAACGGTAGAAACTAGATCTAGGTTTCAAAAAGTTTATTTTGATCATATTTTATATTTTGGAGGTCACATTTGTCTTTTTCCTAAACTTGTTGGCATGCCTTTCTAAATGTCATGACTCGAATCAGTTGGATATTTTCTGCATAATGATTCCTATACAATACTTGGCTTTGACTACTACCTATTTATGATTATTTTTTTACTCAAAAGAATGTCCAATGTGCAACCGAGCAAGTTTAGAGACAAATTTGCATTTGAGGGTGTGGGGTTAACATACTCTAGAGTTTCCTTTCATTTGACCTTTTATTGGGATGGTTTTCAATATATTAAGAATATGATGTTGGAAATATGTACTTATCATCTCTGTAATGATGTTTTAAAAGATTTTCACAAAAGAAGGTCTATGAATTTCACTTTCAATCTATCTCATTAAACATGTAATCATTAAGCATGCATATAAAGTAATATCAGACCCATTAAGGTTAAATATATGTATAATTTCAATGACTCACAATGTTGATAAATTTCGTTCTTAATTTCATCGACAAGAAGTCTTACTTATTATGTAACCTATTGATATGATGTAAGTAGGATTTTTGTGATACCTTTGTCTTCATCTAATGTTCATCTGCAAGTTTTTTGATAAAAGTTGTGAAGATTCAAGTTTGTGTAAGCATTGGTTCTATTGTTTCTACTTACGATATTCTCCATTGTCTTTCTTTCTTACAAATATCAATCCTTTAATTTTTTTGACCAATATAAGTATATTTGAAGCTATTTTTGTAAGTATGGTATTATTTTCCCTCTTTTATTGATATTT